>CAFUXE010000108.1:333791-401356 GCA_903364295.1 Serranus cabrilla | reverse complement strand
GAAGAACCATGGCCTGCTGCCCCAGCATGAGCTGCAGCAACTGCTGCGCAAGGCCAAGGCAAGATAACCTACTTACTGCAAAAAAGTTGATCTGTTGAATTCTCACTGCTGGTGCATACAGACTCTAATGCATGCTCCCATTTTTCAAGAAACTGATTTTTGTGTTCACATATCACATTACAATACTAATCTGCTGATTACCATAATTGCATAATAACATTCCTGTTTGTTTTTCCTAGCTCTTCATTGGCTTTGGTTTCCCATATGAAGGCCCCGCCCCTCTGGAAGCAATAGCCAATGGCTGCATCTTCCTGCAGCCCAAGTTCCACCCACCACACAGCTCCCTCAATCATGAGTTTTTCAGAGGCAAGCCCACTTCTAGAGAGGTAAGCTCATTATGTTCATTACTCCCCCACCATTAGTCACTGATGGGAATATTTTGGCCACTGCGGTTTTCACTTCCAGCCAAGTGCCAAGTAACCTTATTCATCAGTAGATCTTTTAAAAGAACTGGCACAAGCTGCAGTATCAGACGGCACATGTTAGTGCTTGATAGAGGCTGGAACATGGCGTTCTTGGTACAACATGATCTGTGTTGCTGCACACAACTTTGAAGAAATTCATGCAGCACATTTTCTGGCCAATTTCAGCCCTGATAAGAACATCTTCAAAATGCTCCAAATACTTGATATGCTAGCTCTGCTCTAAATGTATCAAACTAGACACTCACACAATGTGTTTTTATTTCTCAATTAGTAAAATGATCATTGAGCTGTGCATTAAATACAACCATTGCATCCTCATTACTGTAAGTTAAAGTCAAAGGGATAGTAGTGAGTTTGTACTAATTACTTAGTCAGTATCGTAGGTGGTGGACGGCACGCCGCAGGTTTAGAGATGCAGGAAGTTCAAGTGTACGGTATAATTATTAATATTGTACAAACATAATATTTTCACTGCTGGCTGTCAGAAAGCCTTGTTTAAGTTGAATGGTGTGAACTGCAGCAGTTATTGATTCCCTTTTTAAAGCCACCAGATTGCATTGACAAAAACACTTATTTTACCTCACAGGAGTTGCTGGTCTACCACTTCTTCGATCATTCGGTTACTTTGTGTTATTCGCTTTTTTGAATCTGACGAAACCCTTTAAAACACCAAAGTTACACAATAAGACAAACAAACCAACTGATCAAAGCTGCAGTACATCTTAATTCCTGTTTTCTGCAAAGTAAAATAAATGTTTTTTTCAATGGGATCTGGTGGCTCTGAGGAGAGTCAAGATAACAGCTTCTTTTCCCTATTAGAAATGGTTTTCCTGACATTCCATATTAATGTACACTTCAACTGATGTTGGAGGGGTTTTTTTGGTTGCTTAAGTTTTTTTATGTGTCTACAATACATTTTGCTTCTCCCCCGTACATTACATTACATTTCTAAGCTTATGTGTCTTAGTACTTCTCTAAGCTAGGAGCATGCTGGCCAAAATCTACTGTTGGTCATACACTGACTATGGACCTCATACAACCCGATCTCTTTAAGAATAAATAAGAGAATCTAACTCCCCACTCTAAACCTTTAAGACTTATTTCAGACACGTAGCCCTCTCACTGTATGCCCTGTGTGTGTTTTCTGTAGGTGTCCTCCCAGCACCCGTATGCCGAGCAGTACATCGGCAGACCTCACGTCATGACGGTGGACTACAACAACTCTCTGGAGTTCGACTCTGCCATCAGGGAAATCATGAGGACCAAGGTACTGCACACTGTGTGCTGCCAGGGCAGAAAACCAGCCGTGTGCATTCATTGTATGCCGATACTTTCCATTGTCTCTGATGCAGCTAAGCTGTCAAGCAATGAAATTGAAACTGAAAAGCCTTTTCTCCTTCAGTCAAATCAGTCGTCTGCATCATGAATGTGAAGAGATGTTCTGCTCTGATATCTTATTAAATCATCCTTGTTGATTTGAATATGAATACTGAGGGGCGAGCCGGGATCTTATCAATCAGCTCCCTGATGTGAATCTGTTTGGCATGAAATAAGATATAAACTATAATTTTAAAAAGAATATCAGAGTCTTGATATTGAGTCACTCTGTTCTGTTGCTCAGTGAGGTTAGATTTCTAGATGTCCTTGTGCTGTTTTCCAGTGTTTGTGTTTTTGTGTTTGCCTTTCCATCAGGGAGCTGTGATGAAGTCGCAGTAAAGTACTGGACCTCTTGCTGCTGCTGTGGGCTTAATAAACCATTTTTTAAACTTTAATACAGCAGCACAGCAGCTTTGCCACAGCGGTGCTGGCAGAGCAACGTCACTAGTATGTAGGTAGCAGAATGATATTTTGCCGAGTGCTGAACTTTTCCTCGCAGGAAATGTGGGCTGACAGAGAATATGAGGATGGTCGGAACTGCCAAGACTGGGAGAGAGGTTAATTAAGGAGTCAACCAGGGAGATTAAATCTTTCTGGAAAGCACGGCAAAGGGGGAGAAATGGGAAAAGAATAGAGAGAGAGAGATGAACATACAGACAGAGAAACAGAAAGATTGAAAAGGAGTCTGAGGCCCAGATCGACTAAACGTCTGCATGGTCTCGAAAGCTTTCTGCTCTCATTAAAATAGAAGACTTTAGAGTTGGAAATGTGCCAACCAGTCACACAGCCTGAAACTTTTATATTTGAAGCAAGGTATGTTTACAAAAGTTAAGATTAAAGGTGCATTAAGCACAAATGCAAAACTTATGGGAGATACACTGACAGAGTGTTTACAGCTAAAGAAATCATGATATCGTTGCCAAATGACATGAATCATAATAAAAACGGCTCTGATTCTGCATTATTTCTTCCCTTTTCAGCCATCTACTGTAGCTAATTCCATATTGTATTTCACAGAAAATAATCTTCAGTAACGCTCCAACAAAGCTTCAATTCCGACCGTAAGAACAGCACTGAGGGATCATGTGCAGCAGGGAGACAGCTGTCTGCATGATCCATTAAATGTTCTGTGATAGTTTTTGCCTTTAGCAGATTACAGCAAGAGTGCATGGAGATTAGAGGAAAGGTGATATCGGTAGTGATGGCTGTGTGACTGTGTGTGTGTGTGTGTGTTCTCATCGCTGCGTCTTGTCTGTGTTGTCAGACAAGCTACAGTTCAGCAGTCCTGGCTGATGACTCTCCGTCTGCACTGTCAGACCACTGAGAGAGGGCTGATGGACCCCTTCACCCTTCACTGGAGGCACCAAGCCCCGCCAAACACACTCACACACACACACACACACACAGAATCAGATAATATTCTTCTCTGTGCATTTATCCGAACACAAACACAATTGGAGAGATATTGACGTTGCATAGATTAGGTATATCAGCACATACAGTCCCCACATTACAGCCACTGACTTAAAGACACACACACACACCAATCTGTGTGTGTGTGTGTGGCAGAGGCTCATGTTCAGTCATGCAGGACAAAGCAATCTCTGGCTGGCTGACAAGTCCTCATGTTCCAATAAATCCTTTCTTTCTTACCGTCTTTTTTTCTCTCTCTCTTTCCTTCTTTCCTTCTTTATCTCTTCCTTCTTCCTGTCACAGTTTCTGTCCTTCAATCTTTCTTCCTCTATCCCTCTGACCTGTTGTTGTCAGTGTCAGGTGTTTGCTTTTTCAGGTTCATATTTGCATTTTTGGCTTCTAAGAATTATTTAATGTTCAAAAAACACATAATTTTTCTCATACTGTCTGTAGGAACACAGTTCATACCCGTGTTCGCCCTCTGTCTGAAACGCTCAGCTCTCTTCAGGCTGCTCTGATTGGTCATTGTTTCTTGGTCTTCCACATCTGCATCTCTGTATCTTCATAGAATTGTGACATTATGACCTTACAAAAGTCTTGACACCCAGTTTCTGAATATGTGTTCATTTTACCATGTTTTGCATCTTTACAATAAAATCTCACTGTTTACAATATGGGGTCTTTAAAAGAAGGTGAAACCTGCATGTAGAACATTTGGTAGTTCAAACATTTTTTGAGAAAACTGCTATTTCTTTGCTTTGTAGTGCGTGACGTCCCTGTACTTGCCTGCTGTCTTCATTTAAAACGAATAAAAACTCCTCTTGAGGCCACTCCTGTTAATGAGAACATGCTCTCAGTCACCTCGCCTCCTGGTTAAGTTAAGAGGTGACGTGAAGAAAATGAGGAACAGCTACAGTAGATTGTTTGATTTTGCGTGTCTGTCCCTCCTCTGCACGTGTTTATTTCCTGCTCCAGCTTACAAAGTAGATTAGCATAAGGCTTTGATCACATTTGCAGTGTGTGTAACTTTTTAAAATTGCATCATCCCTGCACACTTGCTTCTCAGTGATTTTCACTTGAAATGGGCCAAGTCTGATTTCACACATGGTTGAACATCAGACTGCTTTGATTTCAGATTGGAAATGTAATTTGGTGAGTCGTGTATCATTTACAAAGGCAGGTCTTTTGCATTAGGGCATAAAGACAAGCCACTTTGAACTCTCCTGTTCGCTTTAAATGTCTTTCTGTTTGTTGCGCCTCTCTAACAACTTCTTTTTCTCCAATTATGGAGCTTGAATTGATATTTCTATACGTTTTGGCTGATTTCCAATTAGGATATCAAAAATATAAAGCGTTTTATTACATCCACTAATTCAGTTTGTAATAATACTGCAGTTGGGGCCATGTTAGGGATTGTTGGCGTGTATTGACCATGATGGTATTAGTGAGAAACACAAAGATATATTATATATATATATATATATATATATATATATATATATATGGTGTTCCCAGCTCATCTCTAATTAGGGCAGTCAAAAGTGTGCGTTAGTTATAAAACCAGCACATCACAGCAGGGGATGATCTATTGGTATGCAAATAAAGCCTAATGAGTTTCCAGGCAGTGACACACTGTGATTAGGCTGCACAGAAATCTGACAATAGAAACATTCATCTGCTGAAATGAACAAGGAGAAAAGACAGTTTACTGCAATTAGTGTGAACAATGAAGTGACAGCAACAAAAAGAACGTTTTTTAAAAAAAATGTGCAAAATATGGAAATAATAATGGGGCTTGTTTCTGTGTGTCATTATCAGGTTGAGCCATATCTGCCTTATGAGTACACCTGTGAGGGGATGCTGGAGAGAGTGCATGCCTACATTCAGAACCAGGTGAGTTTCAGTGCACAAATGTACACACAGCGATGAACAAAACACACACATGCACAGACTCTCTCTCTCTCTCTGATCCTTCCTTTCTCACACACATACACCCACACCAGCTCTCCAACTCCCCACTCTGCTCAATATTTCATCATTGTGTGCATTCAACACCCAGAACCCCGTGTATCTCTGCATGTGTGTGTGTGTGTCAGTACTCACCATATGTAGACTTGTGATTAATCTACATGCTAACTCTCATTACAAACCACATATCTGCCCTCCGGCTCTAAGCAGAAGGCCTCCTGACACTAATGAGGAGGGATGAATAAGGAGAGGGAGCAGAGGAGTGGGCATGATGATGATAGAGGACAATAATGAAAAAAAAATGTTTTTAATAATCGCACGTTGGAAGTCGGACAAACTACAGAGGTGTCTCTCAACAACCTTCCTCTGCTTGACTGGCAGCTGGTTTGGATACAGAAACCGCGACTGCAGCATTTATACTGCTGAGAGAGATTTCTGTCTGCTCGTTCATTCAGATTTAAAGGGACAGTTCACCCAAAAATCAAAAATACATCAATCTTGTTTTGATTGACTTAAAGTCTGGGGATTTTTAGTTTCATTTGTTAAAGAAATCTGTGTTTTTGTATAGTTTAGTGGCTGCACAGTCCACCACAATAACATGACTGCTCAGACTTATGGTACCATATCTTTCACCTTCAGGACTTCTGTGCCCCAGAGCCTGCCTTCATGCCAGCCAACCTCTCCAGACAGGGGTCTGCTGGTGGCAGCAGGATCACAGGACCTTTGTTTGTGCCCCTGCCCAATTCCACAGCTCTTGGCTGGGCGTCCAATGTGACGGCTCCCCCGGCCTGGCCTCCTCTCAGCTCCCTCCGGCTGCTCGTATCTCAAGAGGGCCAGTCTTGTGTGGAGGCGTGCCATTCCGATGGTTTCGTCTGTGAGCCGGCTCACTTTCGCTTCATCAACAACAAGGAGGCGCTGCGCGGGTAAGTCACCCCGAAATCAATCTGAGTTACAGGGGTACCTGGCTGACAGCTGTGTACTAGTTGTCTGTAATGTTAAGTTTAGTCCCAACATTAACTTTTCTTTGCACCTCTCCTTCAGTTTACCCAGAGAGTTATTTCTGAGGCAAGAAGAGGGGTGACTTTTTATCTGTATTTTTTTTTACAGTTGTAGAAATAAAGAGTGAAAGAGGGAAACACATGCACTGCAGGTCTCCAAGCAAGATGCCTTAGTGTTACGCTCTACTGATGATCCACCAGGAACCTCTGAGAGCTGATTTATACCATTTAAAAAGTCCTTTATTGATTAGGGATGTAAATAATTAACTGTTTTCTTGTTTACTGACAATAACAATATTGACTGATTAATACCAGTTCATACCAATATCAGTTAAAAAACATTTTAGAAACATGAAACATGCGACCACATCGTTGAGGGCTGGCAGTTTAAATCGTACCAAATGTTAAATGGGCAGCATTTGCATAATGATTTTCTAATCTAACAGTCCGCTCACAGCACTTTTACACTACAAGTCTGGTGCATTCCCCGTGTTAATACCTTATAATACAGAAGTTGCAGCCTTTGGACTTGATGATGTTGGTATGACGTCTTTTCACAACTTTACTCTCTGTGCTGGTGTACTCACTCTCTCTGTAGTTCAAACATGTCTGCATAGAATATAAAGAGGAACTAGAAACAAACATTTTCAGATATTTTTTTGTCTTTCAGCTCAAAAATCAAAATCCTCTCAAAGAAAAACAACAGATGTGTATCTAACATGTTCCTGGTGGTTATACTTCATCTACACAAAGTGATAATATATAAACCTACCTGTTTCTGCTCTGCCCGGACAGATACGTTTTCTTATCTTAGTTGACACTGAGAACAGGTGAGTCTCAGCAGGTATTTATTAGTTTACTGTACTCGCTCCAGGCACTTGGACCAGAAACTTAACTTTCCGGGGCTCTGAGACTGAAAGCCTGCTGGTGTTTGAGTCTCTCCTCCAAACATCTCCCTCCTGACTGCTTTCAGCTTTTTCTTTGCTCTTGTTTCATCCTCCAAGTATCTTTTGTGGTTTCTGCCTGTCTCGGTTTACAGTGCCGCTCGCTTTCTGTTTCTCCTCCTCGTAGCTCAGGTCTGTTCTCTGACACAAGTTATCTTTCTCACATTGACACTTTCATATCTGCCTCACAGTTCTTTCCGACTTACTTGTCGCTTCTCCTCTAAATTTTGTCGTTCCCTTTTTAAATTGGCATCTGTAGTGTGATGAAGGTGATGAAATTTCTCTCTTTTCCTGTCGCTACATTTATTTTGAGGTTATGCCAATTCCACTTTCCTGTTACTTGTGTCAAATAAAAATAACTTTTTATTACTTGTGTTATCTAAGTTAACCTTAAAGGACATTTTACCTGTCAGCGACCTGTTATTTTAGGGTGCTTCTCTGTTTCCCCCCTCAGGTTGGAGGTGCAGTGCGAGGTGGTAGACTCTGAGATCAACCACATCCTTCCAGCCTTCTCGGTGGTGCGGCGGGAGTGCGGCCTCCAGCGGGAACCCCTCCTCTTCAGCTGTGCAGGGTACTCCCCCAAATACAGGCGTCTTTGCCCCTGCAGGGACTTCCGCCGCGGCCAGGTGGCGCTGTGCAGAGACTGTCTATAATGACGGGAAAGGTGAAGAACAGACACAAAAGAATTAGACACAGGGTGACGTAGGGGGAGAAAGGCACAATAAGAAGGCACGGTGCATGGTGCAAAGAGGCAGCTTCCTCCCCAAAAGAGTAAATGTAGGATAATGTGGAACAGGCGTGCATGGATTTGAAGAGCTCAAAGTAGGTCTGAATAGCTGCCAGGTTGTAAGTGAGGACTTTGGTTGGCTGTAGTTGTTCTAACAGCTGCAAGAGAAAAAGCAGTCAGACTTCATAGAGCAGGGCTCCAGTGATATCAGGTGTCATTACAATCAGATGCAAAGGCTGTGTTACCGCTCACAATGCCAACAAACCTTTACATTAAACCTTCGACTACGGAATCATAGTTTCTACAATCGTTAACCGGTGATGTGATGCAAAACTTTGCGTTTTTGGAGCCGTGTATCACCTGAAATAAGGGTTTTAAGGTGGAAAATGTGCACCTGGAAAAGAGTGCCACAAGGGTATGTGGAGAAACTCAGTTTTGGGACTTTGGTGTCATTCCACGACAGAGTCTTCAAATATCTCAGCTTGGAGAAGGCAACCGCGGGTCAATATCCAATCTCCTCTCTGCACTTGGACAAAGGATGATGGACAACCAGGTTATCTGCCTCGCTTTTACTCCCGTCCTCCAGTGATGGACAGAGTAATTTATCAGGCTGAACCCCAAGTCTGAGGCAACATCGGACAATGCAATCATCTGTTGTTGCAGAAAGAAAGAGGGGGAGGACAGAGGACGAAAAATAAAGGGTATGAGATTATTTTTCATAAATAAGCCTTTAGAGCTCTCAACAGGATTTTTAAAGAGTCCTCCGGGCTTTGTGATGGAAAAAATCATAAAATAAAAAAATCAGAAGAGATCAAAGTGTTGGGGTGGATTTTGTGTTGCGTCTGGTCTTAACCCGGTTCCTTCCGAACTTATTATGTTGGAGTGTTTCTTCTCTTCTTGCTCCCACAACCATCTGTTACAGTCCTCCCACCTTCACATTCATCCGCATTTCCATTAATCTGACTGCAGGGAGAGACGTTTGATTATTCCCACATGCAGGGGACAGCCAGCACAAGTCGAAGCTGTCGATAAGAAGTGAAGGGAGCAAGTGACAGACGGGGAAATCAGGTTTCAGATCAACGTCCAGTATTTCACTGATAGGCTGGAAACAGGAAATCATTTGCAGGTTCACCCCATTATAATTCGTCATTACAGAAAAACTTTAATAAGAATAAACTGAGCATCAAAAAGTCATGACATCAGTTTGATGACACTTCAAGCCTTAAGTGTGAACTGTTCAATCAGAACAGCACTAACAGAAGATGCTTTCATGACTGCAGAAGCATTTAGGAAAGTTGGTGGTGGAGACCAAAATCAGAGCTAAAACTGTGAATATCGGACTTTAGCCCCTCTATGCTGTTCAGATTATATAGAGTAAATTCTTTATAATCCAGATGAGAAAAACCAGTTGCAGATGTGTAAGCTATTTCCCCACTGATAAACTGTGTTTATGAAGAAAGAATGTGCGAGGGACGAAAAATATTGCTTTAAATTGTTGCCCATTCTGCTGATCGTGCCTTGTTACTGATAAAATGTCAGTCAAAATCATATTTATAACCTTGATTTTAAATTATTTATTGTGAGAGTGGTGGATTTGATCAATCTTTAAATTTACATTTGAACCATCATCCCCTTTTAATTATAATTTAATTGTATCTTGAATTATGAAGAACGTCTATTTCAACATGAGTACTATGAATGAATGAATCATTGATCATCTGCCTGACATTTAATAATAATATAATGATTGAGATTTTCCTGTGACGATGGTTTTAAAAAAGGTGATGAATTAGACCAGTGGAAGTTAGAAAAGCCACAGTCGTGCGTACTGACAGCTGCTGTGTTTGCATCTGCATATTTCCGTCTTTGTGTGTCTACAAAGTTTTTCTCGTGAATCTACATAGAGTTTCAGGCTTCTCGCTCCTGATAGCATCTCTGACATGTTAGCTGTGATCCTTGCACACCATATTTCCACACTGGCCCCAGAGTTTAGTTTCCCTGACACCCTGGTTCTTCCAGTTCAGTCCCAAATAATAACTCTATGTCCACTTGTCCCAAATCTTTGACCTCTTTCTGTCCTCCTTTTCACCACATGTTCCAAAAACCTCCAAGTACGATATATTCTTCCCTGCAAGTACAGAGATTGGTTTTATTTCTCTGAAAATTTTTGTTATTAATAGGAACTTTTCCTGGTATACCATCTTCAGCAAAATGTTTAATTCTATCAGAAACAAATTGCAGAGGAGTTTTTTTTGTGGAGCCATATTAGAGTAACCTCCAGTAGTGAAGGCCACCCATATAATCAATACACAGTTCTGTGATTAACTATTCAATCACGACTTGTCCGTTATATCAAACGTGTGTATGTGTGTGTTGGTGCGTCAGAGAAATCCCAGTGACTAAAGTAGAATTAAATGAATAATAAATCACAAGTGTGAATGCCAGAGTAGATTCATCAAATCCTCATTGACCTGCACCAGCATGGAAAAAGGGAATGTCACCTCATTCACCAGCGCACTGTGATTGCACCAGAGGCAATTCAAATTGCAATGAATACTTTTCATCTCAGCAATTCATCCGTCTTCTTGAGTGAAATCTTTACAATGATCATAAAAAAGCACTTAGGCCCTGTGCAGAAAATCACTTCTTTCTCTCTGTGATCGCAGCACACGACAGCCAGCTGCAGCCAATAGGTTCGACGATGAAATATGTGAGCATAATGTGTGATGATGTCACATTATATTTTATTCATTCATATATATTAAACACCTCACACATAATGCATACCCTATATGTTTTGATGGAAGCACAATGGCATTTTTTCCTCTAGCACAAAGAGAGAGAGAACTACATGTGAGACTTTTTGGTTGAAAAGAAAATAGGTCGATATTTCTCCATAGACGTGTAGTGCTGGACTGGATGTCATTATCTTACAAGCCAAGTTTCTGACCTCTTATTTTTAGGTGTTCTCATCGCTTTTTTAGTATAAATTAACAAAACAAAATCACAAAATGTCAAAAAAAAGGACATATTCTTACACCTATTTTCCTTTAATACTGATCTGAAATAATTTTTCACACCGTCTGAATTTTTATTTCTCTCTTTCACAGAAGGAAGAGCAGCCTAATTGCCTCCTTAAGTCATCATAAAACACTTCATTCAAACTTGACGGAAACAAAATAAAATGCACCATAACACTAACAAACAAAACCCTTAATTCAGCAAGTTAGATGTGAAAATATGCTGGTTTTACACAACATTTTTCTCAGATTTCTCCATCAGCTTCTTTTTGACAGGCAAGTGAGAGCTCAGCTGGAGCTCGTTCTTCTTAGGAATTCCATTAAATCAGCAAAAAAAATGACAACAATCTGTCCAGAACAGTAACTGGCAATGAACGCTGCCAATTTCCGAAAGCTGAGATACAGTATGGACAATAGCAAAGAAAAGTATGTGAACCCTTTGAGAATACCTAGTCTTCTGCATTCATTTGTCATAAAATGTGATCTGATCTAAGTCCCAAGTATCAATAAACACAATGCGCTTAACTAATAATTATCATATTTCATGTCTTTATTGAACACATCCATGAAACATGCACAGTGTTGGTGAAAGAAGTAAGTCAATCCTTAGATTTAATAACTGATCGAACCTCCTCTGGAACAATAACCTCAACCGAGTGCTTCCGGTAGCTGCTGATCAGACCTGAACAACATTCAGGAGGAATTCTGTGAATACCTAAAGTCTTTGAGGTTACTTTATGACCCCTACCAGTCGTGAATAGCAAACTCAAAAAGTTTCAGTGTTTTTTATCGGTCAAAGTAGCTCTACACCTCACTCAAATCTCATTTAATTCAGTGGACTCCAGGTTTGCTAACTTCTCATTCCAGTTAGCTCTTGATGGAGTCATTAGCCAAAGGGTTCACTTACTTTTTCCACCAGCACTATCAATGTTTAATGGATGGTTATTTGTGTGGTATTATGTTGAGCATGTTTCATTTGTCTATATTTGGAACTTAGATGCAGATCAGATCATATTTTATGACAAATTAATGCAGAAAACTAGGTCAATTCAAAGGTCTTGCCACTGTATAAATACAGTCAGTAACCACAACCCAAGCACAGCAATTCAAATTTTAGTTAGAATGTCAATGTATGAATGAAGCTGCACATTATTCAGTGCAACCTTAGAGAGGTGGATAAATAAATCGTTACAACCCATAATGGTTCATTCACAGTTCGCAGTTAGCTTAGCTTAGCTTAGCACAAAGACTGGAAATGGAGGGAAACCACTATGACGTCATTTCTTTAGTGACTGAAGTTACCAGACAACAAGCAAAGAGACTCCAGGAAGTCACAGCAGAAATAATAAGCATATAACAATAAATGTGAGCATTTAAGGTTGAGGGAAGCTTGTGGGAATAGTTAAGGATAAAAAAAAAGTTTCAGGATACAGGATGTGAAAACACACCTCCACTGAATATATAAATGCCCCACACCTGTATTTTTAACTCCAGCACCACTTCCTGCTACAACATCACATACATCAGTGATGCAAATGAGCTGAATATGAATGTAATCCACGGGAGCCCAGGTTTATGGTCTTGATTTTTGATTCTGCAGGTCGTTTCTGTGTGACACTGTAGATGGAGGCGCATGAAAGTGAACCATTGGAGGCTAAGTGTAGTTTTATTACAACCATCACATATTAATTCGAGCCTATAAACTCTTTCAGCTCTGAAACTCTCTTTCTGCGCTCAGGGTGACTTTCAAACTTTACACATGGCTGCTGAAGAGCCAGATGGGGAATTTTTTCAACAGCTGCATTTCCTGTTTTTGTCAAACCCCCCCATCACAAAACCTCTTGACTCGCTTCTGAAGGGCACGGTGTGTGTGTCTGGTGTGTGTGAAGATACACCGCACAGCGTGAGCCTAAATAGTCTTCAAAATGCCTTCGGGCTACTTTTCCAGCAGAATGTTTTTTTTAAGCTGCAAGTTTCCACAATTCATTTTGACTGAAGGCTCCATCCAGACAGAGCGGCATAAACCAAAGACTTACAGCAAGTAAAGCAAGAGAAACAAATAGTGCACAAACAACATGTCGTAAGTGGATTTAAATGTCAATGCCAGCCGCTTTATAGGTCCAGATTTGTTCTCCGTCTTGGAATAAAATGACAAAAAGACTTTTCTTCACACAGAGAATTATTATAGAGCCATCGAGACTTGAAAAACTATATTCACCACTGGGTATAAGGATGTGAAAAAACAAAATACATTTTGTATGATATGCCTGGTGACTCCGCAGTGAATAGCTGATCACTGAATGTTATGCCTAATCAAGCCTCCTCCTTTCCTTTCAAGGAGGTTCATGCGTGACTAAGACTCTCACTGAACAATGACTCTGATGCTGCTGTTTGTTCTCCGACAGAGAGGAGCGCACATGCTAATGTTTAATTTACACTGTTGTTGTTTGTGTCCCATTTCATCTCACCGTTGTGCTGCACATGTATGATAACAAAACCGTGTACTCTTTGTTTAAATGATTCATCATCCATACATCTGATCTTACCATTTTTATTTACAGTTCGGTTTTATGAGGAGGTTTTGGCATAAATAAAAAGAATAAAAAGTCCCCTGAAATAAATAATTAGAACTTATGAATAGAAAGTCACCTGAAATAAATAAAAGCAGTCCTTAGGAAAACATCAGTTTTTTACAACCCCCCTTTTTATTTATGTATTCATTTATTCAGTGAGCTATGTTTACTATTTTTATAGCTTTTTGACTTGAAAGTGTAAAGCTTAAAGGAAACACCAAAATTCGATAAAACTTTTGCAAATGTGAGTAAAAGTTTTTAAGCTTGCTTGAGGTGTTTTTTTCTTTTTCATAAAATAGTTGCGCTAAAGAGGAGATGGAAACGATTTTTCAGAATAAGTTCTGATGAGGTAAACAATTAGCTCACAACTGATTAGATGTTCTTCTTCTACTGTCTCTCTTGTGCAATCACTACTTCTTCTACTGTTTACTGACGGATTAGCCTACAGCAACATACGTTACACTGCCGTCTTCTGGTGAAAGTCCGTTAATGCAGCTTTGTTTATTTGCTCTTAACCAGTTGACGGAAACATCCTTCATTCGCATCTTCTTTGATGCATCATTTCAAAATTTTTCGTCAAAATTTGCTTTGACTTATGGAAAATGGTTTTGTTTTTTTGTTTTTTTTCATCACACGCTTGATCCAGTGTGTTTGTTTTCTGTCTAACCAAGTTTCACTCAAGGAGAAGACTTGTTCTGGAATCTTGTGAGAAGTGACGGAGTTTAAGAGAAGGACTGTGAGAAAGAGTTTGTTGAGTTGGAGTACAGAAAACAACCAATTTCAAAACTTACTATCCTTATTAGTTGCTTTGATACAAAAATGTGGGAAAATTGAGTCCAGATTAAAAAATACAGACGTGTCCCTTTGAGTACTGATGAGCAAAATGTACTGACAACATCAGAAGTAAAGCAGACATTATGCCGGCCGAACGTCTTTGTCATTGCATTATTATTACTAATGCATTAATGTGTAATCTGAATTTTAATGTTTTAGCTCATGGAGCCAATCTCTAATTGTATGGGCGGTTTTATGTAAAGCAATTTGTCCTATTTATAATAGAGATGAAGGAATTTGCAGTTGAATAGAATTATAAAGTAGCAGAATATGGAAATACTACTTAAGTTCGGCACTAAGTTAATGTGCTTGTGTCTTTTCCGTCTCTCTGAGTGTACAGCGTCTCTGTCTTACTGTCGCCTCTGTCTGTTTTCAGTGTTCCCAGGCTGCGTGGGCGACTGTATCTACAAAGCAGCATTAATGAGCTTATTATCAGTCCTATTTGGTCTGTCAGCTGTTAAGGAATTTAAATCTGAGCATAATATTTATGCTGCTTAAACAATAATTAATCAGTACAGGAACAGATTGATGTACACAGCTGAATAATTACTGAGCCAATGAAGATGATAAATATATAACTCACAGGAAATGTGTTTGTCACAATCTGCCATTCCTCGGCCGAAGATTGACAACACACGTGGACGTGCGGCCACGGTAGCCTGCACACAAAGGACACACACACATATGCAGGATATACACAGACGCACACACACTCATTACTTCTCTCTGAGGGACACAGTCTGTCCTTTAAAAATTCACGAGGTGCTCACACACACACCGACTGTAAACACACAGGCTTTCAACCCAAATCCAAACTCATTTTTTTTTTACTTGTTTCCTTCCGTTCTCTTTGTTTGTGTTTTGTTTGTCATTTTTCGAAGGGCTCTCAGAGGTCCAATTTGCCCGCCAAACCTTTGGCACAACAGTCTTGCTGACACACGCTTTGTTTGTTTGTTTGTACATCGCTGCTGCTACTGTATGTGTGCCTCTAATTACCTCTTCCCCTGGTTTTTACCTCTGTCCCCGTTCAGCCTCGGCTTATACAACAATGTGTGCGTGCATTTGTGTGTGTTTTCATTTATATGTGCACAGAAAATCACGTATGCCCCACTGTGTTGATGTTTGGAAGTAAGTGGAAGCTTTTCAGTGAATGTTTTTAAGTGCGAGCTCGCCCACTGATGTGAAGACAAACACTCATCTCTTTGTAGTACTTTCTCATGTTTCCCTGGCGCGGCTCTTTAAGGAAGCTGACACTCTTTTGAAGTGGAAGAGGAGGAGGAGAAGGATGCATCCAACGCCTTTAGTCATGTGGTCAGATCTCCGCTGGGCTTTTCACATCAAGGTGAAGTGGAGCCTGTTTCCTGTTTGCCTCAGATGTGCTGCTGTTTCAGTTCTTCCCTCTGTCTCTCTGCAAAGAAATCTCCCCCAGTGTGCCAGTAGAGCTCCGGTAATTCACGTCATGCAATCTCACATTCAACTGTCAAAATCAAAACATCACCATAATGGCAGGAAAGCGGAAGTATTGCTAGGCAACTATAATAACACTAATAATAACTTTATCATACTGCACTTTTAAGAATAGCATTTGCAAAGTGCTTTGACAGACAAAGCAGAAGGTAAAAGGCAGCATAACAACAGAAGGCTAATGTAATCTTAGGGTAAAATTAATGCATGAAGGCAAAGATGCAAAATTAAAGCAGACAGAAAACAAATGAAACAAGAAAATTGTTAGAAAAAACACAAATGCACAATACACAAATATAGGTTGGAGCAATATAGATAATTGAACATTAAAAAGATGTAAAAAAAGAAAGCAAGTCTATAAAAATTGGTCTTAAGTGATTTGAAGGGGGTCACTGATTCTGCGAGCCGTATCTCCTCCGGCAGGTTGTTTCAAGGCCGAGGGGCCCTGATGGCAAAGACACGGTCACCTTTAGATTCTGATTTATTATACGGAGTGAATATGGTGGATAGTTGTGGTGTGGGAATGCCAGAATAATTGAAGAGAGTAAAATGTAGGTATATGAACAAGCAATGCTGTCATACCGTTTTATCTCTTTAAGAACTGAGGGTTGTTGTAATAAAAAGTTCTTAGCAGTAATAATGTTATTGACCCTTAGTAAATCTGAAATCGAACATTACAGACTTACATTAGATGACACTGCATACAAGTTAGCACACATTACATTATACTGACCATTACTTAAGTTAATATCCACTGAAGTGAAACTTGCCGTTCAAGTGATGACAAAGCACTTTTTAGCCCGTAGACAAAGAGGAATATTCATCACAAATCTGGCTTTTGTCCATTTAATCCCCTCCAGGCTTTTATAGACTTTTAAAGACTCTTTAGAGGAGCACGAGAAAAGGTTGAGCATGTAATAGTAGATACAGTAGGTCGAAACATTGTTCATTTTGTCTGTTTCAACAGATCCCCCCAGGGACATAATAAGAGTAACTGATGTTTAATCTTACACATTTTGCAATATAGCATTTAATGCCCTCTGAATTAAAGGGCTCAGTGCATTCTGACAGCTTGAAATTAACGCCGACACCATTATTTTTTTGCTTACAATGTACCTGCCAACATGGTGGTGTAAACAAAACAAGTCATGTAATACCTGCAGACCTAACCTGAAGATTATCAGTGTTCAAACGAGGGAGATCTTGAAGCATTGATAATAACATAATATAAATTGAGGATATAGGAATATCTTGAAGCGCCGTGCATGCGTTTATGAATCATTGTTAATCTCCAAATAGATGGAGATATGATTCATATTTGTTTTGTGGTTAAATACCTCCAGATCTACTAGGAGAGTGGGAGATAGATGAGAAGAAAGGAGGGAGAAATGAAGAAGGAGGGGAGATAAAAGGAGGGAATAAGATATGAGGGAATTAGAATAGCAAATAGAGGTGGGTGAAAAAGAAATGAAAGGGAAAAAGATGTGATGTGAGGAGAGGAGAGGAGAGGGAGAGAGGGTGCAGAGGAGGAGGAGGAGAGGTGAAGATCGGAGCCACAAGAGGTCGACAGCATCCTCGTCAATAATGCATAGGTAATTGGCTGACTCCTCCTGAGCACCGACGTGAGCCTGAATAAATAAAGTTGTGTGTAAATAAAAGAGCCGCTCAAAAAAACCTGAAATCAATGGCAGCTGCCCCAAGTGAGAAAACCCCTTCTCCCCATCCTTCTCCACCCACGCTCCCACTCTGCCTTTACTTCTCTCTGCATTAAATAAGGAGGAGGCGAGCTGTGTGGCTCAGAGCAATGTGTAACAATAAGCTGCGATAACACCTAAGGAGATGTTCGTGCATGCATGTGCACGCTTATTTGCATGCATTTCTTGCATCTTTGTTCTTTTGTCCACCCTCCTCACAGCAGCTCTCCCCTGTTACCTCCTCTCTCACCATGGTTCTTCCTCTCTTTCCTGCCCTCCTCTTTTCCAACTCTTCTCCCATCATCCCTCCATCTCTGCGTCTGCCCTCCTTTCCCCCAACCTCTTTCAAAGCTGACGTAGGTGAGGCAGGCTAAGGCTGATAAGGATCCCCTCAGGGAGCTGCGGTAATGAGATAAAGAACGTGTGTGTGTGTGAGAGAGAGTGAGAGTAAAAAAGAGAGAAGCTTGATTCAGAAAGAGGTGTTTCAACAGTGGCAGACATGGCACAATGAGGAACATGAAGTGAAGGCTGAGAGTGATTGACCAGCATCATGTTGATAGAATACTTGAAGATGAAATAATATTTGGATTAAAGTCGGAAATGTTCCTATATCTTACTTGCTCTATGACCCTAACTAGCCATCTCCAAATTAATTTATCAGTTTATTTTTCTAAGCAAACAAAGCCAGATCCATGCTACGTAGCAGTTACAGCTAACTGGCTAACCTAGCGAGCTGGCTTAGGTTACAGTTGGCTAGTTTGCCGTCCCTGCCTTGAAATGCTCTATAATGTTTAAATATACACCTTTGCTTTGGACCATTTCATAATTTATTGTTGGCTGAAATTAATGTTTTTTGTTACAGTGTTATAATTTAATTTAGCCTTTCTCCAAAGTGAGATCCGTCTGAAAGTTTATACAACACCAGCAAAGATCTAGTCAGAAAACAACACGATTTAAGTGCAAGAGAGTCCAGAAGGATGTAGCTGCTATCAGTGCAAATGTGTGAAAATAGAAAAAAAAATTATTTATCCATCATCCATGTCTAGTATGTGTGGAGCTGTTCATGGAAGAGCTAGGTCTTTTGTCTCTTCTTCGATATTGAGAGTGACTCAGCAGATCGGATGGAGTTTGGTTACTCGTTCGACCACCGACCACCAACTACAGAGAAGAAAGTCGAGGTTGTTGACTTAGTGCCGTGTAGCTGAGAGATGTTTGCTTTTCGTTGTACGACATAAAATAGGTTAGTAAGTACAGTACTCATATATCTGCTCAGATTGTATATTTTGAGCCTTAGGGAAGCTGAAGAGATGCATGGTCCTTGGTCACTTTGAATTGAGACTAGGTCTTTGTTTGGCGCTGTGCATGAAAATGACAACTGCTGCTTTCCGACACGTGTAAGATGTTAAGGGTTTATAGTCACTTACATACTGTTGAAGGTGCAAATGCACAGTTGTGAGGTACACAGTGCCAATAGCAATAAATGGCACACAAAGCTTTTCCTTGTACAAGTCGTTCCTGCAGCAAATGTCTCTAATGAATCTTTGCAGCAGTTTGTCACTATAGTCTGAGGAGAGGGATGCCCGAGTCTTGTTAAATGTGTCGCAAGGTTGACGAGGATCAAAACAAATGTATTTCATAATAAAATGCAGGAACGAATTAGTCACCAGCTGAGATTTTAAGACATTTGCTAATTGTCTGTTTCCTCTAATCTTGTTTTAAAACAAAAGAATTTAAAAAAAAGACAGAAAACAGAGAGAAAGGATGATTAAAGGCGACGGATGAGCTGCGAGCCGGCCGGCCTCTAGCTTCCCTCTGCCCAGTGAGGGTGCTCAGCAGGAGGGCCGAGGAGATGAAGAGGCCCGTTTGAAAGGGATGGGAATGAGAGCCTCTTTTAACATTCATCCAATGTTTCCTGTGTGATGTCTGAATCAACCTTGAACGCCTGTCACTTCACACGCTGACCAGATCACATAACAAGAAAGCTAACAAGCCAGACAGCAGGTAAGCAGTAAAGGAAGACACAGAGTGGCAATTACCTGCAGGGAACCATCATGTGAAAAAGAATAAAGTGAAGTGAGTCAGACCCAGAAATTCCCTCATAAACAAAGACCATAAGTTAGGTTGTACTGATCAAACTTCAGCCTACAGGGCTGGACATGTATTTTATGTCAGTCAGGCTGTATTTCAGCATTTCATTCATTTCTCCTGCCTGATGCACCACATGTACACCTTTATTCTAGATCTGTGGTGTTATTGTAACTCTAAGTACATTTTCCAGAAATGTCAGACCATTTAACACACACGTTTTCTCAGAGATTGCCGTGTTAACAACAAGATCTCCAACCTTAATGACAGAATAGACCTTTTGTCAGTACCTCGCATAATGATCCAAATGAGTGTTCTAAAAATAGTATACATTATACATACATGTACGGTTTGCAGTTGTAAAAAAGGCTGCAGTTTTGGTGAATTTAAGCTAAAAAACCATGAACCTATGTTTAGGTCAAGACACTTCCTGGTAAGATGTTATTAACCAGGAAGTTATTATTAGTTTAAAAACTAAATAAATGTAAATAAATGTCAGAAGTGAAGTGGTTTTGAGGGTGAAGTGAGCCAAAGATTAACTTTTGCTTTCACAGGGGACACAAACCCCATTCTCATGGATGAAAGTCTGACATGTTTCAACCCATCCACCTCTCTTACCTCTTGTCCTGCCTGCTTCAAGTGTGACATCTGCCATTAAAACTCTGCATCATTGTTCATTAATACTACGTCAGCGAGATGACGACATTATAAAATGTAAGTATGAGACGTATTTTATTTTCGTATTTTACAAATGCCGTCTGCTGTCATTTCCTCAATTCCACACTCTCAAAGGTTATACAATGTTTAAGGGAAAGACAATCTGCAGACAATGATACACAGAAGAGGTCAACAGAACCCAAACAGGAACTTTGTGTCAGCAGGAAACATTTGCATTTCTTCCAGTCAAGAGTTTCACTATGTGTCCTGTTAATAGCTTTGTTTGCTTAAGAGAAAATCTTTTTTTAACCTAAACTGCCTGGTGTATTAGCACTCGAGACACCCTGGGCACAGAAAGACACTTTAAGGTAATGCGAAATGGCAATTGTGTCAGTTAATCCTCACATGGCTTTGTTCTTGGTAATTATCGTACTTGTCCTTTTCTTTTTTTTTAACTGCCTGAATATTTCAGTGGATACAGATTAAAGGCGCTGCAAACCTGAAGTATATCTATACAGGTGATTTTAATTGTTTTGGTTGATTAGCGTGCCCTTTCAGCAGGGAAAACGTGATGAAGTGCCCTTTAATGTGCCCTTCCAATAAAGAAAATGTGATGCAGAGATGGAGGAAACTCAGTTAAGAGACTTAAACACACTTCCAATAAATGTCGAAGACAGCAGTTTGTCTTTGAGGCCATAAAAAGGGTATTGGACAACAAATTAACTGATAGTGATTACAAATCAGAACATGACTGATGAGATAATACAAACAATAGCCTACTAAAGGCACTTTAAAAGTGAAATATCCTACAGCAACAGGGACGCTGGAGTCACAAACATGAAGGCACGCAGTGAAATTAATCACATTGTGCTTCATGGCAAGAAGGAACAATCACCAGTCCCCTAGGAGGAGGAGCATTATAATGAATCTACTGAAGACAGTAAAAATAGAAAGAGTTAAACCAAACGAAAAGTTAAAGCCAACAATTACTCAACAGTTACTGCCTCAGAATGCTGCATTAGCAACACATTAGCTCCGGTCCAACAAGATCTCCAACCTAAACGACAGAATAGGTCTTTTGTCAAAATGACCCTTATGAGTGGAAGTGTAGGAAGTGAAGTAGCTACAAGGACGACGTGACTACTACATACACGAAAGGTTAGCTGCTGTTAAAATAAAGTTGAATTTGGGCTACAAAACTACTGATCTAGGTTTAGGGCAAAAAAAATCCTGCTAAGGCGTTACAAAAGACGAAAAAAAGAAAAATGTACGTAAATGCCGGTGTGTTGTAGTTATGAGGACAATCTGACATAGTTACATCAAATGTAATGCATGGAAATGCAATAATGCTTTAATCACATTGTTTACTTTGTTTTCACATGGGACACAAACCCCGTTCTCCGACCAATCCACCACCTCTTCCACCTGTCCCAAGGGTAAGCTCCGTGTTTTATACTTGATTTCATCATTGATAACTATTACGGCTAATAGGGGGCAGCAGAGGACAGTCTGAAATGTAAATATAGGTTGTTTTTGCAAACTTTTGCTTTAGAAACAACCTATGGGGTTGTTTTTGAGGGGAGACCAGTCTGTCAGCTAATGTTGTGGCTTGCATGGTTGGTAGTTAGCAATTAGCAAAAGAAAATAAATTTAATTCATATAGGATATCTTCTGTATCTTCTGTAATCTGTTGATAACATGAGCAGAGGTCTTTTATTTGTTGGCTTATTTTTACTGGCATCAGAAATTCACAAAATCAAACAAGCTGCAAAAAGAAAGAAAATGCATTATGGAAATATAAATAGATGAAATGTTTAATCTGCACATAGTTTTTTCCCACAAATCATTAGTGTTTGATTAAGAAAAAACCTGTAGGGAGAAACTGCCAGCTGTAGATATGGCAGGAAAGTGGATTTACCCCAAAAAATATGAAATGCAGCAAGTTAATCACTGAAATGTACTAAAACATCACAGATGGACAAAGCAGGAGGATTTACAAGAGGACGTTTCAGAGCTCTGAAATGGAAGTTTCCAAACATGAAGTGATTGTTCCAACCAGGGGCACACGCTCAAGATGTAGTTTCTTCTTAATGAAATTTTACATGCAAGCTCAGAGCATGTTCATGACCTATTTTGAGCGGTGACCTCTGGTTTATGAAACACTGCAGTAAGACGTGTTTTCATTTGTGTGCTGCTCAAAAAACAGACATGGGTTTTAATTATAGCTGGGATTGTTATGAATCACTGTGTGTGTGTGTGTGTGTGTGTGTGTGTGTGTGTGTGTGCGTGTGTGTGTGAGTGTGGTATTATTCATGTGTGGGCCCTGAGGATTCCTCTTCAGCAGAAAGGAGCTTTGATCAGCCCAAGGCAACACGGACAGGAAAATTGTGGATTACGTTGGAGAGGAGAGATACAGTAAGATTGAACACACACACACACACACACTTACTTTAGCCTTGAAATAATGTACATATCCATCGTCCACATACACACCGCAAATATATCTTATGAAATAAAAGCCTGGTCATGTAAACCTCAGGAGACGTGTGATGGGCGTTGAAGATTGTGTTGACAGGACGGGACACAAATAGCCGAGCTGTACATCTCTACATGACAGTACAGATGGATGCGAGGAGATTGCTTGGAGGCAACAAGCTGCCACTAGGGACACAGCAAGCCAGTATGAACAATAGCCAAATATATTTACTTATTGTACAGCATCATAGTCTCCAGGGCATTTAACTATATACAGGAGAGAAACAACAATTTTTCAAAATAAAAATTGTAAAAACACTCTTAAAACAACTTATTGTTCATTGTGGTTGGGTTTTATTTTTGTTTTAAGTCTTTTATTGCTATTAGTTGTGTCCCTAGAGCTGGTCCCTCTCCCAGCTGACGGAAACATTAAACACCAGTAAGCTCTTTTTAGGCTTTTCCGTCCTCAAGCCGTTTTTAATAAAACAGCAGATGGTTGAAAACTCTATCGATTGGCTTATGCAGAACTTATTCATAAAATTGCAAAAAGAAGATTTCTTCTGAGATTATCATAAACAAACAAATTATAAAGTACAGTACGAGTCAGAATTGTTCATGTCATCGTTAATAAAAGTTTTAGGAGTCGCTGTTACCAACTAGAAACTGTCTAAACGAGGGAAAAGTTTTTCAGAAGTTTGTATTTTCCTGACATGCGCCCTCTTGTGGTCATGCTGGTAACGGCATCCTCTCCAGAAAAACAACAACATTGCTGTTTTTAGATACAGTATGTTAATATTCCGTGCCAAAACAGAGCGTACAATGGAAGAACATGAAGGTTTTTGGGGGTCGATATCAGAGAGCGAGCTTTATGTCTCGTCTTTTACCAAACAGCCTTTTCATAAGTAAACATTTCCCTACACCTAACCATGACCACTATCTTTATCTAAAGCCATTTTCTCAATGTCTGGGGAATTCTGTGCACACATTGACTGCTTTATCACACATGTAGTGCACACCAGGAGACTGTACATGTCAGATGCATTCTCACCTATGAGAAATACAAATTGTCACAATCATTTCATGGAAAGAGGTAAAAAAAAAAAAAATGTATTCCAACTTTATGAGCAACAGATGATGTGGAATATGCTATGAAAATACTCAGAAGGCTCCTTTGTTAAATAAATACCTTTCTTAAAATATATATGACATTATTATGCATTTAACATGCATTTATTATTGTCAGATTTACAGTCATCTTTGTTGAAGCAGTCCCTCACCTTACTGTCTGTTTGCTGCTGCTTTTTACGTTTCATATTAATGCATTTTGGACATATGCTGGCACCGTTACCCATATTTCAGGAAACAAATGCAGTGTGTCCTGAGTTGTTGGTAAATTTGAGTTTATATGTGTTTTGGCTGTAAATACAGTGTGTGTTGACCCATGACTCTGCAACTTTGGCAGCAGCAGGTCATGAACTTTCCTCATAACTACAGCCAGTGTTTGTATGTAAATAGAATCTTTTCCAACAAGCTCTTTTTTTGTCAAGGTCACATTTTTATTGACTCGAGCTCTCTCTTTTTGAGGCCTGAAAGCCGCCCCGAGCTATTCACAGCAGTTATTTTTCACTTATTCAAAGTTTACATTTTGCATTCTTTTGAGGTGACCCTGCCGTATAAATGCTTCAGGCACTGAATTGTTGTAATTGATACAAATATTAATGAAACTCACTGTAGGTGATATTAACAGTGTTTAATTAGCTAGTTTATGTATTAAAGCCTGGGGCTATTTATTTGTACAGTATATTCCCTGTAGTCCCTCTGCCTCTGTACAAAGCAGGACAGCTGCTTGTTCTGAATTTGCATTTTCTTCATTAAAAATGCCTGCAATAAATGTCAGCACTGAATGTAAATGTGTACAATGTGACCATAAGCGAACAACACAGATGGTGGAGAATAAGGCCACAATACAGGAGAAACAATCAAATTTTATACTTTCATGAGTTTTACTTTCTGTCGTCTGTACTTGCAGACTTTATGTGTTGGTATACATTTCTAAGTTAACATTATGATAATCATATTTGGAATTCTAATTTAATAAAAACTGCAGGTTTGCCAACTGTCCATTCATATTTGCATCTTTTCACACTGGATTTATTCAGTTTCTGTTTTATAAGAGAAAATCAGTCAAATAAAGTGGTATCTCAAATACGCTATACCTATATAAGAGGCTAATATATAAATCACAATAAAACTGGGAAAAGATAGGATTACATAACTATAATTATTATAATTACTAGTATTAGTATTATTATTATTAATATATTTTTAAAATGGAATCATTATAATACAGATTCTAAAATACAAGTTTTACCCTTTATAGGTGCAATTTGTCATTTCTGGCCATACATTTAAAAAATCTGGCCATATCAAGCAAGTGTTCAAAAAAGTATCTGAGAGAATTTCAAAAAGTAAGAACATAATAACTGAAGGCATCATTCAGTTATTCTAGTCATGATAGATTTTTGTATTGCTCCCCTTTTCTTCCTGTAAAGCATAAAACAGTGGTTTGTTCCCAGTATGAAATATTGCCATCTCAGGCAGTATTTTCTCTTCCTGTTGCGTCTATAATTTTTGTGTGTGTAAACTCCAGGTGATGTTGTGAATCCCTGCAGTGCAACAAATGATTCACCTGAAAACAGATTCCTCACAGCTCCACTAAGACTTGAGTGTAAGAAACAGTCAAAGAACCTGGCTCAGAGCTACCATATTGTCCCGGCAGGCTTTATCCAGCAGAGAGCGTGGAGACATCAGAGGGGAATTTCCTAACAGCAGCCCTGACCTGCAGGTTCAGATCCTCTGCGTCAACATCCATTTATATGCTCCAACCCCTTTGTCAGCTGCATCCAAGTTCACTCTCTGAACAGTGTTTTTTCCTCATCTCAAAGGACTTTTAAAGGTTTTGTGGGTGTGAAAACTTTGTTGGTGGTGGCTGTGAGGGCAGGAAAGCTTTCTCTGATCTCCCGTTTGTATCTTGTGTCTCTTTGATACTACACAAAATCTTTCACTCCATTAAACTCTCTTCTCAAGGTTTCAGTTGACAACCTCTGGGCTCGGCGGCAGAGCAGAAAAAGCCTCCATGCTAATGAATGGCTTGGCACTGTCAACGCTCCACTGCCATGTTTGTGAAAAGGCCTTCTCCTGTCAGATTCCTCACATGCTCGTGTTGAGCGGCCCTGGGTCGTATGTACACATTCTGCAAAATCCCCTTAACACTGACAGCTGCCACAAAGGACACCACCACTGACATCACCAACAACAAACTGAAGGACACACGCAGCTTTCTTCTTTCACTCCACCACTCAGTGTTGGACTCCTTGTTCGTTTTCCTAAATATTGCATTTTTCTCAAAGTAACAGTGCTCATAAATGTAAAAATATTTTGATCATAACACCACTGCTATCAGGACAAATACCCAGTGGGCCGGCAGGTCTTTTGGGCCGATTAACTTTAATAAAAAAAAAAAAGAATATAATGTTTCTTTTATTTATTTTTTGGTTGACTGATTGCCCAATGATCAATAAACAGATAGAGAGGTAGAGGGAGGGACAAGAGCCGACCCCCCTCCTCCTTGGGCCCATTGGCTGTCAATCAATCAATAAGCCAGTGACGTCACGGAGCGACAGGTGTTTTGGGCCGAACAACCTTGATTTTCGTTGAGTCGTTGGCCAACGGTAAAGCAAACAAACAAACAAAAACAGGTAGAGGGAGGCCCCCCTCCTCTTTGGGTTGTCAATCAATCAATCTGTCACGTCAAAGAGAGAATAATAATGTTGAAGGAACGGAAGGAAAGTGCGGGGAAATGACGAGGAACACCAGGCAGCAGCAGCAGCTGGACTTCGCTGAGCACCTGAAGCAGAGCTGGTGGCGGAGCCGGCCGGTGATGGAGGAGGCGGGCCTTCAGACTGATAGAGAGGACGGTAAGAAGTGATTAATGTGCTCCCTGTGTGGATAAAATATCTTGTTGTGAGGTTGGTGGTTTTGTTAGCTTGCTAATTTTGAACACAGCATGTGTAGTTTGGTTGCTACATTTTAACATCAGTGTATCGGGTTCTTGTGTTCTGGGTGCGCGCGCAGCCTAAAGCACAGTGAGAGAGGAAAGTTTCTGCTGCCTCCGCTGTGTGAGCTCTGAGTTTAACAGTTATGCCTTCTCATAATTATTTGTTGGCTGGTCCTGTTATTGTTGTGAAGCTGATTTGCTGTTGTCTGTGCCTGTGATCAGTTGTTTTGGATTTGGAGGTGATAAACAATCAGTGAAGGTGATGATATCAGTGTGACAGTGGTAAACGTGCTGGTAGGCTATTTGTCACTGTAGGGTAGTTTGCCCACCCAAAAATATATTTTTTGCTACGTAAACATGCGTTTTCTGAGCATTAGTAGAACACCAGTTTACATTAGCAATAGAGTTTCCACTGCACTGTTAATGTGGGCTTCCTGCAGGCCTATAGGCTAGCTTTGTTGTGCTGCATGTTATTGCATTTTTATGAAATAGTGAAAGTTATCCATCCTTACTTCCTGTGTTTTGATTGACGCTCTGGACAGTTTTCTCTTCCCACTCCTGCTATAATGTGTGTCACTTTGTTGTCACCATGTTTTTAAATAAAATCCAACAACATTATTTATATGTCAGGAAATAAGAAAAAGAACAAAAGCTGTAAAGCGCATCATTACTCATGTTATTAAAGAAACAAAACATATCAGATCAAAAAGACAGTTTGTGGTTTTGCCTGGTGCAATTTCCTTATCTCCCGCTATTACCTCATTGCAGAAAACGGCCAATTTGTGATTGACAGCCCGGTTGGCAGCTGTCTAACAGTCTTTATTAGGGGAACAAAAGGCCCCATTTTCTGTCCTGTTGTTTAACACTCTTGGAAGTTATTTGCATGCAAAATGATTATGAGACGTTCAGTTCACAAGTCACAGAGCTAAAAACTTCCCAAACCATGACGACAGATTTAGAGTAAAGTTGTCTTCTGTTTGCAGAATTTGGTTTTAGACTGGTGTTGTGGAAAAAAACAATATTGGAGTGTCATTCCTCC
Source organism: Serranus cabrilla (assembly GCA_903364295.1). Lineage (NCBI taxonomy): Eukaryota > Metazoa > Chordata > Actinopteri > Perciformes > Serranidae > Serranus > Serranus cabrilla. The sequence continues at coordinate 373,546 of CAFUXE010000108.1, read as the reverse complement.
CTAAGAGACAAAGGCAACCACCCGAGACAATTCATTTTCTATCACTTTATCCTTTACATTCACTATGCTGCGCTCCCAACCCTCCCAGGTCCCTTGAGGTTCCTCAGACAGACACGGGAAATAATCCAAATTCTGCAGAGCAGACGCACCATAAGAAACATTGAACTCCAGATTCCCTTCATATGCACCTAGTTGATCTTTTCAGAGTGGTGGCTGTAATCCCAATGTGTATTTTCTCTCTGCTGAAGTTTTCTGACTCACTACACAGTCTTTGACACACTGGCACTGTCTCCTCATTGTCTCATTTGCCTGAGGACTGTCATTCCCTCTGGACACACAGACAAAATCTCACTGCTGTTTTCTCCTTTGAAGCTGTACTCTGAGTATATATTTCACTTTGTCAATTCTTGTCAATTTCGTAACAGCCTTTCCTTGACATGCTAACTTCTCCGGCAGCAGCATTATGTCTCCTGAATACCATTTTCAAATCCTGTGCAAAAAGTCACTCACTCCATTATTTACTGAATATTCATTTTTAACTTGGCGGCAGATGGTCATGTTGTTTGTCAATCAAAACTGGCTGTCAACTTGAATTTGGTAGCTTGTTTATTCCCTTCCCAGGGACATATGTTGTAATTTTAATGTGGTTATGTGGAATGCATACAAAAAAAGACTAATTCAAGTTAACACAGGGTGAGGAATTGATACACAAATGGTCATATGGGTGTGGGTACGGCATGTTTTATGCTACAAAAGGGCAGGTTTGACTTAATTTGGAGATTATTACATTTTCTACACTAATAATAATTATAAGCACTAATAAGCTCTAGAAGTAGTGTTAGTATAAAATCGACACATGAACATTTTTGGAAAGTTTTGAATTCTTGTTCAGCACTTCAGCCACTCTAAATTTCTCTGCATGACCCTGATTATCAACAACACATAGAACAGTCAGAAGCAAATTATGTACAAACATGCAACCGGTGGCATACATCCAATTTAAGAGAGGAGTGGCAAGGAGAGGAAATATAATGAGGAATAACTTGAGATGCGATAAGAGCCATAGGTGAGAAAAGGTCTAATTTCCAAAAGTGAATGTGGAAGCAATAATAATTGGTAAACCTAAAACTAAGGCCAGTATAATATGTCCACCAACACTGCAGATATCTTATGTTAGACCTATGAAATATGGGGTTCAAGGTAGGGGTTAAACCAGCCTGTCTGCATGTGTGTCAAACCCATAAACATCATGAAGAAATCCTGTCACATCCTCACCTGCACAGCATGTGATGCAGCTGTGTGCAGGCTTGCTGAGAAAACTGAATTCCCTTTTAGTCTGTGTGAGAAAATAAGGTGAGGGTTAACTATCATGTACTTGGCCATCACCAAAGCTGTGATCTCCAATTTAGAAATTGCCCCGACAGAGAACATGTGATGGTGGCTCAATCACTGTAAATAACAAGAGTAGTAACGGTGAAATCCTCTGGCAGCTGTCAAAAATGATTTTCACTGAGTAATGCAGGAATCAGAGAGCCATCTATCTGGATGCTGGCTGCTGGATACCCACCTCCGGTCTCTCCTCTGCCGCTCCAGGGCAGGTGATATTGTTGGCCAGCGGCTACAGCAAAAGGTTTTACTGCTGTAGCAGCTGTGGAAACAGAACAGTCATTGAGATCCAGGCAACCACCTGGCACTTCAAGAGAGCTCCCGGTGGCACAGCGGCACAGTGCAGCTAACAGCTACGTTACAGGCCTCCAGGCGTAATTGCACCTTGCTGCCCTCACATTCATCCAAAGAGAGCAACACAAAGATTTTGGCACACAGGATGTGGTGCTTGAATAAGATGGCTTCATCGCGGGGGGTTTCAAGGTCATTATCATAATAAAAAGATCTACGCAGCCATCAGACTGCATATTAATTTCCAGAACTGATTGTTCTTTGTAAGGCAGCCATTGTTGAAAAATGTTTGGCACTCTTATCAGGACTTCTTTATCTCTGTAACTGTTAAGTGGAAGGTGAGACGAGGGCAATGCTTGGTTGAATGGCAGGTCGTGAGGACCTGGAGGGCTCAGCTTTGTGTTGCTGCATGTTGTGTTTTGTCCATGAAAGTGTATTTTTTATCTTAAAGATAAAGATGAAACACATGGTCGGTGGTTCGGCCCTTGGCAGTCTACATGTCAAAGCATCCTTGGGCAAGACCCTGAACCCCAAACGGCTTCTGATGCTGCGTTCATCAGCGTGTGAATGAATTCCTAATGGTGAGTGTCGGGTGAATGGGTGAATGAATGCTGTCTGTAGTGTTGAAGTGCTTTGAAAAGAGCAATGCAAGTGCAGTCCATTTATCACTCTAGTAATGAAATGGACAGCTTTGTATTTTAGTGGCTCGCTGCAAATTCTTGCCAAATGCCTTTTCCCTCACTAGCAGAGCAGGCAGCACATGCTGATGAGTGGCGCCCATTGCCTGAGCTTCAGGCTTCAGTGACACAGTGAAAATCTCGCTCTCAGTGACACGGCAAAGCTTCACTTCGCCTTGCAGGACCGGCCATTATCAATCCACTTGACAAGGGCGGTTTCAAAAACACACGTGCTTCCCCCCATGCACATCCGTCTCATGTAAGTAGCACCAGTGCCCTATTTGATGCCTCCGTGGTAGATAAAACATGATAAAGTGCCCTCTATGGTGCCTTTAAAATTAAGAAGATGCGATGCAGTGCCATATAGGCTGATACATGCCTGAAAACCTTCTGCATGCCGGTGCTCGTTTTATTTTATTTTTTTTATCGCCCCTGGCCCTCAGATGGCCTGAGTCCATCACTGCAAGGTAGCATGAGGATGACACTCAACTGTCAGGGAGACGGCATTTTTCATTTCATCATTTTTCCAGTCATGTGCAGCAGCAGCAGCAGCAGCAGCCTGCTCAAAGAGTTACTCATACTCATATGTTGTCATGTATGAAAAGACGCCAAAATAAACCCTGCGAACAGACTGCGTTATTACTTTAATGCGATTATTTAAACAGCTTTTGTATTGAAATTATTCTGCCCACTATAACCGTGATCACAATAAGCAGTTTCCCCTTAAAAACTACCACCTGCAGCCTAAATATCATCCTTAGGAAAGAAAAAAAGCATGACTGAAAAAGTAAACAGAGCTCTCATACTGTATAACTTTCCTATTCTCTCTCCTGCAACACTATAATTTGTACAACTGCACAATAAAGTACAATTCATACTCACTGTGGAGCAAACAAAAGCAGCAGGAATATGGGCTTTCTTTCTTGTTGCTCCAGTAAGGACAGATTTGTCCTCCACAGAGTCCTCAACTGTTGTTGATGGGGCTCTTGTGTCTCCCTCAAGGCTGCCAGTGCTTCACTGATTCCCTGCTATTGTCAGATTGTGCCTCATTCAGACAGAACCTCTGAAGTGAAGCCCCACATTTATATATATATTTCTTTTTTTATTCCCCCCCTTTGTCTATGGATTTGTTCCCATCGTGCCCAAGGCTGGAATAACAGTGTCACAGTGGGGCAGATATTGAAGATAGAGGAGAACGACATAAAAAGGTGCAGGATTCAGGAAATCATTGCAGCACAGTGGGAGTCTCAGAGGAAAACTTCATAAAATGACCATTTGTTTATCAATTACTCAGCCTGTTTTAGCTTGGATTCTGGAAGAAAATTGTGTTTTTCTTGCATGTGTCCACAGTTAACGCAGAATCTGAAAAACGTAGTAAATCCTTGATGAATTGAAGTAAAGTAAGGTGTTTAAAAACAGCTAAACTATATAAAACAACAAGATCTCCAACCTAAACGACAGAATAGACTGTTTGTAAATAACACCCACAGCGACATATGAGCATTTGTGTTTTGCAGGTTGCGGTAGAGCCGAGTGTTTTAAAAATAGCACTCACTTCATTATATGTACACATACGGTTCATGGGTGTAAAAAAAAAAAAAAGGTTGCAGTTGTGGTGAAATTACGCTACAAAACCACTGATCTAGGTGTACGGCAAAATACTTCCTGTTTAGGCGTTATAAAAGTTTGGAGGGTGACGTGAGCCACGGAAGTTACGTAAATAATTTAAATTACAATAAAAAAACATTCACAGACCAAAAGCTACTGATGTTAAGTAAAAAGTTGGTTACTTTTGTTTTCAGACACGACACAAACCCTGTTCTCCTTAGTGAAAGTTCGCTGTTTGTTCGACCTATCCAGCTCCCCTCCCACCCGCCCCACTGTGACATCCGCCATTTAAACTTCGCATCACTGTCAATCACTACATCAGCAAGATGGCGACAGAGGACAGTCTAAGTGATTTTGCTGCCTGTATATAAATGCGCTATATTGTAGTTTTTGAGGGGAGACCAGTCTGATATAAACCATCCGTTTACAAAACCCTCACAGAACTTGTGCTCTATAATCCAGGTCTCATTTAAACAGACTTTCCAAGCATTTCCACTAAAAGCAGAGCAGAACATGTAAGATTTAGACTCATGAAATAAATATTTCTGCATTAATTGCAGTATTAATGAGGGTAAAGTGCAGGTGCTTATGCTTTTGAATTACAGTAAGAGATTTAGCCTTTCAAATGCCACACAAATAAAAGAGAGCGCTCATTGTCCTTGTTTAATAAAGGAGGTCAGACTCCCTATGAAGTGAGCTGTCAAGAGAGCTACGACTTACTGTGGCTTGAGTCAGTGTCACCATGTGTGCCTCTCGACTTTAAGGGAATGTTAAATCATCTATTCTCTCAGTAAAAACTGCAACAATAATGGCTGAACTTCCACTACACCAGCACCAGTTTTACTCTAAATGACCTGTAGCTGATAGCAGAAACAATAAAGTGACATTGTCACACTGATACTGTCGCAGTCGCAGTGATAAGAAAAAGCCCAGATGATAAGATAAGCGGAAGTGAGACCCAGCTGATATAGATGTATTACATCACCATCTAAAATGTTGCTTTTATGACTTCAGAGGCGTTTACTCTCCCCCTCACAGACAGCACTGTCCTCAGATTGCATTAGATTTTATTTATTAGTGATCCGATGAAAATCCAATAGTCTTATTCCAGAAATCCACAACGATGGGGCTAATTTTAATGTAGTTAAGCACAAGTTCACCCAGGAGGACCTCACTTTTCCTACATCTATCCACAGTTATCTCTCTCTCTCTCATTCATCCTTCCCATTTCTGCTAATCAGCTGATTGTGGCCGTTCACTCTCTTAACCTCTCTTAATCAGCCAGTCATGTCCCTGCTGTCGAGTGATGTGTTGTGCACAAACGAAAAGATAAATCTGAATCACTTCCTGAAAAGAGTCGTTCATTTCTCAACTTAACTTGAGATCTCCTCACTCCTGTAACTGTATTTTTATCCAATTTAACTCTCAGCTCGTTGGGTTATCATTCACTAACTGCGATTTTCAGTTCACTTAGCTCGCAGAACTGAACTATCGGCTGCGTTTCACCTCAGTCGGTACTGATACGCAGCCATAGCTCCGGTTAAACATTGATTCTGTGAACAAATCTTTGGTACAAATCTTTTTAATGAACTGATTCTACTGACTCAGTACACAGAAAAGAACTGCTTTGCCCACCACTGCAGCTGTCTAAGTTTAAAACCCCTTTCCTCTCTGCTGCTGTCCATGTAAATTTTAGTTTTACTTCACCCCACTCACCTCTACTCACAGTTTTCAGGACTGTGTGTACACGTACAGGCAATAAAATATTTCACTTGAAACACTGAATCCATCCTGGCTGGCTGAATCTATAATATATCGGAATGTATTAGTTGATTTGATCCAAGTAGTACAACTAGAACGTAGTGTATGAGTATACAAGCAGTATTTGATTAGGTGTACTTACATTCCACTACTGGATCTAACCCAGCAGCCCTTTTCAACATTTTCACATTTTGTGTAGTACAGTAAAAAGCTTGCTTAAAGCACTGTGGACATGTCATTACACACACACATATACAGCATGTGTCACCCTGCAGCTTCCTCTGACCCTGAGCTGTGATTCCTCTCCTCTTTCCGCTCAGGCAGAGAGGAGCTGATCCGTCTGCTCTCAGTGAGCGAGGTAAACACAGATGTTACAGAGGCTGAATGTCCACTTAGAGCAAATCACCAAGACAATCAGACTGATAGAGATGGCACCCAATCACCTGTGTGCTGTAGACTGATTGAGGGGGGAGTGAGGGAGACCGTGCGTCGGTGCACAGATGTGGTGGGGTGACTGCTGGTGCGGAGTGTGTGAGGTGTTTAGGGTTGTGTAATACTGCTTCTATGTTTGGTGTCCTTGGACACGTACTGATCTGTCAAGCTCGGAGATCTGAAAATAGTACCATTTTCCCTCTGACACACACTAACACACACACACACTGTATTTCATCTCAAGTGGCGAAAAGCATTTTAACTGTAGTGAAGCCCGATGACGGGAAAGACAAAAGCCACTGAAGTGTGAAAAATCACTTGAGCCCAGAACTGCCCTCCATCTATCCTTGACGGCCTCCGCCTTCTGCTCTGCTCCTTCTGCTCTTGTCCATTTAAGGTCTCCTGGACCTTGGAGGTTTAGGTATACTGGGAAGATGCTCTTACTAAAATCTACAGTTTACTTTTCGGTGCCTTCTAGTGTATAAAAACTACTGTAAACTAAGACATCCGCTGGAACTAGGTCACTGCTGGATACCTTTCCGCAGCATTATTTTTGTATTTTCAGAAAAAATACAGTATATTTCATTTTTTTGTTTTAGCTTTTCCCGTAAACATCCACTGGGTTGTCCTCTGAACTTCTGTTCTGTACTGTACCTCTTTTTTGGGAGACTGGAACTCTGTGTCAGCTCAGGTTTTTGTGTGTTTTTGTGCACCGTTCAGTCGGTGTGTGCTTGTCTATTTGTGTATCACACATATACGGTGTGCTGATGCAGGTGTACGCACAGAGATGTGTGCATCATGAGTTGAGTGTATTTTTATTTGATGTGCCGAAGCGCCACAGCTCCCCTTAAACATATCTAACAGAGCAAACGCTGACTCAGCGCTGGGAGGGCACTCTGCAGAGAGTCTTAGCAGGACGCCTTGATGTTGAATGGAGGTGGCCCAGTGTCAACACGAGGAAGTCGTAGGGAAGGAAGCCTTTTATTTTTCATTTGCTCTGTAAACAAAACTTATTCCAGGGTTTCAGGCATCAAGGAGTCAGCGTGCTGTGGCACATGATGAGCCACTATACATCATCAAAATGATGCTAGCAAATAGACAGCAGGAACCAACCGCAAACACACCCGTAACATATAAAAGAGGCGTGGAGAGGAGGCCAGGAAAGCAATCAGGGATGTACAAACTTGGGAATAGTGGTGGAAAAAGTTTTCATACTTAAGTAAAAGTACTAATACCACACTGTAAAATTACTCCACTACAAGTAAAAGACGTGCATTTAAAAAAGTACCAGCATCAAAATCTACTTAAAGTATTAAAAGTAAATGCACTCATTATGCTGGATTTCCCCCCTCAGATTCTTATATATATTTCAACATTATTGGATTATTATAATTAATGCATTTATGTAAGCAGCATTTTAATTTCCCCAAGGTAGGGTTCATTTTAACTACTTAATATACTGTTACGGGGTTTATTAGAATAAAAAAAAAAAACCTTACATTTTATCATGTTCTCCTGTTAAATCTTGACCTGAAAAGTATCTCAAGCTGTTAGCTAAATGTAGTGGAGTAATCATACAATATTTGCCTCAAAATGTAGTAAAATAGAAGAATAAAGTTACATTATATAAAAAATACTCAAGTGAGTATCTCAGATTTGTACTGACGTAAATGGGAAAAAAATCACCCTTGCAGAGAAACCTAAAGCACCTTTAAGAATACAAGATGAGCAAAGTTGCAGCATTCCCCGTATGTAAAGTATATTTACCCATAAAAAGTCAGGAGCTATCTCCAGCGTTTCTTAATCTCAGTTTTGTATACAGTTGTTCTTTCTCCAGCTACTATCTCTGTGTTTCCACAAGGAGTTGTCAAACGGTACCACGGAGTCTTCTTGCCCTATATTAAAATTGTATTGTCGTCCTTTCAGGAAATAAATCACTTCAGGATGCAGACAGGTGCACAGCTGGGGTCCTTGGAGGGATACTTCACTTCTCTCTCACTTAGCTATTCTCCTTTCTCCTTTTCTCCACACCAGATTAATCTCTCTGAGCAGCTCGGCTGAAAAGCGCCCCAGTTTGGGTGACGCGTGCTATAAATGACTACGATCCCACACCAAAAACATGTGGAGCAGCCACACCGCGAACAATAGAGGTCTTAGAAGGATTCATTTAGAAAGGGCTTTGGTGGAAAGACAGCCAGTGAGACAGATGGGCAGACGGAGACAAAGGACAGACACAGAGCCCAGTTATTCTGTTCTGTAAAGCAAGACTGCTGAGAAACCCTTTGTTTCTTAATTCTGTAGAACAAGCAGCACAGTACAACGTGCTGGCCCGTTAGGAGGCAGTTGCTCTGAAAAGACACTGAACAATGTGTGGAAACATCAGGTAACTGTCACTTTGCACCAGTGTAAATATCATGTGAAGCGCTGACATGTTTGTGTCTTAAATTTCAATAATTGTAATGAAATCTATTAAATATTATTTGGATAGCACTTTTCATACATGTTACAGATGACTGACATGATCAGAGAACAAGTGTCGACCGTTAAACCAACCGATTAGACAAAAAAATGTAGAAAATGTCAGTTAGTGTTTCACATAAATTAAATCACAGTGATGTAACAACTGATTTGTTGGTAAAGGGGGAAAACCAGATTAAAGAATTAGAAAAGTACATAATTAAAACTAAACAACAATGAAATTATAACTGCTGAAAATAGCATAATAGTATATTTGGTACTTAAAATTAATCCTGCAGTAAAATGCTGCTTACATAAATGCTTCAATAATAATAACATTTCAAAAATATGTTTGAAATATATAAAACAATCTTAGTGGGGCCACTCTGCATAACGAGTACTTTTACTTTTAATACTTTAAGTACAGTTTGATGCTGATACTTTTGTACTTTTACTGAAGTAAGTTGTGAATGCACGTCTTTTACTTGTAGTGGAGTAATTTTACTGTGTGGTATTAGTACTTTTACTGAACTAAAAGATCTGAATACTTCTTCCAGCACTGTCCTTCACTGGGAAAAGGACTGTCTGAATGCATTATCTGTCTGCTTTGAGAGATTTGGGTGAGTTATTCTACATGTAAAGTAGCCTTGAGCTGCTACTTGTTCCTGAGGGAGGAACAGGTAGAGGCCTCACATTGTGAACAGAAATCGACTATGAAAACAAACTGTCTGTTTCACCACACCTCCCGCATTCATCCTAGCACATATTTTTCAGAATTTTGCAGAAGGCGGAGAAAGGCTCAAACAGTGAGCATAATTAATCTTTGGGTAAACAGGGTAAATCCTGTGCATCTGAAATGAATAGGGGATGGGATGCAAAAAAAAAACTTGCTAAATGCCACATTAAACCCACTTACAGTACAACAATTTACTGCCAGAGGCTTTAAAATGATGACGTTTTCTCTAAACAATCACATTTCTATCTTTTTATTCAGTGTAGATGTCGTTTTCTGTCCTCATGGAGCCGTTTCCTGTGTCTCAATTGTTGTGATCAACATCTACTTGTGTTCATGCATCATTTATTTTATTATTATTATTTCCTCTGACAGCTTACGCAGGTTTTATCATAAACATATATTATTTATAGTTCTCATGCAGCTGTTACAGAGACCTTGATTTACTAGCATGTTAATAATGGTAAATATTCACACAAACTTCTCCCACCAAAGCAGTGATACATGCCATTCATATTCATACTAATTATGCAATTTATAAACACTTTACGGGAATGCTGACAGTACCCCCCTCCATGTCAGTCGCAGGAATATAATTAATAAGAATAGGCGTTTGTGTTTCTGTGAGTGAGGGAAGGTGCAGGAATGTTTCATGGCATACTGATGGAGCTGAACACCGCCTATTGTCACTCAGATGGTGTTATGACCTCAGCCGCCAGGCCCCAATGGAAATTCGCCTTTAATTAGAACAGCAACACATCGGCACAGCAGGCGGTGAAGCAGGGGAGGGAAAAGGTGTGTGTGTGTGCATTTTTGTAGATGTGTGTGTGGCAAATAACGCTCCATTGGCAGAGTTAAAGATGAGGAATGCAAACGACACAACATGTTTTTACTTAAGAAACAAAAGCACTTAAGGAAATGGCATATATGGTGTCTTTCATATGTTTTATTTCTGTACAGCTATATATTAAAGAGCACAGTGAACCAAATCATCTGAAGTTCAAGAGCAATTTTATTTGTTTATATTTTAGTCTTTACAGAGACTGTTTTCCCCTCCACTGGCTCAGATCATCCTTCAGCATTGTCATGTAACTCTGTAATAGATGTGGAAGTTATGACCCCTACTTCACTCCCTGCTAACAAGCTCTTTGTTTCCTGTCCAAACTTCTGTGCTGCATCATTTACTCAGGTAATCCCTTAAATCCTTTGTTTATTCACAGTTGCTGAGTTCTAGCTGCTGCAGTGCTTGCGTGCGTCCCAGAGGTCACTTATCAAACTGTCAGCTGCTTTCCTCTTGATAGACTTTTACTGAACAATGACGACATATGTTGAGCACGTGCACGCAACAGTCTTCTGTCTTGATGGCATAAGTGGGAGATACTCATTCTAATAAAAAGAAAATACAGGTTAAAACAATGAGGTTATGTTGTCAGACATCAATAAAAGTCTCCAAGAAAAGGAGATTCATGTACAATAAGAATTTCCGTTCCTGCCTCTATTTACAGTCTGGATCCAGAACAATGTAATGTCAAAATGAATGAATATGAGCTGCCACAGTCCCCGATAAAAATGTCACTTTGACTTAACAGCACACCAAGAAAAGCATCTCAAATGAAAAGCAAAGGGGGAAAAATGGTAAATTGACAACATACCGCAAGGGAATATAAATCAGAAGGTGATTGCCAGTTAAATCAACAGGACTGGGTAACTAGGGTTGTGATTGATTTAATCTGTATCCAGTGGCCTTCTTCCATGCTTCTGTCCCCAACTCGCCACACAGGGTAATATAGAGAGGATAATCAAAGATAAAATAAATACCTCACCTTTAAAGGACAAAGAAGCACATGATCACATCAATGAATTGATAAGTCAGATCCACATGCAAAATGAAATGACTGTCAACCAAAACACGTGAGAACAAAGTGTCACATCTCAGAGTTTGTCCAGCCGGCAGAGAGTCAGAAAAATAAAGCTGGCGTCAAAAATTTAACAGCAACCTCATTAATGATTAAAACTATAAACCAGCACAAAAATAACAATGACAAACATAAGTCACCATGTTCTGAAATTACACCTTTACACCACATTTGCTTTTTGGAACATAATCAAGCAAACCTAAACCCATTCTGCCTCGACGTTATGACCATACCATTGGAGCGTAAAGGTGACTTTTATCTTCTAAAATTTAAATATCAGATTTTTTTACTTCCTAATTTTGGTATCAGCTTTATAAATCCAGTATCTGCTGGGCTCTAACATAGCAATCACGGTGGCTATTGATGCTCACTCCATGCTCTCTATATCTCTATATTATGTTCTCGGTACTTTTGGTTGCAGTGCACACTGGGAGAAACTGAAGACGCTTGTCAGAGCAGCGCCAATGGGGAACAGCAGAGAGTGCATGTGCGTGCATGCTTATGTGTGTGCCTAATTTGACTCATAAGCGGCGTACAATATATTAAGCATATTAAATTCTTCATCTCTACCTTTCCGTCTCTTTTGGGATTCATTCAATGCGAGAGTGATGCGCCTACGGGGAGATGAAAGCAGAGGAAGTGCTTTGTTAATGAATAACCTCTATGCTCCTCACTTCAGCCATTATTCATTAGGAGATGAGCGTGTGAGAAAAAGATAAGGTTAGTGTGAATGTTTTTTTGTGTTAAACTAAAAGAGAAGTACGGGAAAACAAAGAGAGTGAGAGTAAAAAAAAAGAAAAAGGACAACGAAATAGAGAAGAGTTGAACGCTTCTGCGCCACTGCAGTTTTCTTCCAAAGTGTGTGTAGACATGAGGGCTGATGTCCCCCTCGAGTCTGCTGCACATTAGACCCAGGCAATCACACACCATCAGGCCTCTGCCCATTAACTGCCTGAATCCTAATTAGATCCATGCCTATGCACACACTCGCACACACACACACAGTGCATAAAACAATCCCCTCATGGTCAAATCCAACGCCGAGCAATGTGAAGCAGCTCATATGGTTTACGGCTGGAACATACAGTACAACTAGAGGGAATAATGTCTCCTTCTGTGGGGCTTTTGTGCTTCGGTTTGGTTGTTTCAATTTGGCTCTATGCTGTGCAGTTGTATGGTGATCACACTGGCCAAAGTTTTCTTTTGAAATGGCATTTGCTGAGGCATTATGTTGCTCGGTTCATTCTCCCTTCCTGTCCACAGAGCTTTTATAAATATCAGCTAATAAAATTTTAATGCGTGACCATTATATTCACAGTAATATTTCAAGACTTTACACAACTCATCATCTTTTAAATGGCTCCGTGTGATTTGATTCACACCGCAAGGGTTCAATGAAGGACAGTTGTTAAAAGACTGATGGTCAACCAGTGAGTTGCAGAGGACGGATCAAGCTGTGACAGCAAGATATTAAATTAAAAAAGCCCCTCTATTCAGCTTGATCTCTCAAAATCACGTGATATTGCCGCGATCTCTTAACACCAAATTCCGTGCTGGTGGCACGTAATGTGTGGGAGGTACGTGCCACCAGCACTGAAACACATGCCAGTGTAAGAGGTTCGTGTCCCATGTGCAAACAAAAGTAAACAACTTTTTACATAACTTACATTGTTTAGGTAACTTCTGTAACTTTGGTGGCTTCACTTTCTGAATTTCATTATTTACTGTATAATGCCGTACCAGGAAGTTTTCTGTTTTTTTGTAGCCTAAATTCACAGAAACTGAAACCTTGTTTACGTCCGTGAACCGTACGTGTGGGTATAATGATGTGTGTGCTATTTTTAGAATGATCCGCTGTTTCATTTACTTTTCCCACATTACGTGACACCAGCACAGAATTTGGTGTTAAGAAGTCGTGGTCATTTCACGTAATTTTGTGAGATCAGGTTGCTCTAATGCAATATACATTTCCAATTCCAAAAAAGCTGTTAAATATAAAATGTAAGTAAATAATAATTTGATGATTTGCTAATCCTTTGTGACATATATCCAATAGAAACTGTACAAAGACGATATTTAACCACTGAAAACCCACCACAGGTTGAGGTAAGAGTAAGCTTAGACTAAAACACCAGTTGTTTTTTAGCTAGTGTAGTTAAAAAAACATTTGTGTTGTTGCCACATGCTAAACAAGCACAACTTAAAAAACTAGTAGATATTATCTTTTAAATAATGCCTCGTTCATGTAATTTTCCCTCACAATTCTTCTGTTATAAACCTTTGTTTTTTCAATATAAACACTGAATTCTGGCAGTGCGTTCATATCTATTTTTCCCGGTTGGGAACTATTTTATTCTGCCACCACCTGAATGCAGCACAAAAATAATGAAAAAAAATACAAATAATAATATATGTTTCCTCTGTGATTTGGAGCCGCTCCAAATGTAAAAATGTCTTTCTTGGATTATGCTAGAACCTGCTGCCAAGTTTCATGAAAATATTCTGTATTCTGTAACCCTGCTGACTATCAAACAAACAAACAAACACACTCAGCCCAAAACATGATCTCTTCGGCGGAGGTATAAAGTATGAAAATAGTGATTTGATGGCTGCAGGTGTGAGTGGGCAATGTGAATAAAATCCTCCATCACTGTGTGATATTAGATTGAGATATAAACATGATATTGAAAGTGCAATGTGGGATTATGGTTCGGCGACTCTTGTTGGTACCCAATGCGTCCACGACCCGGGAATGAGACTTAAAATCACATAATAGGGATAGATACGACAGAAAAAAAGGACATTGTCATTTAACATCCTGATTTCACCAAACATGGCGGAACATTATTCAATGGCATTTTGCCTCGCTTCCACTGGTAGGACTCCAAACTTAAAGTTGTGATCTAAACAGAGGTGACCCTGACACAAACTGCCATTTGTCTTCATCACAGTGTTTGTGTCCTCATATGTCTTTGTATGAAGTGTGTTTATATGTGTGTGTTTGTGTTTGCCATGCATGGATGAAGAGAGGGATGGCGAAATGATCCACTCCGTCTCAATGAGTCCAAGCTGGCCACATGGTGGCTGAGCCTGGCAATGGCCATCTGGACCGGCTGGCAGTGGCGCCTAATGGAGCGCAGACCGGAGTTTTGGCTGGCAGGATGAGTCTTCAGTTTGGATAATGACTATGGTGATTAAATGGGGTGTGGATTCTGAACTTGGCTGTGAGAACATCATGCAGTAAGTAGTTTCCATTGCTGGCTGTGTAACATCTTGGACACTACAGCACAAATAGCACTGTGAGTGGATGCGAGGCTGGATGATAATGTTGATGAACCTCATAATTAAAGCAAATCTGCTCCTCAAAGTTTTGTTGCCCTGCATCTGTCCAGTTTGTCTCATGGAGGAGCTTTGCTTAAGGTAGCTTTAGGAGCCCAGAGAGCAAGCTTTTAAATTTATGTGTGGAACTGACAAAAGCTGTCCAATTCCGCCAATGAGATCTTTGCTAGCAGCATAATTACTTGAATGGGGAAAAAAAATCCAGCAATGCTAATCAGGGTCATTAATGTGATCATTGATCCAAACAACAGTCTCCTGATAGATGATTATAACAGTTTGCTTATCTTTTATTCCAGTCTAATCCTTGAATTTATAAAATAAGCCAGTGGGGACTTTCAATGCTTTCAAGGACTCACAATAAAAATATGTTTTAAAATAGAAGATTTTTCTGTGTGGTTTTAATGTCAAATATAGTTCCCTCCGGCTTTGGCTTGCTTGGCACTGTGTGAGTTGGTATGGGAAGAATTCAGCAGGTCTCATTTGAAGCAGGCAGGAGAAAAGGCCAATTCAACAAAAACGAGGTCCTGATTCCCCTCGGGCATTGCAGAGGTCTCTGTGGGAGGCCTCTTTTGCTCTCATCCTCTCTCTCTCTCTATTTATCTGCCTCCTTCGGCTTCTTTAATTTACTGGGTGGCCCTTGATCATTTGTGGCCTCCAGACTTTTTTTTCCCCCTGTACGCCTTCAAACATACACATGCACACATCATGAAAGCTCAAGACAGACTCGCTAACACATTAAAATTACATTTTCCAGTTTGCACTGTATCAGAAATCAACTGATTACTGGTTACCCGCTAAGAACTCCAGCGTCGCGGTCAGGATATTTAACAGGCTGATGAACACAGGTGAGTGTGAGTTAACCATGGAGCTAACTATCCCCCATTACTACTGCCGTTTCTTCCACCCTCTCCCTCCCTTTGAGATCTTCTAATCAGCGGTAACCTCTGTATGAGCACCGATCTTCCACGTAAGCCCGGCCCGGGTGGTGTGCTGTGCAGAGCAGCAGCAATTTGCTAGCCAGTGGGATTGCTAATGCCTTTGTTAAATCACAGTTAGCAGTGCTAGCTGCCTCCATTATGGCTCAGCCACCTCCACATTTGCATGCCATTCCTGGCTCAGACCGTAAATGTCAATCAACCTCTTCTGAGAGCCGTGTGGAAGCAAGACAGATATTTTTCAGCACCTTTAGAAAACGCATAACGAAAGCAAAGTCCTTCACAAAAGATAACAGTGTTGTTTTTTGTAAATGCCAGCATTAGCTACGATTTAGATTAGAAATTTCATGGCCAGCAACTATTTTCAGGAATTTCTAATTAAGAACATCACTATGCTGGCACAGAAACAGCTTGAGCTTGAGGATAACAAAAACTTAAGGCATCTGAAGCGTCCCTGGCGCAGCCTTCTGTGACTCATGGAAGACTCACCTCCCTGTGTACCCCTGTGCTATGCAAATATCTGCTGAGCAGATGACCTTTTTAACTGGAAATAACAGGCATGAATATGGAAATATATGTATCTGGTGACTTTGGCCAACAAGCAGGGGTGCATAATTGTACTATCATCCGCCCACAAAGCCTGAAATTCTGCGAGTGTGACCTCCACTGTGATCGTTCTGCCTTGCAGACAGTGTGTGTGTGTGTGTGGCCGTGGACTGTGGAGGATACTGATCAAAGCTCAGGGCAACAGGAGGAGATTTAAGAGGATTGCTATGCTATGCCCTTGTGTGTGCCTTTGTGCCCATGTGTCTGTTTGCACACACATATGTGCATGGATTTGTGTTGGCGTGAAGGGATGCACTTTTGTGGATGTCCATCTGTATATGTGTGTGTGTGTGCGTGTGTGTGTGGGTACAAGTGCATCTGGGTATGTCGGTTTACCTTTATGCACCTCTGCCTCCATATGTCTTTGCATATGTCCACGCTGCGTGTCTTGCATATGACTTTGCATGTCTTTATTTTGGGGATCAGAGCCGGCCTTAAAATTGTGCACAGTGTGGAAAGAATTGCCTTCATTTGAATAAATTAAATCATGCAAGAAACTTTAAAGTAAAAATTTAGAGGACATATGTCTTTGAGGTTGAATAAAAAACTTGTGTACTCCGCCCGAAAGTTATATACAGTATAATATTGTTTATACTCACACAGATGCGTCTTTGTATTGGAACTAGAATGATTGCAGTTAAAAGTCGGCAACAGAAGCAAAGACACAAAAATAATTTATTTGAAGTGTTGCACTGGGCTCAGAAGTACATAAATAGGTATGAATGTGAAATTATTTAGCCAAAAACAGGGTTGGGCATGCAGGATACCAGCTCTGCTGTTGTCCATGGTGGTTAAACTGTCATAAGTTGTTATATTCAAACAGTATGTGTGTGCGAGTGATTGTGTCCTCCTTTATGTCCGTGTGCAGCTCATCACAGACGCCCCACCATTTCAGTCATGTCTGCACTGGTCCCTTCATCTGATCCTCACAGGCGAAGCCAACACTAAGAGCTGCATACTGAGAGCCAGGGGTCTTTTGGCGAGTGCTGTGAGTAAATGGGACTGATTAACAATGAAGCAGCACAGGGAAGATAGACAGACAGATGGGAGTCAGACAGACAGAGAGAGAGGATGTCAAGCCAGGGACAGAGCAAAGCATAATCACACAGTCCTGTCCAAGGCTGGATGGAAGTGACTTTGAATTCTCAACAGGGTGACCACTGCTGCGGAGCATGCGTGTTTATAAAAATGGAGATAGAGAGATGGAAAACATTCTGCATATACTTTGGTGCTCGGGACCCAATTTGCATAGATGGTAAACGAACCAATGAATATTTTAAAACAGCGAGTCACTCGACAACATACTGACTGTCAGCTGTGCAGACAAACACATACATATAGTCATAGATGAACACAGTTACTGTACACTGAATCTCCTCACTGACGTTAGGTCTGCAACCAACTCCTCTCATGTGTCTCTTCGTTCATCAACAGCTGCAAACTTCCTGTGTTAGCTGTCATTTTTTCTTTGCAGTGTTTTTTACAACAGGTCCAACCAAGTCATGATACTTAACTGACAGTTCAATAAGCCTGTCCTGCTTAGTTGCTTTCCAATCTCACAGATACATATTTATAAAACAAGTGGATGTAGCTTGCACGTCTGGAAGTGAAGCCAATGCAAAGTACCTTAAACCTGCATTCATTCTAATTGGCCAGCAGGGGGCGACTCCACTAGCTGAAAAAAATAAGTAAAAACAGCAGGAAAAGAGAAAATGACTACTTCTCACTTTATTTTTTTGCTTATGATATAAATTATGGTCCCACTTAGAGTAAAAACAACAGTTTATGTCCCTGTTCATGAAAAGTTGATTGTCAAATTTGGCCACCTAAAAATGTCTTGTTCTGTATTTGGTTGTACTTGGCTGGTAATTTTGTACAATAAGTACATTTTGTTTCAAGCCTTTTGTTTCACTGGCCAAAGTTAGCTTCCCAATTAATACCACAGTTGAATAAATTACAGATGCACCTTACAAAGCAAGCTCCCGTCCAAATACTGTCACTGCTTGCTCCAAAAACCAATTTGGTGATGGCCAAGATGCCAAAGTCAAGGTTTCCAAAAAGTAATCCACAAAACAATATGACGCATCTCTCGGCTGCATCCATTTCTTTTAAACAGCCAACTCAGAAAAGCAAACTATTTTTCAGTGTTTGGCCCTTTTTATTGCCTAAATGTTTAGCCTTTCCATTCAGCTGTTCTTATATTCATTTTTTGTATTTGTGCATGGTAAAAAACCAAAGTTTGACAAACATGCAGTATCTTTCAAAGCTGTGATTGGACAAATGCTGTTTCAGGCTTCAGCAAACTTTAAATTATCCTCTCCTCCTTGTATCATTGAAATGAGGGTAAATTCTTGTAGGTCAAAATGAGACAAAACAGCTGTATATGCATATATGTATGCAATATTTTCTGTATGCACACAAGCCTACACCACTAACAAATACAAATACACAAACACACATAAATATCCGCAGACCAAGAAAGCTATTAGCCTTCTATTACCTGTCACTGTGGAAATGTCAAGACACTATTATGTGGAGCTGCATTGTGGTCTTTGCTCAGCTCACCTTTGGTATTTCCTCTTTTTTTTTTGCGACTGAGATGCCAGTGTCATGGTAATGTTCATTTTGATAAGCCGGCTTCCGCGGCTTGATAGACAGAGTCTGGAACAATAGGCGCTCTGGCCCCATCGCTCTTGGCAGTAGGGCAAGAACACAAAGGAGACATAATGAGCAGAGATAGCATTGTGATGGGAGGCTGCAGATGAGAGAGACCGAAGGTATTGTGTGTTGGTGTGTGTGTGTGTGTGTGTGTNNNNGAGGAATCTTGTACATCAGTTTGATTGTGTGTTTGCGTGCGGGCAACTGTGTGTGTCAGAGTGATGGAGAGAGAGACAAAATGTCCAAGTGTCTGCCAGCCAATCGTTACGTTGACGGACAGCCTCCTGTCAGCGCAGCATGTTTACGTGTGTGCGTG
Source organism: Serranus cabrilla (assembly GCA_903364295.1). NCBI lineage: Eukaryota > Metazoa > Chordata > Actinopteri > Perciformes > Serranidae > Serranus > Serranus cabrilla. Next base: position 354,431 of record CAFUXE010000108.1, on the reverse strand, counting down.
TTTGTGTGCGTGTAGTGTGTTTCACAGAAATACACAAAGCTACATAACAGGCTGATCAATAGCCTATTCAAGGGTAATGAAACACCAGTCAATATCACCACCTACATACTGGCTCATAAACTGATGATAGCCTCTCTGTCTGTCTGTCCCTCTGTCTCTCTCGTTGTGTCTGTTTGTCCGTCTCTTCTCTCTTACCTCCACTTTTTTGTCTCTGGGAGGATGAATTAGAAGGCAACCAACCAAGACTAAACTAATCTTGGCTGCATTATTGAAGTTCCTGTGCTTTCCTGTTTTCATATTATGTAAAATGTACGTTGTACTTAGTTGATGCATTATATCCGTCCAAGCTGGGTTACTTTTATTAAATTATGCAAAAAAAAAATAGTATTTTATTAATATAGGCAGTTTTCATTTGCCATTTTGGCATTTTACGCCAAAGAAAAGTTAGGCTGTATTTCAATAAATTGGCCCGAATGTCCTCCAAGAACAATCATTGAACTTTATAAGGCACTGGGTGTCGAAGATTTAGTGCAACAACTGATAACTGATGCCCATCAAAAAACAAATGTTTTAGTTTTAGTTTTTCACATATACCAAATAAGTAAAATAAAGACCATTTCATTTATATTTTTAATAGTTTTGCAAATCAAACAAAGTGTTTCATTAGCCCCAGCTCTGTTACCTGCTAACACCTGAGGGTCTGACTATTACCTGGAACAATAGTTACCATCTCATAAGGTTCTTATGCAGTGGGAATGTTGTTCACTACAAATTTTGGCAACATTGTGATTAGTAACTCTAATTTGATAACATATTTCAGCAACACTTACATTTATTTTGTGATTTAATTACATAATGTTGTGTGTGTAAGCATATCTTATGAAAATGTTAAACCACTGCTTTTAAAAGATGAACATACAAGCTCTTGTTTCACTGTTGTTGCCCTTTTCTTGGCTTGCTTTGGCTCTTTCTTCCTGTGCTTATTTGTTAAACATGCAAAGGGTTTGATCTTGTAACCTGGTGTGGTGGTAGAAAGTTCCACACTTTGCTTTATAATAAAGGCTGTCAGTGCTGCTTAATATATGTTATATTATGTTTCATACAAGTGTAAAATGTCTTCTGGCATCTGCTGGGGTTTTTATTTAAGGTAGGATGATGCAAATACACTCTGGGATACAGTAATCTACACCGGAAGGGAAACTTATTTAATTAACTGTGTTTGTCACTTGATAAATGAAAGTGAAAACCAGTATCAAATTGTTTATGGCACTGCACTTAGTGATAAAACGTTAGTTTAGAAGAGGCTATGAGGAAAATCTGCTATGTGGAAGCAGGTTAATCCAAGGATGTGTTACAGAGAGAAATTCAATACTGAACTCGGCAACATGCTGATTCTCCTCAGGTGCTGATCCATCCGGGGTGCCTCCGTCCAGCTGAGAAGTACTGCTGTGCACAACCAGGTTACACAGCAGGGCTGCAGCTAAAGTTTTTAGCTCAGTGCTGTAGCTCTCCGGACTAAATCAGTACAGCTCAATCAACAGATATTTCACTCATAGATACCCACACAGCTACATATTTGATCAAAAGATCACTTAAGATTGGAGTCATGATTAGTTAATTAGATGCTGATTAGTTAGAGGTGTAAACCTGCAGCTGTTTTACTAATCGTTGTGTGTTATCAGGTTAAGCACGTTGCATTTGTTTATACTTGGGACTTAGGTGCAGATCGGATCATATCTTATGACAAATTAATGCAGAAAACTAGGTAATTTAATAGGGTTCACATACTTTTTCTTATCACTGTAAATGTGAATATTGTGGCAAATCCAGCACCAACATAAAACTTTTAACTGCTCGTATTTTCTTAATGAGCCTAAATAAAGAGAAGACAGAAACACCAAGTTATGCAAGACAAATATAAATCATTGGCACCTCCATATGTTGTTGTAATTCATGAAAAGCTGTTCTTTCCTCCCCCTCTTAATGGGATGGATGTCAGTCATACTTGAGTCCCTACAGGACCCGTGTAAATTTGTCTCTATAAATGTGATTAAACAATGGCACAGCAGTTGTCTTGGCAACCACAGGGAGCAGGTCGCCATGGTAAAAATAGACTTTCCTCTCTGCGCCGAGGCGACTAGCTTCCCTTTTCTCATTTACCCTGCACCTCTGTGTTGTGATATCATTAGCCAGCCGGAGAAGTCGAGGGTAAAGACTGTGTGAACAGGTGTTAAAGGATATCAGAGGTGTGTGTTGCGCACCTTGTAAGGTGAGCCGTTTAGACTGATTTGGAGTATTACATCCTGATTACACCGTCACTCTGCTTACACACTGAGTGAGCAGAGAAATACCTGTACTGTATGATGTAATGCTACGCAATACAGCCGCAATAAGGACTGCCTTATTAAACTGTTCACTTGAGAGCTCTACTTTAGTTGTTGGTGTGTTAAATCCAGTGCTGTGGTTCAGTTTGAGGATGTGTTTAATGTAGCGGTGCTGTATTAGTTTAAAGAGTGTCTCTGATCAGTTTCAGTGAAGTTATACGAACAGAATATAGCATCAAAATTATCATACAAAGTGTGTGTATATATTGCAACACTGTTAAGTTGGACTCCATTACAATCAGACAGCAGTTACAATTTAACTTACAAAGGGAATAATAATAAAGTTATTTAAAACTATAACTGTATTTTTTGTCATGAGGACCCAAATGTAACATTTTCTCACCCTCCTTGTCGTCCAAGTCCTGCACTTTCTAAAATCCCCTAAAACTCATCAGAATCAGAATAGTTTTCATTGCCATGTAGGTTTTCATATACAGGGAATTTGCTATGGTGTGTTGGTGCACAAGAAGAAACACTACTAAGATATAGATATAGATTACAGTAAAACAAAGCTGATACAAAAAGGTCAAAGGTCAAAATGCATATATTTGAATGCGCACATTTAAAATGAATCATCTTCTAGTTTCTGATTTATCCTGTGGTTAAAAAACACACCCTAAATTGCATCAATTTAACAGACAGAAGGTTATTTTGTTCCAACCCTTCCACTGCCTCTTGTGGTCAGGTGGGTTTTAAGAGGTTAACTTTTTTTTTTTTCAAATCTTGATCTATCTATACTGAAGTACTGTGGAAGAAGAGTTAACTGAACATTACAGAGGTTGTAAGGTGCTCGGTGCACTCCATCTGAAGAAAAAAAGAAAATCCAGTCCTACCTTCACGGACTATGTTTTTCTTGATACAATCACCTGACTTCCTCCTTCTGTTATAATTGTTATGGTCACTATGGGATGTTGCCTAATAAACGTCAATATGGGCATTCTTGGTGTAGGATATTAGAGAATGCTTGATGCTTAGGGTTGGTGTTATTTTTCAGCTGTTCCATTTTACTAAAATCCAGACAGCTCACCAACGTCCCCAAGGACTTAATCAGAAACGACAAGACATACGACTTTCTACACCATGTAGATTTACATCTAATTTATAACAAATAGCCAAGCAGCTTGATGCTTCTGATTACAAAAATACACACAGCTCACCCTTTTACTCAGTGATTGTTTTTGTCCAGCTTGTCTCACCCTGGCTCAGTTTATTTTCTGTGCTGCTCTGAAACTTATTCATGAAAATCAACACAAAAATGGATTCTGTATCTGCACCTTGTTTGGTGCAGTGAGGTGCACATATCCCCACAGTCACACCAATTGTTCCTGCCACAAATGTTTCACACTCTTCCAGTATATTTCTGGAGAATCAGGAGACACAAAGAGACGCACTTGTCTTTGTCGGGACTATTAGGTTTTCAAAATCTTTCCTCTCACAATGCGAATGAGATGCTATAAATAACATCATCAACAATCAGCCTACAGGAATAACCTGACAAGCTGCAGCACCTGCACAGTGTTGCAACCACACAGGTGTTTGCGCTAATTTTGATTGATGTGTGTACAGACTGCTTGATTTACAGCTCCAAGACTCTCCTGTTAGCTTTGTAGCACCTATCAGGGCAGGATAACTCTTACCTGTTTCTTTAGGTAAATAAAGGTGTCAGAAAACTCCCACTGTGGCTCCAGAATAACTGAGTAACTGTTAGTGTGCAGAGCTTTGAAAGCCTTGATACAGAACTGGTGTACAGCAACATTTACTGTCACATGGTGTGTTTTCTCATGATGGCCTTCAGGCATAAAATAACATTGTCACAGATGGTGTTATGTGAAATAAATGTAGTGGTAACTCTGTTAAAGGTGTTTTTCCTGATGCACAACCTTGTTTTTTTACGGTACTGGTGTCTAATTATAAGTTCAATCCAAACATTATCATAATGACTTAATGTAACAGCAGATCCAATCAGACGAAAGTGTCACTTACGACTGCTCCGATAAATAAACAGCACGACTTTTTGCGATCTCATCTTAGTTTGCTGATTAAAAGCTACTTGTTCAAGAGTGACTTCATCTCCCAAACTCCATTTCCTGTAATCACTTGGATCGCGGCAGCAGGACCCTCCGAGAGCCAAGTGGCACTCTGCCCACGGAGGGGAAACTAATCAAGTAAATAGGGGTTGACTTGTAATTTGTCCAGTCAAAACCCTGTTGACCTGCAATTAAGGTGCTGTGTTGAGGTCAGAGCCGGAGTTTGATGTGTAACAGCCGTGTTTACTGGGGTCACTTACTTAGAGAAATGGGTTGAGGTGTGCCAGGCGACTTCAATTACAAAAACATGCACTTACATACTCACTACTCGTTTCTGTTTTGTTTTAATTTGATATTTATATTGTATAAGTACTATTTTTTTAAGAGTACCATAGGACTCTATTTATAGGCTTTTAAAGTAGGCCTTATGTGTATTATGTTTAGTACAACTGGTATTGGATGTAAAATCAATATTCAGCAAGTATGAAAATTAAGTCATAATGATACATCTTATAAATCATTAATCAGATTATTTATTAATAATATTATTTTAATTTAGATATATTCAGCATATTGTGATATACAGTGCCAGTCAAAAGTTACATTGTAGATTAATATTAAAGACATCAACGCATATGGAATTATGTAGTAAACTAAAAAGTGTCACATCCAGAATATGTTTTATATTTTAGATTATTTAAAGTAGCCCCCTTTTGCTTAGATCTCAAACACATTAAGGAAGAAATTCCACTAATTAACTCTCAACGAGGCGCACCTGTTAACTGAAAACCGTTCCAGGTGACCTCGTTAGTCTGACTTGAGAAAATAACAGAAGTGCATAAAGCTGTCATCAAAACAAAAGGTGAGTACTTAAAATAATCTAAAATATAAATCATATTCTGGTTTGTTTAACAGTTTTTATTCAATACATAATTCCTTATGTGTTCTTTCATAGTTTTGATGTCTTTAGTATTAATCTACAATGTTGAAAAAAAAATAATATGAAGAAAAATAAAGACAAATAATTGAATAAGAAGGCGCGTCCAATTTTTGACGGATACTGTACATCAATCTCAGAAACATATTCATATTTCCACCATGACATTAACTTATTGCCCAGCTGTGTGATTGGTATGTGGCGACACAGCTGCAGACAGTGCTAGACTTAAACAGATGTTCATTGAGTCGTCTGTAGTATGTACATGAAGGTGCCTGTAACATTTAAACAAGCTAACATTTAAACTGTACGTTTCTTTTTCTCTGTCTCCTGTCAGGGATTCCAGATGAATGAAGCAGTCATCGTGGATGCTCTCTCCACGTGGCCCTGCTCCCAGAACTGCCTTCTGCCTCAGTCCTGCTCCCACCAGTGACCCCGATCCTGACACCAATTCCGTCAGTGCTCCGAGTGCAGCTCCTGGCTCTGGCCCTTGTCTTGTCACTCCAGTAAGTTAAAACCTTCCACACTCCCTTAAAAACACTTTATGCAGCAGGCATATTTTATTAAATTGTTTTAAACTGCAAGACTTTTTAACACTTATACTGCAGCACCAGAGGCACTTGTTGAATAATAAAATGCAAAGTCTAAAGGTAGTGCTGGGTGTCCAGAGCTAACTCTGGCCCTGATCAGCAGTTTAATTGAAAACAATACAAAGCAGCTTTTTAAGTTGAATTTTAAAAAATATCGTCTGTTTATTTCTCATATCATCTTTATTATCTTTCAAGAAACTGCAGTAACTTCTTAGCTTTTTAAAACGTTTTCGAAACATGACGCCAGTGGTGGAATATAACTAAGTACATATACTCAAGTTCTGTATTTAAGTAAAGTACATACTGTACCTCAAAATTGTACTTAAGTATTTCCATTTTATGTAACTATACTTTTACTGCACTACATTTTGAGGTAAATATTGTACTTTTTTTGTACACTACATTAAGCTGCCAAAATCAAAAGATCAATTCAAAGTGCTTAGACTTTTTTTAACAGCAAATTAAGTACTTAAAATGAGCCCTATCTTTACAAAAAATAAAACACTGCTTATATAAATGCATCAATACAAATAATGTAATAATACGTTCCATTTTGGTATTTGATAGCAGCCCACTCTGATAATTATATTCACCTTGTTGAATAAATCTGGTACTTTGGAATAACAACTGTATATTTATTTCTGACAAGATACTTGATCTAAATACTGAAGATCCTGGTTGAAAAGTTAATCTTCAATTTCTGATGAGATATGAATGAAAGATTAACTTAGAGACTGCAGTTCCTGAAATGAACGTGATGCAGTCAGTTAGAGAGAAGATGTATAATTCTGTAGGAGTTGTAGGAACTAGAAAAGCACTCACAGTTGCAGAGCAGTGGAGGTGAAATCATTGGCAGACAGAGCACACACGCACAGATGTTCCACTTGGACTGCTAAAATAGAAACATATTGGTAAAACTTGAAAAGGAGTTATTTTTGCCTCTGATTCAATGCATAAAAGACGTATTTATAGCAGACATTGATTTGGTTATTTTCATGCATTTGCTGCACTGGTTTCCTCACTTTCATAACATGACGCTGATCTAATCTACAGTATATTGCCCAGCTGTAGGTGGTGACTCCATTATGTGTATAATGCACAGCGTCAGGGTTATTTTTCGCCTTCTTTTCTTCCTTTCTTACATATTTCTATTTTGACAGCCCAAGTGCATGAGCGCTTTCTTGACAAAGCAGAGGCAGACAAGGCCTGCATGGCTCAGAAGCTCAAAGACAGGAAGGTCAAAAGACAGAATCCGCAGCAAGCTTAGTTCACTGGACTCCTGTTACAGATACTTTAATCACATTGTTGCCATTGGTGTCACTTGTCACCGATTTTTTCCTAAAATGATGTAAGATGCTCGGGTTTTCCAGCATAGTAAATATCTATGTATGAATGGATTTTGTCACTGCCATTGTTAGACTGTCATTCTCTGACTCCTTAAAGTGCACTTCAGACTGTTTTGACTGATTAATCCCCATAAGTAGGGCATTAGAGGAGGTTTTTGTACCAATTCTTGTATTTTTTGGTGATCTGACTCTGGAGATCTGCCAGCTGGGTCCTCGTGGAGCTCTCTGTCTTCTCCCACTCCTGCTTCTTTTCCTGCTTGAGGCCCTCTGGAGGCCTGAAGGAGGGATGACTTGTTCTCCTGCCACTCGATGCGATGACTCTCCAAATGCTGCTCAGCCTTCTCCAGAGCTGCCATGAGGGTGCTGTACACTTGTTTTCGCTCGTCAAGCTGAGCAATAAAGAGGCTCTTGTTCTCTAAGTCTCTCCAGGGAGGTTTTCTCCTGCGGCCATTAGGAGGCAGTCACTCTCAGGCTGATCTCGGAGCTCTCTACTCTCATGTCTGTGTTTGGTCAGTTGAACCAGACTAGAGGCTCCAGGTTTTTTCTCTGGAGGCACACAGTTTCCAGCTGAGCTTCTGCAATCGTCCTGGGCTCTGCGGGAAACTTTCCAGTGTCTTCTCAGCCTCCTCCACCTGTTTTTTGGAAAGCTTCTTATATATTGCTCATTTTATTCTGCAGCTTGTGAGCTCCAGCCCTCTCAAACACAAGATCACTCTCCAACTGTTCTGCTTTTCAGCAAGCCTCAAACTCTGCTGTGTCTTTGTCAAACAGCTGCACCTTCAGGCAATACGTTGTCGTCTCCAAGTTGTTTTCAGCCAGTGCACGCAGCTGCTGTTCGGCACCGAGCTCTAACTTCATCGCCTCCACTTCATTCATTTTGAAGGACTTCTTTCTCTGCCGTCGTCGGCTCGAGATCATTCCGAGCTTTCTGCAGCACGTGTGTGTCAAGTTGTTATAGTCATAAATCTGTAATAACAAAGAATGAATCCATCAATCAATTAAATTATTATGGTGTAAAAGGTGTTAACATTATGCAATGGCTTTATTAAGTACATTTCAATGCTCAATTATGTCGCATAAGTTGTTGCAGCAATTTTTGTACTGAATTTTGATTTTTTTTTTCTGAATATTGAGAATGGATGAAAATTGCTTTAACTTCTTCCAGAATACCACATTAAGACACCAATACCGTAATGACCAACACAGAAAAACCCATGCTGTGATTTTGTTTTTAAAAAATGATTATTTTTTTTTATGTGGTTGGATGGTGAGCACTTCTGTTCTGAAAACTGCTGAGAAACCCCCTTATTGTCAATATACCAAGGAAAGCTACAAATCCTCTGAATGCTCTTTGTCTTTAGTTTGTGGTTGTAAAGTTTCATGAGCCTGTGATTCTCCTAGAGGCCGGAGCAGGTCATTTTATACAGTCAGGTTTCAAGAAATGCTCTCACTGCAATGGTTACTATGGGGACTATATTCAAGACTGTTTAGGGACCCCAGTGTGGAGAAAAATTATATCACAATATTATAATACAATTGGGCTACACAGTGATGTAGTTGTCAGCACTTTTACCTTACAGCAAGAGGGTCATGGAATAGATAGATGGTTTGCATGTTCTCCCTGTGTGAGCATCAGTTCTCTCTGAGTCCTGAAGACATGAATCTGACATTTAATTGTTGAATCTAAATTGCCTGTAAGAGTGAATAAGAGCGTGAATGCGTGTCTGTCTTTGCATATCTGCCCTGAGATAGTCTGGCAACCTGTCCAGGGTTTACCTCTCGCCCAATTTTAATGCATGAAAATGATGTAATTTGTGCCTTCAGCTGCATGGTGTAAGCATTCAGTAGGCATATATGTAAAGAGGAGAATTTTTGGAGACCCATAGAGCCCATTTTTGTTTAGATATCTTAAGGTCAAAGGTCAGAGGTTGCTTTGAAAATTGTCACGCCAGATTTTGCTCTGGTTAAACAATAGCCTAGCATAGGACTAATGTACTAATGGATTCCTTAAATTTTCTGTTATTTTTCAAATGATATCCGTACCTTCTCTGTAGTTTTTAAATTGAGTCCGACAGAATGCAAACAGGTCGAGAAATCTTAAAGCAGGTAACCTCTTATCACTCGGCTCCCTTTTATTGAGAATTGGGTTAGGGTTGTGGGCAGCTGATTTTTATGAGGAGATTGCAAAGATTTGTACATCGTCTGAAATCTGGGGATCTGAAAATTAATTTGAGCACTGTATGTCAAGTTGTTCTGGTCAAAAACCTCTGGTAAAAAAAGACTTTTTATTTTTTAATTTAAAGCATGATTATTTCTGACTAGTGTCACATATTTGTGTAAGTGGGCATGTGTGCATCAGGAAGAAGATACTGACTGAATTACCATGAGCTGGGCTTGTACATAGTATATTCACAGTATCTACACACCTGCAGACACATCCGACATCAGCCTACAAAGGCCAGCCCCACCAGAAGTATTTATAAAGCAGTGAAATGTGTTTCTTGTCTTTATTAGTGGCTTTGGCACCCAATCTGGGCACCTTGTGACAGTGATGGAGCAGTCCATCTCAGCCAGATTGTATAGAGGTGGTGGGGTGGTGGGGGGACGGAGGCGGACTGACCCATATCCTGAAGAGAAAGATTCATTTCATTACAGAACTCCGGAGAAAGAAACAGAGGGAATCAGAGGAGGGCGGAGGTAGAGATTCATTTTATTACAGAGCCCCAGAGCCGAAACGTGTCCCCATGGCGACAGATCGCCACAGCAACTGCCTCTGATGTTCAGTGTGAAGCAGCGAGGCTCTCTGCAGGACGCAGCTCCCTGATTAAGTCAGTCACATAGCCAGATACATTGATCACACATGCACATGCACACTCCGGCCTTCTGTAGAGTTCAAGTCTGCAGGGACAGAGAGAGGGAGAGAGAGAGAGGGAGAGGGAGAGAGAGAGAGAGGGAGACCCTGTAAAAGCAGCAACACTCTCTGATCTTTGAACACACAAGTGCAAATGCACATTAACATTCACACACACTAACACAAGCTTCTCAAATGTGGGAACACGTCTTTTTTTTGGAGGAGGAGGTAGTATGGTTTGTTGGATGGTTTATTTGTCATCCTGTTATTTGAGGTTATAGACTGTGGATTTAATTTAATTAAATGCTCTAACATTCAGTAACTGAATTTCCAAATTTAATTTTCCAAGCCAGGAAAAGTCATGGAACTGGTTAAATCCTTTAAGATTCATGAAATGTTGCTGTTTGTAAGCAAATTAACTGTGACTTTTTCTTCAATGGGTAACCTTCCATCTGATATAACATAACGTTAAAAAAACAATTTGAAAAAATGCATAAAATTCAGAATGAGTGTATATGTTTACAGAAAAACAAAAATTAGAGCATTGGATATCTTGTCTTTACTGAATTCCACTAAATGTCGCAAAGTATCTGCAAATCACTGCATTCTAACCCTAACCCTAACTTTTTTGTAATTGGGGTTGTATTTTCTATAGCTGTTGATAGCTTAACATAGCTCTAATATGTATCAATGAGTGACAACGTCCTACGTTTATTCTCCCTCCTTTTTGACTTGACATGGCATGCTAATTCTGTCACAACTACTTGGTAATGGAAATGTCATTAAGGGACCTTGAAATGTTGTCCAGTGTAATTCAGAATGTAAGTAATTAGTTAGTATGTTAAAAAAAAAAAGTAAAAACATTATAAAGAAGCAATGAAAAACGAAAACAAAATTGACCAAGAATACCTCAACCCTCTGATACGCCGTGATTTAATACCTTCTCCTGCAATATCACAAACATTTACTGAACTAGAGAGAATCTGACACAGGCAAATATTTATCTGATAAAAAATAAGAAATGGAAGGTCTCGGGAGATTTTCTGCATATTTGATGCATCGCTGTACAGCCCAAAGTATGCAAATGGGAAAACCCATTATCTATCAAAGTACAAGAAACAAATTGAGTAATAAACAAACAGGAAAGTCAGGGGTTTCAGGCAGATTTACACAACACTCAGCATCTCTATAGAATAATCACCCCATACTTTTTTCTTCTACCAACTGCTTCTAAAACAGATATCCCAACGCACATTATTGGACTTCTTTCCCACAGGCACTAGAGTAATGGGATTTTATACAGTTTAGAAGAGTTTTTGTTAAGTCCACTGGGGGAGCTGATCAGTGTCGGGATTCATTCTCTCTTCCATTACTCTGATCTGTCCCAGCGACTCAACAGGAGGCGAGAGCATAGAGAGCTGCAGATGTGTGGAAATGACAGGAATAGATGTTTATAACTTACATCACGGTCCTGAGAATGAATACAGACTCACAAAAACATGCTCCATGGATAAACATGTTCATATCCAGCAAGCAGGTGACATCTTAAAGTGGCCGAGTACAATGTACATGCAAATAACATTCAAGAGTAGTCTATTTGTTATAATTCTGACTGTAATCGAAAACTAGACGACGACTTTGCCAACACAGCCAAGGAAACTCATCAATCAGAGGCAGAGCAGCCTGACAAAAACAAATATCCATAAAATATGATCCAGTACTTCTAGATATGGATAACGGGGCTACATAACCCTGTTTTGTTGTCACTTTTTAATGGATTTATCACTTCCTGCCGTCCCTTTGAATTTTGAATGAATGTTATAACAGTGATTGCAAAGAAGCTATTGTTATTTTGTTTAATGTTCCCTCTGCACGCCTTCGATACCCGGGGACACATTTTACTTTGCTGCCAGTCTTTCATTTAGTTCATCTCTATCTTCTGATCGGCTACAAGTGTCTAGACATCCTGAATCGACATTCAAAAAATCTCTCCACTTAACTTGTGAGTTCATTCTTTAACTGAGTCTGAATTTTTATGAAGAGCATTGTGACAGCCTGTGCCGGCAGCACGCTCAAGTACTAGAGGCTCAGAGATCTCCCTGAAGAGCTCTGTCAGAATGATGTTTCCCTCGTGGTGCATTGAGGTGATGAGCTCAGCTCGACAGAGCCAGATGTTAGATAAAACTACGGCGACGTACGCCGCGGCCTACAAGATCTCTTTTAGCTTGTCATGATATCGTTATGCAGGCAGTCCTTTGACCAGTTCATGCATCAACGAACCCATCTGTTCCCAAGTGTCAAGTCTACAACGTTCTGCACAAACACAGAGAGGAACAAAGCACTTGCTTCCAGTCGCTGCTGAAATAATCTCTCCTTGTTTCATCATCTTCTTTTCAGTCAAAGCAGCAGGGAAATTATTCTTACTTTTATTACAGATAAGCAACTGGTAACTATAGTAAATGCAAGCTTAACACACGTAACTTAAACATTATATGTGTTCATGTCTTTCATTGTTTAATCCATTCTTGTTGTCTTTAGTGAAAGCTATTAGTGTTTGTTGTGTTGCTATAATATATCCCCAGGGCACAATTAAACTGTCTTGATAGTTTATAGTATAGATAGCATGAATACACCATACACAATAGTGCAGTAGTTCAGCATATTCACATGAAAGGGTTTGTATGATTTCCTATGAACATTTTTACAACACGATAAAGGCTATAAAATGTGACGTGATGAGCTTTGTTTTCAACCTTTTGTTGACATGTGACCACAACACAATGATGACACAAGGCTTCAGTTGTCTGCTGAATAATGACTAGAGTTAGACATCAAGAGCACTATCCTAACACTATTTGCGGACATAATTTCCAACAATGCATGGGACCCAAAGACCTGACTCCTGTTTGAAAAACATGGATTTAAACCAATCGACCACCACTACCACCCCCCCAACAAATGACCAATGTGGCTTTGAACATAACTTGCTTCGTCATCCGCCAAAACTTCCTAGAATACCTGCAAATTCTAGGGCATTATTTTTCTTAAGAAACCATATGGCCTGTTCATGAGGACAGTCTGAGTAGTACGCCCCAAAGTGTTAGAGTGAAAAGATGTCAGTTTCTGCTTAGCTGTAACAGTGCCATGAGGGAAAGAGACGGTCAATAACGTCCCCGTAGTCTCTCTGGTATTAATTACCCTTTTCTTTTCCTTTTTCCTCTTTGGCACAAATTAAGCCTCCATGGCTCCGGACACCTGCTCCTCCACTTTGAATGTCTTTCTTCCTCTTTTTGAAGTTGAAAAAGAGGAGCATGTCTTTAGGAAACTGTCACATCCAGTAGGGCACCTAATGTTATTTGAAGGTTGTTGACTTTGAGTCCAGGGATGTCTTTGGATCTTGGATGTCTCTGGTGGCCTCTTTCTTGATTGTCCCACATTGTGTTTTCTCTTTGGCTCAGTGAACATTCACCGGGGATATAAAATGTGACTCTTGTCAAGAGGTAGGCCAGGCGCCAAGGAGGGGCACTGGGGTGCAAAAACTGCTCGTGGCCTGTTTAATGCTACTTAGCTTAAGAGTGATGCGTGTGACAGATATGATAAAATCGATATTGCCTTTTCTCTAATGTTAAGTACGTACTTTTTGTTGAATAAAATATTTTGCGACTCACTTCACGTATACCCGAGGCGATGTTTGTCCTCAGATTACTATCTTAATAGCTATTATTTTGCTGTGTGTGTGTGGTCATGCATTCATGGATGTGTCTCGTGTTTCTATGTCAACTTCATTTTATTTCTTAAAAAAGGTTTACACACTTTATAAACAATTTTTGATGGCACATCAAAGAAAAAATAAGACTTTAAAGTGTCTTTTTGGCTTTATTGCGTGGCACCGCGGCCCACACACCCCATTTTCCCCTATTTATATGCAGTCACTGCCAGCTCCACTGTGGATTAGGCTGTCATTGTTTGACTTCAAATACACAGCGCACTGAGCCAGTATGATTTTAAGTTGAACTAACAGTGTGTTTTGCAAGCTGGATGACACAATCTGCTCTCACGGCCAGTTTAGCCATCAGAGGTAAGAGATGTGTCGTGCTATAATTCATGGACAACAGGGGTCAGATGGGCCAACGGCAACATGTCATCTGAAGTTACAGTGTGCGGAGGAAAGGCACGATGGGGGTTGACATGAAAATACAAATTTAGAATGGATGCCTTACCTATTCTCGTAATATTTCTATATAGTGTTAAGATGCATACCAAGAATCCTTGGTTTGATTCTTTCCCTCTTTCCCGTTAGTTAAGGTGAGAAAAACATTTTGGTTTTGGCAGATAAACAATGATTAACCCTCTGAACCTGGTGTGTTTTCCTGCAAATTAGCCGCAATTATGTGGGGGAAAAAAGCATAATCAAGGCTAGTAGAGCTCAAAAATTTAATTTGGGCAGTTTAAAACATTTAGAATACCAAAAAACTTATTTTTTAAAGTAGAACTTCTTTCATAACTTCCAAAATCAGGAACAGGTAGTATACATGGTGAACTATTTACATTTGTACAACCTCTCTTGTCCTCTCCTCTCTGCTCTGTGTAAACAGCTGGTTAGTCATTTTCTTGCCACAATTATAAGGCAACTAAAACACTTAGAGGTTAGATTAAAATGTGGTTACAATAACAAGAGGCTAATGTTAATTTGAAAGAAAAACTATACGACACCATGACCTCCACATCCTGACAGTTCTTTCAACCCCACTACATAAAGGACAGCCAGCTTTTTACAATGGTACCAAATTCTGGCAATGCACGTAAATTGTGAGGTGCAAAAGCATCTAATATGGACGTGATTTCTTGGTAATCTGATTTGTGATACTATAAAATATGTACTTTTCTACTAGTAATATATTTAACTAGGTTGATAATCTAAAAAATAAGTGCCTTGTACCCAAGCTCATGAGTCCTGATTTAAGAAGAGCGTATAATGTTATCTGGGCGCACAGTATACTGTGTGTCTGCCCTCACAAACACACAGGCATATAAAGACATCTCCTCTGTAGAGGTCACTCCTCAGAGGATAAAGTCATTACAGTTTATTCCACTATGAAACACGTCCCAGTATTTCCAGTGAGGGCTCTCTGTGACCTGCCCGGGCCACAATAAATACTCTGCTACCTTCCCTGCTTCCATTCCCTTTAATAACCTTTTCACATGGTAGGCTGCAGTTCAAGCATATGGTACAACTCCAGCTATAGATACAGATACATACACTCCCTATAGAAACTTAAACACACCGGACACTTCCTCCTTTTCCAAAGTGTTCAAAAGTAAACACAAAGTGGAAGAAAGCAGCGAAACTTTAAAGTGATAGACTTATATTGGTTTAGAGAGAGACAGAGGCTATCAAGGGAAATTTATTTAGGCTTGCAGCTGAAGGTGCTGCAGGTATACAGGCTTTATTGGTGTTTGGTGAGAGGTGGTTGTAAGCCAACAACAAAGTTTTTCGTTGAGGGTGGAGAAACAAGAAGGATATTTCTATGTCCTGGAGATAAAACTAGGCATTTGTATTATATATAACAGTGACATTTTTTTTATTATTTGGAGGAAAGCGCAACAATTTAGCAAGCATTAAAAAAAAAAACAGGACAGTCGTGATTCATTTTAGCGCGGGCTAATTGTACAAACACTGAAATGAGATTTAAAGTAGTAGTTTACAAGCCTGGAGCTGAAAATACACGCGTATTATTTTACAATTTGTTAGTTATATTGCTGAATTTATGTTTTTGATGTGTTTTTTATAGGTAGAAGCCGGAGGCAAAAGAAGTTTATTTCTTCACATTAGGGCAGAAGCATTCATAAATATGAGTACAGACAGTGCGCAGGAGATGTCAAAGACCTGCGTATTGTACCCCATTAAAACAACTCAAACAAACAACACAATAAATATAACCTATAAAACACCAAGGATAAAACAGGAGAATGTGTGCGTGTGCATTTGTGCACTGAATATAAAATGCAGCTGCTGTAAAGCTCTGTGTGCCTCTCTGTATATGAATAAAGAGGGATGTAACACAGGTGCAACACGTCTGCAAAGCTTGAATTTACTGTAGCTCACAGTGCAAAGAATTCTGAATATCAAGATTGTGCGCCAGCGGCAGGTATATAATATCTTAAGAGCGTGCGGTGTCTAACCTCCTGTTTTCTGCAGCCTGGCTGAGCTGAATGTTCGGCAGCAAAGGAAGAAGAAAGATTGGTTTGTTTGTAAAAAGTTAGAGAAGCACAGAGTCATTTGAATGCCTAATGGATACTTTCACCCTCTATTGTCAGCCTGCTTTCTCAGACACACACACACACACACACACACCCCAAGGCTTCATATCTCTTTTCCTGGTCTTGTCATTATTGTTTTATATTTTTCATCATCCAACGCTGTTTCAATTTCTCAACTTCCTCTTCATGTATCCTCTGACTCTCCCTCCCTGAGCTTTTTCATTACACTTTTGTTTCTATCTTATTCCATCATTGTCCCATATTTTCTCTCTGCCTTTAAAACACACACAAATAGACACGCTGACTGAGATGGAAACACTTTATCTCTTCTTTTCACAAACACACACATCATCTGTCCCTTCCTCACTTTCTTCACACTTCTGTCTGCGTCCACACTCAGCAAGTGTACACACAGTAGAAACTCGTCCCTCCGCCCTTCTGTTGAGTCTGAGTCGCTCTCCAGCGGGCTGACCTCCAGCCAAGGTTGCATCGGTGACATGATGAAGAGCCCGGCTGAAAACATTTAGCCAGCTTCATTACTCCCCTTCCTGGGCCCTTGTGTGTGTGTGTCTCATTCTGTGTGTGTGTGTGTGTGTGTCTGCACTACGAAGTGATTAACAGAAGCAAGGCTATCAGAGCAGGACAGAATAGAGGGTAAGGGAGCACAGCAGGGAGGGAGGTGGGAGGGGAGAAAAGACAGACTAGGTCTGTCTATATCTGTGTGTTTATGTGTGATGATGGTGGAATACTACATCAAAATATACCAACAGAAATAGAGCCGAGAAATCAAGCTTTGATAGCTGATTGTAACATTGGTCAGATTTGTTACTCTTTTCCTGTTTGTTCAACGGCCCAAGGTCCCTTTGCCGCTCGTCTTCCCCTCCGTCTCCCACTTCCATTCTCTCTGTCACTATCCAATAAAACATGAAAAATGCCAAAAAGTAAGGTTCACAGAGGACAGGGAGCCACGTCATTGTTGCGTCCCTGTATACGTCTCCGCTCTCCACAAGCTTAACTAGAAAAGCACTCGGAGAGCGCAGACCTCCGCCAAGGCAATAGGGTCAGTTAAGCAAAACCAAATTGCACACTTGTAGCATTATATTGAAAGCATGCATTTTGGAAGCACACTGGCATTGAAATTTATCCACTAGATGGCAGAAGTTAGTGAAGGCAATATGGTCACTGAGGCAATAATATAAATTTGCAATATAAATTCCAGATGGTGTTCCGGATCACCGATCACCACCAAAATCTAATCACATGTTAATTGTCCCAATACACACATTGCCAAAAATTTCATCCAAATCCACTTTTTGAGTTATTTTGTACACAAAGAAACAAAATAAGCAGACAAACACCGGCGAAAACATGACCTCCTTGGCGGAGGTAATACCAACAATGGCTCACTGCACCGTCTCTTTCTAAATGTTGCTCCTGGCTTTGCGAACCTGTATTGGCATCCAAACACGACTGGTACAACACATTTGTGCTGCCCGACTTTATCTCTATGGATCTATCGATCACATTGCAGTTAAATAAATGTTTCCCCAGTTTCAGAGCAGAGAATACTGCTTATTTTTCACAAGTTTAAAACCACATTTTTTACACTTGGCCATTTTCTCTCTGCTTGAAATTTGGCTGAGAGTTTTATTATCACATTTTTCTATGGTGTTGAAAACTCAGATTACTTTACCTGGACGTTAACAGCGCCTCAAACCCCCTCTCCCCTTATCTTTCTCACATCAGAATTCAATCCAATGCATCCAACATTTGTTGTAATTTTCCAAAACTAGCAATCCAACAATCAGCCCCACTTCATGTCGCAATTGTCAAGGTGTGTGGGAGGTAGAAAGTTTCTTTCAAGCTCTCTTTTTAAATTCTTCACAAACTAACCTGTCACTTTTACTGTGTTTCAACAAGAGCAGCACAATGACTCTCTGCCTTTGACGACATTAAGTGTGTGGAGTTTCAAGAGCCTCCAGACAGGCTCTTGTTTCAAGTTTGTTTCAAGCCTCTGCCCAAGAAGATTAGAGGGAGCCTGTTGTTTTTTGTGGTGAGGTCAATCTTGTTACAAAAGAAACAAGGAGATAAGGGTAAAGTTGGTCTGGCTTGTTACACTCTTGAGAAGTTTCAGGAGAATTGAAACAGTGAACAGAGTTAACAGGACACAAAGGAGATGCTGATCTCGTCTTTAAAAGCAAACTTCCTGTGAGCTGATCTGCAAACCTCTTATTGGTTGCAAATGTCTGGATTATTGGTTATTGGTGGAGATACATGTCAGTCTGAATTTCTGGATTGTAGTTTGTGTTGTGTGCCGCCTTGTGCCAGGTATAAGATACGATCCTTGATTTTTCTGGGGTTAAATGTTTCATTTTTTAACAGTGTTCCTCATGGGCTCATTAATATTGCTTTTTACTTTAAATGGCTATTGTTGACCCTGACACAAAGTCAAACCTCCGTGTGAGTGGAGAACTTATATTTTATATCTACAGGAAGAGGAGAGTGAGAGCCTGGAGATGGAGCTGGATGAAGCTGGCCTGCCATTATTTAATTACCAACATAAAAGTTAATTGTGGAGCGTTTGGAGGTGAGGATGTGGAGAGAGGGCATTATCCACAGGTTTGTAGAGACACTATTGAAGAGTCAGAATGATGAGCCACCGCTGCCAGCTGCTCTAACAGGGAAGGACCATGAGTTACTGACAGACAACTGCTGCAGTGAAACTAAAGCGAATTCAGTCAGTATGTGATTGTAGCTTTTCAAAATGCCACCAAAATAAGCTTGGCTATATGAAACGTATACAGGAAGAAGCCAGGCAATGTTTTATGTATCGATTCTTTTTCATGCCTCTATATTCCAAAGCCGAATGTTCTCTCTGTGATTAATTCATGTAACCTTTGTGTTTTCTGGTGTATAATGAGCCTCGCAGCCTCATTGTGGGGTCAGTTTGTGTGGCCATGGACTCGCTTTTGTCTTGTAACAATGCTAAGAAAATGAGATGAAGGTCAGTGATGGGAGAGGATACAAATTAGGCTGGTACAGCCAAGGTGCTCATGTATAGAATTATTTATCATATGCTGTTATATAATATTTTAAACTTTAATGTAAGTAAGCTTCAGTTTGAACAGACAGAAGAGTCAAGCCTCAAGCAACATGCAAGTTACGAATTACAAACAATGTGTGAGGCGTGCCTGCAGGTTTTGCTTATAACCCAGATCATGACGCATCTGGATGACTACAGGGAGCAGGTTGTTGTTTCTGGGAAAGTCAATATTGTTACAAAAAAACCCAAGAAGATACGGGTAAAGTTGGTGTGATTTGTTACCTGAAATCAGAAAGTTGATCTCGTCCGCTACATGACGTCTGCTTGAAGACATTCTCAGCCTTGGCAAATGTGTCAGGTTTTGTTTTCCTAGCCAATATTAAAGTGCATTGTTACTCTCTTTGTGTTTTAAGGCAACAGTGCCGCCTTTTATTTCCTCAGACTTAAACATGCACTATGTAATTTGTTCTCCCATCTAGTGTTCAAATTTCTGATTGCATTCGCTCTCTAGCGTTTCAACCTCTTTGGAACTATGGGTCGAAATTCAAGAGGCTATCGACAACATGTCTACTCCGTTGAGTGTTCTTTCGCTATAAGTGTGGTCTTCCATTATGACCAAAAATTCACTGAAGGTTCTCAAACTTGCTGGGAAAGTAACAGGACCGTCTCGCTGCTTCTCGCACTGGTATCACTTCTCCATGACGAAGCGAAATTGCGTTTTGCTATATCGGTACTAGGTGGTCGTGCTTTTTGTGCCTCTCGGCAGTTCGTAGTTTTTTTTAATAGACTGAAGGACATGGCAGCCTCCGTGGACCTGGGCGCGCTATGTAAAAACGGAGAAGTGATTCTCCGCCCAGGAGGTATTGTCAGACTGTTGGCATGAGTTATTTCACACCAATGGGGAACTATTTATGAATGAAGACGTTGATTTGAGGAAATAACATTCTTGAGAATGCTTGTGCATTGCACCTTCATTACTTCATTAATTAAATTAAAAATAGCAACAGGTGGATGATTTAACTTTTAATTTAGGTTTTAGTATAGATGTGAACAGATACTGTCACAGCCTTTCAGAGGATGTGTTTTGTTTGTGTATCATAAGCCAATGTTTCACTTTAGTTCAGTCTAAATGCAGCTTGGATTTTCTTCAGATTCCTCCCTGCAGTGTGGACAAGCTGATGATTGCTGGAAGATAAAAAAA
>CAFUXE010000108.1:252834-331616 GCA_903364295.1 Serranus cabrilla | reverse complement strand
CCCCCCCCCCCCCCCCCCCCTTTAAGATACCCAAAGTCTGCCATTGTGTTCCATATCTCACCACCCTGACAAACAGTTAACAATGTGATTTAAACTTCTCAACCTCACGCTTTATAAATCACATTTTTTCAAATATTTCTTTTGCCTTAAACCTAGATCAGTGGTTTTATAACCTAAAGTCAACAATACTACAGTCTTTCTTTTCTTCTTTTTTTTGAGAATGCTCTGCTATGTACCGCAAACTGAAAAATGCTTATTTGGGTTTTTACAAACACTCATATGCGTCGTTATGGGTGGTGTTGACAAACAACATATTCTGTCATTTACGTTGGAGATCTTTTGGTTTTAAACTGTGAATAAAAACATTGAAGAGGAAAGTGCATTATAGCAGAATTGCATAAAGCTCCAACACAAGCTCATTATACCAATATAATAGGTGGCATGGTCTGAGGCAGGAAATTACCCATCCAGAAATGATTCCCACTCTCCAGACATGTTGGTTTCTTTTATTTTCTTTCACCATGCTGTGAGTATGCTCGCATACTGCACAGCGCGCTGGTGGAGCAGACAGAAGGCACACCTTGAAACTGACAAAGGTTTTCCGATGTCTGTTGGTTTTTGTGTTTTGTTGTGCTCATTAGTGCTATTCATGTACAAGTCATCCTTTAAAGACTCTCTCTGTCTTACTCTGTGGCCTCAGACTGAGGCTAATCACTTGCTTTGATTGGGCCTAATGATGCTCATCAGGGCTGCTTATACAGGTTTGGCCCTCCTGTGTGTGTGTGTGTGAGCGTGCTTGTACGTGATAGTAAAGTAAGGCTTATCTGACCTCAAGGGAGCTTTTCTTTGTCACTTGACCTTCCAGCAGACCTGCAATTAGACACATTATGACCCTGATGAGAGTAAAAGTGCAGCCTTGGGTCGATACTGAACAAAGAGCCTCCCTGCGAGAAAAACACCCAATGATGTTTGTTCTTTGCAGCAAGAATAGATTACAATTTATTCAAAATTTTCTTTACAATTGCAATGGTACAAGGAAGAACAGGTACAATGGAATTTGTTCGCATTTCTCCAAGAGACAAAAGAAGAAAATACGAGAGGTATACAACAACTAACCTTCACAGAACAATAACCAAAACATGCCTGAGAAAAATAGTGACCTTGTAATTCATACCTTTTGTGTATCAGATCAGATCAGTGAAGAACAATATTTAGGGTCCGAGCATCGACCGCAAGGGTCGGCGAGGACCCTATTGGAATTGATGTGTTTATTAGGGTCCGAGCATCGACCGCAAGGGTCGGCGAGGACCCTATTGGAATTGTATCGTTTATTATTAGGGTCCGAGCATCGACCGCAAGGGTCGGCGAGGACCCTATTGGAATTGTAGTGTTTCTTATTATTATTATTCCTTCGGAAAAAGCGCCTTTTTGGAGGCTTTATCATATCTAAAAAGTTGTAAAACTTTGCACACATGTCAAGATCTGGAAAAATTTACGTATTTTATATGTCTCGCGAATGGGCCTGGCAAAATACGAAAATGGCGCCACCTACAAATTTTCAACGGAGTGGCACCCTATGGGGAGCATTCACGTAAACGATTGAAATTTGGTACATATATGTATCATGGGGAGACGCACCAAAAAGCCTCTTGGACTCATACCCTAAACCAAACAGGAAGTCGGCCATCTTGACTCGAACGTCGATTTTTGGCCATTTTTGGCCATATTTTGGCTCTGTACGATAACGGACTCCTACTACAGCATTTATCCCATTGACTTCAAACTTGGTCAGTCCTATCTTAAAACCTGATTGATTAAAACTCTCTCACCGTTTTCATTTTTTTGAAAGTATGTGGGCGTGGCATGGCGGCAAAATATGGCGTTTTCGCCAAAAATCAGGAAGTTGAATAACTTTGTCATACAGTATTCAATCTGTCCCAAATTTCTCACACGTGATGAGACTCTGGGGCTGAACCTACTGACGCATTCATATTGGGCAATAGTCATAGCGCCTCCCGCTGGCAAGATGCAGTAACATGCACTTTCCAGGTTTCACTCTTTGATGTCTTTCTTCAAAAATGTTCGCCCGATCCAGTTCAAATTTGGCAAGATAAGTCTTAACAAGTCAATGCATCTTTTTGGAGAAAACTGCGCGTTTTTGTTGCTTTTGAAGTTAGAGAAACAAAATTGAATGGGCAGATACATAATCATAGCGCCCCCCAGTGGAAACACAAAGCGACTTCTTTTCAATCGTGCAATGTCATGCTGCGAACCATGAGATCCACCTCAAATTTGGCTCTTCCTGGCATGAGAGAATGCTACTAAATGTGAAAAACCCAGGACAACATGCCAGTGTCCGGCGGTTGCAGAAATACGTGGCTGCATCAGCCGAGTCCCGCAGCCACCCCGACGTGCGTGGAGATGCGAGGACCCGTCAACGCTGCTTGCAGCTTTAATTTATGTTTGTTTTTTTTTAACTCTAACTTCTCACTTTTTTAAGTTTTTAACTTTCTTTCCTCTGAATCTGGCCTCTGCCCCACCCACCATCACTGCTCATCGACTGGTAATGGTGAAGGCCCATCAAAAAATGATTCAAACGAAAGTTCTCAAGAAAATGAACACATTTGATGTACTGTACCCACCTGCTAACATGGAGGGGGGTGGGGTTTATGGCCTATGCTGCAGCCAGCACCAGGGGGCAGACAAGATGTCTTTGCCTCACTTCCAGGAAGCTGTCATTAAATAAAGTTAAATGAAGTTTAAGTTTACTTTATTAATCCCACAATGGGGAAATTCAAGCTCTGCACTTAACCTATCCTTTTTTCTTTTCATTCATGTGGTCCATCTTTACATAAAGTCCATGGTTCAGTTTGGTCCGCGTGACCAGGTAAACCAGCATGCTTGTGTTGCAAATTATTTGTTTTGCAAATTTTGTTGTCAGTCGGATCACATGTAGTGCAACATGAAAGGGCAGGGATGCAGCCAAAATATATTTTTGAAATTAGAAAAGAAAAAGTCTGGAAACCGCTGTTGAAGTGTGCTCTGCGCTGGAAGTTTCAGCATTCTTTTCCAGCGAATGCGTATTAGGCAGCCATTAGGTTTTCAAATTTGTGATTAACCTAATCCACTTGGCCAGCGTACATTTGAATCTCAAGTTGTAGGGATGTGCCCGACATCTCCCTCTTAGTGGAGGAATATGAAAACACCTCTACAGTCACAAACTTTCCAAAAGTCAAGGTCGCAATTCTGAGAGAAGTTATTATATCCTCAGTTACTGCACACTGTCTTACTTCTTTTCTGAAATGATTTCTCCTTGGTCTGCTGTAAAATATTTTTAAAGAAGTTCAGTGCATAGGTTTTTCAGGGCAGTGTAGTGATAAATTTGTTGTGGTGACGAAAACTTTACGACTCAACAAGAAGGCCAAATCCACACATAACAATAAAACAATGTGCTCATTCATATAAGGAAGGGATACAAAATGGCATCAGCGTGTCAACAGTTCCGACAGATAAAAGTTTTTTATAATGAAAAATCTGTGTCTGTGAGAAACAGACTTATACAATGATGTAAGTTTGCATTGGATCTGTCACTTCTAAAAAGCATTGAATTTTATGTCCGTATCTGTCAATGTCATGAAAAAAATTGCTCAGAAAAATGAGCTTAAAATTGTCCAGTCCTTCTTTACAAAATGGCTGCTATTCAGGGAACCTCCAAAGAGTAGGAAAGATTTTAATTGCCCTTCACTCAGTACAACACATGAGCATGACGATTGTTTCCTCGCAAGACCAACCTGAAGAAACCTCTTTATCACGCCTGTCAAGGCCAACTGTTGCAGGCCAGGGAAGTCCCACCTTCCCTTTGGGCTATAAAGACCCCTTTACAGTCTCATCTCCTCAATCTTCTTGGCAGGACAGTCTCCCGATTCATCCAGCCAAGGTTTCAGCAGTCTTGTCCTGGCCAATCCCTGACACCCTTTAGCAGCAACAGACATTCCTGGGTTTCGCCAACTTTTATGGTCATTTCATCTGCAGCTATAGCTCCATCGCAGCCCCTCTTACCAGTCTCACATCCTCCAAGGTGCCCTTTAGATGGACCACTGCTGCAGATGAGGTCTTCCCAACCCAAGGTATCTGAACCTGACCAGCAGTTTGTCGTTGAGGTGGATGCATCTGACATGGGGGTAGGGGCTGTCTTGTCCCAACACTCGACCTCTGACCAGAAGCTTCACCCCTGTGCCTTCTTTTCACGTCGACTTTCAGCTGCTGGACGAAACTATGGCCTATGGTTTATGGCCTATGCTGCAGCCAGCACCAGGGGGCAGACTAGATGTCTTTGCCTCACTTCCAGGAAGCTGTCATTAAATAAAGTTAAATGAAGTTTAAGTTTACTTTATTAATCCCACAATGGGGAAATTCAAGCTCTGCACTTTACCTATCCTTTTCTCTTTGCATTCATGTGGTCCATTTTTACATAAAGTCCATGGTTCAGTTTGGTCCGCGTGACCAGGTAAACCAGCATGCTCGTGTTGCAAATTATTTGTTTTGCAAATTTTGTTGTCAGTCGGATCAGATGTAGTGCAACATGAGAGGGCAGGGATGCTGCCAAAATATATTTTGTAATTTAGAAAAGAAAAAGTCTGGAAACCGCGGCTGCAGTGTGCTTTGCGCTGGAAGTTTCAGCATTCTTTTCCAGCGAATGCGTATTAGGCAGCCATTAGGTTTTCAAATTTGTGATTAACCTAATCCACTTGGCCAGCGTACATTTGAATCTCAAGTTGTAGGGACGTGCCCGACATCTCCCTCTTAGTGGAGGAATATGAAAACACCTCTACAGTCACAAACTTTCCAAAAGTCAAGGTCGCAATTCTGAGAGAAGTTATTATATCCTCAGTTACTGCACACTTTCTTACTTCTTTTCTGAAATGATTTCTCCTTGGTCTGCTGT
This sequence comes from Serranus cabrilla, assembly GCA_903364295.1. Lineage (NCBI taxonomy): Eukaryota > Metazoa > Chordata > Actinopteri > Perciformes > Serranidae > Serranus > Serranus cabrilla. The sequence goes on along the minus strand of CAFUXE010000108.1, from coordinate 326,671 downwards.
AAAATATTTTTGGTTGCCATTACTGGCTGTAGGATTAGCAATAAGCTTTAAGAGGAAAACATCCAGAGTCTAAATCCCTGTGGGTTTTTCTGTCCTTCATGCTCCATGTTTTGCCTTTGAAGGTTATTCGGTAGGCTATCAGATGGCCTCCGTAGAGGGTGTTTGTGTGTGGAAGAGAGTGTAGTGTGTGTGTGTGTGTGTGTACGTACTGTATAACCATGCTAAGGTTAAGCTGTATCAGAAAGGTCCAGAGTGTGGAGTCTCTTATCTCTATTTTGAATAATGCAGTTGGCCCAGGGGCCAGAGAGCAGCCAGAGCCTTCGCTCTTTAAACACACACACACACACACATACATACATACAGTACATACTCATAAATAAACATAATGAACGTACACACTCACCTGCCTCACGGTTAATTATCTTTTCTGAGCCACACTGGGGAGGAGGTAGAGAGGAAACAAAAGCCGGCAGGAGTGATTATTTACCTCACAGTCACTTGATTTTACTCTCCGACCTTTTCACTTCAAGCTAAACGCAACTCCTGTCCAAGCAGTAGTCACAGATATGTTCAGTGCAATTACTATTTCATCTATAAAACCCTAATTAGCGCTGCACAGTAATAATAGCGGAGAAGAAAAAGAAGACTCATGAGTCAACTTTCAGATCCATGAACTCAGAGCGCCTAATTTGCATGATGTGCTTTCGTGCCGTTTGACCTCTGGGGGTCTATTTTTATTAACCAAAGGCACATGGAGAGATTCGTAGTCAATAGCAACAATTTGATTATGGTTTCCTGTAATTGGTTTGGGCAGACTAAAATAAACTGCTATCTTGACACCTTCCACTCTTTATATATGTGAAGATATGTAACTAAATAATAAATGGAATTAACTAATTTATCTGTATAAATAACTATAATGGTTAAAAAGCAGAAAAAAACATATCCTACATCTGTCATGCATCTAAACACATTTTTGTCGGCCTACATTTTAACATCCTCCTTTGTGTTCCTCCCCTTAAGAAACACTTATCTCGTTGTCGCAATTATTCATTTTATATTGATAATAACTATTCAGAGAGCAGAACGCTGTGTCTTTTATCCCCCGTGCTGTTTTTAAGATTTCTCAACATGAGCCATTATTCATAATTATTTGAGCAGAAGAACATCAATTTTATGTCCAAGGCTCTGGCTTGCTTGTAAATCTGGTACAGAGCATTGGCCTCTCAAGTGTTTTGTGATTTACTTGTCATATTAATAAACCGCGACTGTGAGGCCTGAAGCAGTGGTTTCTTTCTACTGCACGGTATATTTATGATGTCGGTGGACACTTCAAACTAATGGATTCAACTTAAATACAGTGTAGAGACAGTTTAAAGAAGTTGAGTGCATAGGTTTTTCAGGGCAGTGTAGTGATAAATTTGTTGTGGTGACGAAAACTTTACGACTCAACAAGAAGGCCAAATCCACACATAACAATAAAACAATGTGCTCATTCATATAAGGAAAGGATACAAAATGGCATCAGCGTGTCAACAGTTCCGACAGATAAAAGTTTTTTATAATGAAAAATCTGTGTCTGTGAGAAACAGACTTATACAATGATGTAAGTTTGCATTGAATCTGTCACTTCTAAAAAGCATTGAATTTTATGTCCGTATCTGTCAATGTCATGAAAAAAATTGCTCAGAAAAATGAGCTTAAAATTGTCCAGTCCTTCTTTACAAAATGGCTGCTATTCAGGGAACCTCCAAAGAGTAGGAAAGATTTTAATTGCCCTTCACTCAGTACAACACATGAGCATGACGATTGTTTCCTCGCAAGACCAACCTGAAGAAACCTCTTTATCACGCCTGTCAAGGCCAACTGTTGCAGGCCAGGGAAGTCCCACCTTCCCTTTGGGCTATAAAGACCCCTTTACAGTCTCATCTCCTCAATCTTCTTTGCAGGACAGTCTCCACTGACCAGAAGCTTCACCCCTGTGCCTTCTTTTCACGTCGACTTTCAGCTGCTGGACGAAACTACGACATTGGAAATCGAGAGTTACTCGCTGTCAAGTTGGCCCTGGAGAGGTGGCATCACTGGCTGGAGGGCACCAAGATTCCTTTTCTTGGTATGGACAGACTACAGGAATCTGGAGTATGTGCTCACAGCCAAGGGACTCAATTCCTGACAAGCCCAGTGGTCGCTCATTTTCACCTGCTTCAACTTCTCCCTCTCCTACAGACCAGAGTCTCGCAACATCAAACCTGATGCCTTGTCTTGCCAGTTCCAGAAGGAGGAGGAGGATGCAATCCCAGGGCATGTTCCCATCCTTTCTGCCCTTTGCATGGTCGCTACCCTCTCCTGGGAGATTGAGGAGAGAGTGAGGTCCACCATGGCAGATCAGCTTGGTCCCAGCAACGTTCTCCGGGATCACCAGTTTGTTCCCCCAGCTCTGCAGACCAACGGCCTCCAGTGGGCTCATTCCTCCAAACTTTCTTGTCATCCAGGAATCCAGAGAACCAAGGACGTGGTCTAGCAACATTTTTGGTCAGCCACTCTTGACAAAGACATCCAGGGGGTGGTCAATGCCTGTCCTGTCCGCAATCAACACAAGTCATCTTGCCTGCCTCCTGCTGGTTTCCTGCAGCCCCTCCCTGTTCCTCATCATCTTGGTCTCACATCTCTGGATGTTGTTACTGGCCTCCATCCTTTCGAGGGTAATACGGTCATCCTGACTGTAGTGGACTGATTTAGTAAGCTGGATCATTTTGTGCACTTACCCAAGCTTCCCTCAGCCAAAGAGACAGCTCAACTGGTCCTGCTCCATGTTTTCCTGGCTCCATGGTCTCCCTGTAGATGTGGTGTCTGATCGGGGCTCTCAGTCCACTTCAGTTTTTTGGAAAGAATTCTGTGCTCTGCTTGGGGCCGACATCAGTCTGTCCTACAGATTTCACCCTCAGTCTAATGGTCAGACTGAGCATATAAACTAGGAGATGGAGACAGCCCTCCTCTGCATGGTTTCACAAAATCCCTTGTCCTGGGCCAAGCAACTCCTGTGGGTAGAATGTGCTCACAACACCCTGACCAACTCTCCCACAGATGTGTCCCCATTGCAGGGTGCCTTTGGGTTCCAGCCTCCCCTTTTTCCTGCACTAGAGAAGGAGGCTACCTGTCCATCAGTCCAAGCCTTCATCTGCCACTGTCACCACGCCTGGATCCAAAAACAATGCAGATCCCTAGTGAAGCTGGTCAAGGAAAGTCCCCTTGTGGCCGCAGCGCCACCTCGTCCACCTCCCCAACCCATTGATGGTATCCTGTCGCCTGCTGTGCTCTTGTTGTCGAGGTCTTGGTCTCCAATATTTGGTCGACTGGGAATTATTGTGATGTTTGATGAGATTTATAAATAAAGCTTTGTGAAGATATGCACTTAATCTGTCAATAACTTGCATTGTCATTTCATGGAAATAAGTAAAAAATATTTTATTCCTACATTATGGGTGATTGTGTATAAGTAGAGCAACCAAAAACAGTTTTAAAAAAAAGTCTTGTACTTGATGAAATGGACGGGGAAAAGATGTGCATATTTCAAGATTGTGCACTCATATAAAGCAAACAGTACAAGATTTCCAAAAGTAGGATCTGTCATTCAGCTGCAGCAGAGGAGAATCAAATTATTCCTGGGCAAAATGCCTCACATCATCGAATATTGTGTACATGTTTGTCTCAGAGTACAGAGAGGCTCTGTAGAGCGTGTGTTAATTTAGTGGAGAAGGCCTAAGTTGACTGAATGGTCCCAATCATGTCAGCATGACTACTCTAGTTTCTGTATGAAAATGAGAGTGTGGGAATTGACAGCCCTAATCTAATAATAAGTCTACACACTGATCCAGTATCAGCTGGTAAAATCTGCAAGGCAGTCCCTGATAGGATTTCTTGATCATTTGTACAAACACAATTCCAAAAACTCTGGAATGATGTGTAGAACATAAATAAATGCATCAAATGCAGAGTTCATATTCACAACTAAGGTTTATCAGTTTGAAAATTAATAACAATAAAAATTATTGTGAAAAGGTATTCATTTTTACAAGCCACCAACAACAGGAAACTTCTCCTTTGTCTGATCACAAGGACTGTCCGGTGCTCAGTGTAGGGCAATCTTATCACAGCAGAAACTTCACAAATAAGATATTAAGTCAACAATATTATTTATTAAAGACTAACATTGATGACTAACACACTGAGTGTTGCTTGTCTAAGTCATTTGTTTTTGTCTCTGGGCATTCATCGACCATGGATATGTTTTGCATAGTAATGAAGCCAAAGCACATGCAAATTGTATCCTAAATAAGCATGACATCTTCGTAATTTAACATTACAGAGAAGAAAACAACCGCAGCCTGAGCTACAGACCAAAGACCATGGAGAGGACTGTCTTCTTACTGTTTCTTTGTGCAGCTGTCGAGGGGGATGTAGGAAGACACATTTTTGTTCCAATGCGTATGAAATGGCTTGAAGCTCAGACTTACTGTAGAGAAACTTACACTGATCTTTCTTCTGTTAGTAGTCCGAGTGATCAACACAGGCTTCAAGAGGCTGCAGGTAATCACAGTCATGTAGGATGGATCGGTCTCCACAGAGAGCCCACCAACATTACTGGGTGGAAGTGGTCAGGAGGGGGATACATCACATACCAGAACTGGTCTAATGCACAGCCGAATAATCATGCAAACAATGAGACTGTTGGAAACCTCTGGAAAAATGGCAGATGGAACGACAATAATGCAGCAGCGTCCTTGCCTTTTTATTGCATCGATATCACTGTGGTGGAAGTGAAGAAGTCCTGGGAGGAGGCTCTGGAGCACTGCAGAGATCAACGCACTAAGCTCACCAGCCTGCTCTCTGAGACTGAACTCCTTCTGACCCAGAAAGAGATCCAGAAAGTCAAGATCACTGAGCCGGTGTGGGTCGGACTGCGTTACCTGGAGGACCGCTGGCTGTGGGTGAATGGCGACCCTCTGGTATATGAGGCCTGGCCCCAGGGAGGAGATCAGGACCACCAGTGTCCATTATGGAAACGCTGTGGAGCTTTAACCAAACAGGGACTGTGGGAGAACTTAGACTGTCAGGACAAACTCTACTTCATCTGCAACTGAGACATCAGAATATTAGATCTGGTCATTTCAGATTTGTGTCAAATTACCCTCAACTAGCAATTTTATTCAAATCAAAATGGTCTATGGTCCTACTTAGTTCAAATATCATGAAGCCATGTTGATGATTTTGTTGGCTTGTTAACTGTGAACACAGCATGTGTAGTTTGGTTGCTACATTTTAACATCAGTGTATCATGTATAGATGGTTTCTTGTGTACAAACAGTACTGGGTGCATGCAGTCAAAAGCACAGTGAGAGAGGAAAGTTTCTGCTGCCTCCACTGTGTGAGCACTGGTGGCAGTAAGTTTGGCACTTCCACAATTGTAATAGAGTTTAACAGTGAAGGAGAAACTAACTACTTAATTGGTTGAAATTCACTGACTGGCACAGCAACACACTAGGACTGCTCTTGTTACTGTTTAATTATATTTTTTAATAACAATCTAGTGCCTTCTCATAATTACATGTTGGCTGGTCCTGTTATTGTTGTGAAGCTGATTGACTGTTAGCTGTGCCTGTGATCAGTAGCTTTCAGACAGTGAAGGTTATGATATCAGTGTGACAGTGGTAAACATGCTGGTAGGCCATTTGTCTCCGTAGGGTAGTTTACCCACCCAAAAATACATTTTTGGATATGTAAACATTTGTTTTCTGAGCATTAGTAGAACACCATTTTACAGTGAGCAATAGAGTTTCCACTGCAATGTTAATGTGGGCTCCCTGCAAGCCTATAGGCTAGCTTTTTTGTGCTGCATGTAATTGCATTTTTATGAAATATTGAAAGTTATCCATCCTGAGTTCCTGTGCTTTGATTGATACTCTGGGATGAGGACTGTCTCATGTACATGTAGTGTAGTGTGGAGGGATATGGTTAGTATATCTACACGCTCAGGAGTTCGTTAAGATAGTTGGTGTGTAATCAGTTGTGGAGGCTGGACGGGGCAAAAATGCCAGGGACGTTTTCTCATCCCAGTCCAGCCCTGACCGTCTTGAAGTGTTTCTTGCAGCTAATGGTGCCCATGTAGAGGTGTATTATATGAGGCAAAAAACTTCAATATCTACCTTACTTTCGTAATATTTTCCACATATTGTATATTCTGTTCATTTGCTTTTGTGATATATTTTTTAAGTTGTAAAGAGACTTTATGGACACCTTGCATTATTTATTAAAGGCTTACATTAATGACCAACACATCTGCTGAGTGTTACTTGTGTAAGTCATTTGTTTTTGTCTCTGGGCATTCATCTACCATGGAAATATTTTGCATGTTAAAGAAGCCAAAGCACATGCAAAGTTGTATCCAAAATAACCTTGACACCTCAGTGATTTACCATTACAGAGAAGAAAACAACCGCAGCCTGAGCTACAGACCAAAGACCATGGAGAGGACTCTCTTCTTACTGTTTCTTTGTGCAGCTTTCGAGGGGGACGTAGGAAGACACATTTTTGTTCCTATCCGTATGAAATGGCTTGAAGCTCAGACTTACTGTAGAGAAAATTACACTGATCTTTCCTCTGTTAGTAGTCTGAGTGATGAACAAAGGCTCCAAGAGGCTGCAGGTAATAACAATCGCATGGGATGGATCGGACTCCACAGAGAGCCCACCAACATTACTGGGTGGAAGTGGTCAGGAGGGGGATACATCACATACCAGAATTGGGGTAAGAACGAACCAAATAATTATAAAAACAATGAGACAGTTGGGCACCTCAGGACTGATGACAGATGGAACGATATGAATGCAGCAGCATCCCTGCCTTTTTATTGCATCGATATCACTGTGGTGGAGGTGAAGAAGTCATGGGAGGAGGCTCTGGAGCACTGCAGAGATCAACGCACTAACCTCACCAGCCTGCTCTCTGAGACCGAACTCCGTCTGACCCAGAAAGAGATCCAGAAAGTCAAGATCACTGAGCCGGTGTGGGTCGGCCTGCGTTACCTGGAGGACCGCTGGCTGTGGGTGAACGGCGACCCTCTGGTGTATGAGGCCTGGCCCCAGGGAGGAGATCAGGACCACAAGTGTCCATTACTGAAACGCTGTGGAGCTTTGACCCAACAGGGACTGTGGGAGAACTTAGACTGTCAGGACAAACTCTACTTCATCTGCAACTGAGACATCAGAACATTAGATCTGGTAATTTCAGCCTGGACATATCCTGTTTCATTTGAGTTGAATTACCTTCAATTTGCAATTTCATTCATATCAAAACTATAACAGTGAAAAGGTATTATCATCATCATTTTCTGACATCTGTTCCTAAGATTGTCACTGCAAAAACAACGCATTGTGAAAAGGTATTACTTTTACAAGCATCCAATGGTGATGACCAGAAAACTTCTTCTTTACACAAATTGTAATCCATTCAAAATAGTCTACGGTGCTATGGAGTTTATTCCATGTCTCTAAGCTGCAGTACCAAATTTAGACAAGCAGAGACGGTTGAGCAGATGGGAGGCCAAAAATGGTGTTTCCCAGTTAAAAAGTACAAATGAAGGAGAGCAGAAAACTAGCAAGCTAAAGTCCACAGGAGTTAATTACCCTGAAGTTTAATGTATATACAGCGTTAAATTGAAGTTCGATTAGTGGAATCTGTTACAGAAAGTTGTGAGGAGCAACAGGTTGGACTTTATAACTATGATTTATTAATGTTTTTTGTGTTAATCTCTCCTGTTAGTGTTGTTTTCTGTTGTACTACCTCAGCTAGCTAACATAGCCATGTCAGTGTACTGTTTGATAGAGATGATGAGTTCACTGAGAAATTAGTTTGCTGTTTTCTCTGTTTTGAAGTTCATAGCATAATGTATTTCATGATGTGATGATTACTTTAAAAAAACAAAACAACTGTAGTTAAATAAACTAAAGCACAGTCAGAAGTCATAAAAGAGAACCTGGTTCATGTCGTTCTTTTGGGATCCTAATATCCTATGTATGCTGTGGCTAAGTGTGTTTAAAGTACCTGAAATTAAAAAGGGAACTATGCGTTGATTCGTGTGGATTTTTGAGTGGTATATACAGTATTTCCTATTTTATAGTAATTACAGATCTGGTAATATTTTATTTAATTAAAGAGTTGTTTGATTTTGCCCTCTGTATGCAAGTTGTTGTTTTTTGTGTGCCTGGTGATCTGTGAGAGGAGGATTGTACACGGTCATCATCAGTGTTGCCAACTTTGTCGCTATATTTAGCTACTTTTCAGTCCCCTCTAGTGACTCTTCTTTCAAAGACGACTAGCGACTTTTTCTGGTGTTATTGGAGACTTTTGCAGACTCTGATGTGAAAGCAAGAGTCGTCCTTACTCTGCCACATGAGCAGCGAGTGCTGCTGTTGGCCCCTCCCTCGTCCAGAAGCACTCACGGACAGCCCAGTCCTCTGGCATCAGTCCCTCCCAGCTGCAGTCAGAGCAGGAGATGTTAACTCTTCCTTGTCCAGGCTGCAAATGAATCACGCATGCACATAGCCGCCGCTGGCTGATCCCGTGATTTAAATGTCAAATTTCTAGTCTGTCTCTTTTGGGTCACTTTTGCCGATCCTAAGCTCAGATAAAGGTGGAGGTTTGGAATTGTGACATAAAAAAAACAAGAATTTACAGAAGAAAGTTCATTTGGAGTTCTAAACATATTTAGGGTGTTGTTGTTTTTTACAATTTTTTTGTGTCTCCTGAGACATCATTTCTCTCCCTTAATACAATTACATGTACATGGTCAATTATGCAAATTTGGTGACATCATTTAGTGACTTCTAGCAACTTTTAGGACAGCCAATAGCTACTTTCCTTACTAAGGAGTCTGCAACACTGGTCATCCTGTAGGACAAACCACAACCAAGCAGGCGTTCAGCAGAGCCTTGAGTTTGTGCAGCGAGTGTGTGGAGGAGCACCTCACCAGTGCAGAGGATTGTTTCCGAGCACACCCTCTATCACCATCATGCAAATAAGAATCACATGCCATTCAAAAGGAAAAAGATCACACACTGACTAAGATGCTTAAACAAGAAAGAAAATTATGATGTTTTTTGGGGTTGTTTAATAAATGCCGGCTTTGTTCTTACCAAGTTTAGCAGGTGTTCTGGTATTTTAATTTCCCTACTCCTCATTGAAAAGCACCATGTTCAACATATTGTGTATCGCACTTCACACTACTTTAAAGAAGTGCCTTACAAAATCACACTGTGATACCCTTCATTCCATTTATAAAAGATTAGGAAGAGTGAGATGTCCTCAATCTTATCATGAGGAATGACAGGCCTGTCCGGTGCTGTCAGTGTAGGGCAATTGTTGAAGCACATTTGTTTTGTAGAACAGAAGAGAGGAGAGTAAAATCCTTTTAACTATTTAATATGACAGCAATCAGGGAGAGAGCATGTACATGGACCTTTATCTGTTCAGAAATCACAGTCTGCAAGCAGTTAGCTGCAACCACCTCCCAGAAAAAGGATGCCTTACTTACTTTTACACAAAGTTTTATATGACAGTGTACAACTATCAGATTGGTCTAAACTGTTAGACTCAGTCCGCCCATCGGTGGCACACAAGCTATGTCCATAGCCTCTTGGTGCTACAGCTTTCCTGCCACAACCCTGTGGAAGGAAGACAGCTAGCACCACACTTGTCCTTATTTGGCTTTTTCGATCTCGTGTCTATGGTCATCTTCATGTGGGTTTATGACCTTGATGTAGCTCTCAATGGGCTTCTTGTGCTACATCTGCGCTCAGATATGTGAATATGTGTAGGGGTGTTTATCCGTGTGTGTCTCTTGAAACAAAGTGTGTGCGTTGTTGCATACTCCCTCCCTCAGTACTGTGTGTCCTGAAACTCTGTTATCTGTGTGCTGGTACGTGTTAGTATGTGTGAGATATGTAATCTGTGTTTCAGGCTTTGTATGGTATATACTTTAGCAGCAAGTATTACTAGTGTTATAATGTAGATAATCGCTAATAATAGCCAACCCTAATACAATCTTATGACAGCAGAAACTTCACAAATAAGGCGCAAAGTGCAGCAGAGGACATGGAAAAGAGGCAAACATTACAGGGTGTCTTTAAAGTGTCTTTACAATTTTTTTTAAATTTTTATAAAGGCAATTGATGAGATATCTTAATCAGATTTGTTTGTTGTGCGTACCCAGTGGTTATCAGAGGTTTTAATCACATTGTGTTTGTGTATTTCAAGTACCCTAAGGGGCATCACTGACCTAAAGCAAAAGATCACTGATGCCATTGCGACCATTGACGCTCTGGTGCAGAAAACATGGCAAGATATCGAGTACCGCCTTGATGTGCTCCGTGCAGCTAATGGTGTCCATGTAGAGGTGTATTTAATTAGGCAAAAAAATGTCAATATCTACTCCTCATTTTGTAATAATTTTCACATATTTGTCTGTTCATTTGCTTTTGTCATACATTTTTTAAGTTGTAAAGAGACTTTATAGACACCCTGTAGTAGGCTAACATTAATGACCGACACATCTGCTGAGTGTTGCTTGTGTAAGTCATTTGTTTTTGTCTCTGGGCATTCGCCTATCAGGGAAATATTTTGCATGTTAAGGAAGCAAATGCACATGCAAAGTTATATCCTAAATAACCTTGACACCTCAGTGATTTACCATTACAGAGAAGAAAACAACCGCAGCCTGAGCTACAGACCAAAGACCATGGAGAGGACTCTCTTCTTACTGTTTCTTTGTGCAGCTTTCGAGGGGGACGTAGGAAGACACATTTTTGTTCCTATTCGTATGAAATGGCTTGAGGCTCAGACTTACTGTAGAGAAAATTACACTGATCTTGCCTCTGTTAGTAGTCCGAGTGATGAACAAAGGCTCCAAGAGGCTGCAGGTAATCACAGTCGCATGGGATGGATCGGACTCCACCGAGAGCCCACCAACATTACTGGGTGGAAGTGGTCAGGAGGGGGATACATCACATACCAGAACTGGTCTAACGGACAGCCAGATAATTTCAATAACAATGAGACTGTTGGACACCTCTGGAACAATGGCAGATGGAACGATATAAATGCAGCAGCATCCCTGCCTTTTTATTGCTTCGATATCATTGTGGTGGAAGTGAAGAAGTCCTGGGAGGAGGCTCTGGAGCACTGCAGAGACCAACTCACTAACCTCACCAGCCTGACACCAGCCGAACACTATCTGATCCAGGAAGGTCTGATCACTGAGCCGGTGTGGGTCGGCTTGCGTTACCTGGAGGACCGCTGGCTGTGGGTGAACGGCGACCCTCTGGTGTATGAGGCCTGGCCCCAGGGAGGAGATCAGGACCACAAGTGTCCATTACGGAAACGCTGTGGAGCTTTGACCCAACAGGGACTGTGGGAGAACTTAGACTGTCAGGACAAACTCAACTTCATCTGCAACTGAGACATCAGAACATTAGATCTGGTAATTTCAGCCTGGTCATAACCTGTTTAATTTGTGTTAGATTACCCTCAATTAGCAATTTCATTCAAATCCAAACTATAACAGATTTAATATAAAAGCCAATATGAAGTGGTATTAGAGAATAACATGGTATTTAAAAATGCCTGCAGTGGAAATTACAGCATCATTTTCTGACATCTGTTCCCAAGATTTTCATTCCAAAAGCAACGCATTGTGAAAAGGTATTACTTTTACAAGCATACAGTGACGATTATGACCAAGAAACTTCTTCTTTATACAGATCACAATGTGATACCATTCCCTCCAGATGTAAAAGATTACAAAGAGTAAAATGCCCTGAATCTTATTATGAGGAATGACAGGCTTGTTCGGTGCTCTCAGAGTAGTGCAATCTTGTGAAAGCAGAAACTTCTCAAATAAGGTGCAAAGTAAACCTGAAGACACAGAAAAGAGGCAAACAATATTATTTATTAAGGACTAACAATAATGACCAACACATCGGCTTAGTGCTGCTTGTGTAAGTCATTTGTTTTTGTCTCGGGGCATTGATCTATCATTGAAATACTTTGCATGTTAAGGAAGCAAAAGCACATGCAAAGTTGTATCCTAAATAACCTTGAGACATCAGTGATTTACCATTACAGAGAAGAAAACAACCGCAGCCTGAGCTACAGACCAAAGACCATGGAGAGGACTCTCTTCTTACTGTTTCTTTGTGCAGCTGTCGAGGGGGACGTAGGAAGACACATTTTTGTTCCTATCCGTATGAAATGGCTTGAAGCTCAGACTTACTGTAGAGAAACTTACACTGATCTTTCTTCTGTTAGTAGTCTGAGTGATCAACACAGGCTTCAAGAGGCTGCAGGTAATCGCAGTCATGTAGGATGGATCGGTCTCCACCGAGAGCCCACCAACATTACTGGGTGGAAGTGGTCAGGAGGGGGATACATCACATACCAGAACTGGTTTAAAGGAGAACCAAATAATTATAAAAACAATGAGACTGTTGGGCACCTCAGGATTAATGGCACATGGAACGATATAAATGCAGCAGCATCCCTGCCTTTTTATTGCTTCGATATCATTGTGGTGGAAGTGAAGAAGTCCTGGGAGGAGGCTCTGGAGCACTGCAGAGATCAACTCACTAACCTCACCAGCCTGACACCAGCCGAACACTATCTGATCCAGGAAGGTCTGATCACTGAGCCGGTGTGGGTCGGCCTGCGTTACCTGGAGGACCGCTGGCTGTGGGTGAACGGCGACCCACTGGTGTATGAGGCCTGGCCCCAGGGAGGAGATCAGGACCACCAGTGTCCATTATGGAAACGCTGTGGAGCTTTGACCCAACAGGGACTATGGGAGAACTTAGACTGTCAGGACAAACTCTACTTCATCTGCAACTGAGACATCAGCATGTTAGATCTTGTCTCACCCCAAACTCCAGCTTTCCACTGACTGTAATCTAATCAATCCATGAAGTTCAATATTGGACACAGGTTAGTGGGAAGGGACGTGGATGGGTCAAATAAGCCCCAGATTGTCACCCAGAAGACTGGTGTTTGTGTCCCGTGTGAAATTAAGAGTGATCGTCGTCATTTGGAGATAAGTTGTGTCACTGCATCCAGTAGTTTCGTGTGAAAGTAGTTGTTTTAAGCATAACCTTGTTTTTAAACCTAAACTTAAGTGGCTTTATTACCTAAGTTTCTTGTGAACATGTACAAAACCGAAATTAATGAGTTTGTGTGTAGGTATCACACATCAAATGTCGTGATGAATTGTTTGTTTCTCATGAGTTGGAATGAGTATGTGTCAGGTAAATTAGTTAAAATGTCATGACGACTATCACTGTTAATCAGATATGTCACAAGAAAGGATGCAACAAATATGAAAGCTAATCGCTGCCAACATCTGTACAACTTGTAGTTAATACAAGAACAGATCCAATCATGTCAACAGAAGAAATTAAGAGTTTATTTGCACAAAAAGCCATATTTTGAAATGGATAACATAATTTGAACTGAATTCCCCTGGAGTGTAGAATTAAAATACATGATTTAGGATGTTTGAAATATCTTAGAAACACCCAGCCTGATTGATATTCCCTAGACTACCCCGGAGAAAATATGTTCATCAGGAAAAGATATCCAAATGGAGATATCTGTTTTCTTTTTCAAATGAACTCTTCAAATTGTGTATTAAACTATAGAACAATGTGAAATGAATTCAAAAATCTAATTTCCATGTCCCTTTTTAGTATCCTTTCTTAATTTTTATTTGGGTGACTCATCATTGAAATCGGCATTTATTGTCTGGCTCATGTTGTTTTGGTATGAGAAGTAATAATGATGGTTAAAATGTTCATTTGTTCATTTGCTCAACAGAAAAATTAAGTTATTCAACCTTTTCAGCATGTTGATTGTTGACTAATTTACTGTATTTCTTAAAAAAATGTAACAAACCCCATGTGAATTAAGCGTCCTCTTAAACTTGTAAAACAAATATGTGATTAATTTGACATTTAGATACTTTCACAATGAGCTGACTGTAGTCACTGTACTTATTTCATATATACTGAACTCTGGATACCATCTATAAAACATCATCAACTGCACTTATGTACTGTATTTGTGCATGTTTGTCTGTTGCGACAAAAGCCCTATTGACTTTTGCATAATATTACAGGGACCATGTGAATAAGCTATTGCATGTAATGCTGTAATGTAATGTTGACCTTTCTTAAACATACCCTTTAATAAAGCCGTACGTTTGCTCAATGTGCTGCAGAAGGAATTGACCCCAAACACTCACAACAGCCAATCAGATGTATTCTTTTGATCACTAACAGAATAATGCACGGTAAACAACAACTACAAGAAATATGAGCTCAGTATGAATTGATTGACAATCAATACTGAACATCCAGCAGGCTGATAATACCTAAAGAGCAGCCGCTCCACCGACTCAAACAAAAAAAAAAAAATCCTTTAAGCACGGGGAAAATCAGGAATATTTCTGGGGAATAATATTTATTTGCAAAACAGATATCTCAGTTTTTGTTTATTTACTAAATCAAACTGCTGTTTGGTTTTTTCAAGCAAAAGTCTCCAGACCTTTGAATCCACCAAAACACCGGGTAATGAGTCGACAACTCTTTCTGATATCAGGCACTCAAGGGGAAATCAATCACAATGCTGTTGGTTTATTCATTATAAGATTTTATAAATCTGTTTTTGCAAAGAGCTCTTCATTTGTTAACATTTCTATGCCATATCTAAAGAATAAATAGAAACACATTGATGCTTCAGGCAAACTAAGTATTTCCATCACAAAGCTGTAAAGATGTAAGGAATGCTCATGAGCACTATCAAGATGATTGAGATCAGTGTGATGACTTTGTAAATGAAAATATTCTCAGTTAGTGAGTCATAAAAGTCAAGGTTTACTGAAATTGCATGAACAAGAATCACACACAAAACTTCTCACAAAAAAAGAGTAAAAAATAAATGTTTGCTCCAGTTTGTTGATGGAAGAATTACCCTTTAGCACCCTGTGTTGTGATACCTGAAATAATTTTCTAAAATGTCACTCATCACTGAATGAGGCAGCCTCTGAATTCATCCGCAGGTGAATATTACAGGATCAAAACAGGAAACAACACGCCATCACTACAGTGCCACGCTGACACATGCTGAGAGCTGCTGCTAATCATTTTCAAAGCCATTACTGTCGACATGCAGCCGTTTATTTTCCATATGGAAAACCATAGCGGGTGCATGAGGGGCACACGACAACAAACAATGCTAACGTGTAGTTCAGATGCGTGGGAGTTACATGCATCCATGGCAACTACAGACTTCCAAGTAGCTCCAGAGATGTTCGATCATGCACGGGTCAAGAGTCAGCGCCTCTGACAGCATCATCAGGGAGGCTGGCTGTTAGTCTCAGCAGCACTTTTTTTTTTTTTACTATAGCAGGAGCTCACACACTACACACAGTCTATTTATTTTCATTTCATTTGTCATTGGTGTCTGCTCAAAGCTGACACCAATACCTAGCTTGTCTTAACATTTTAGTCAGCTAAAATGTGCATCATAGTTAACTAAAGCCTGCGGCCTAGCGCCTTAACCTCTAAATTTTGCCAAGTTCAAGTTTTGAGTTTCCATAGCCAGGCTTTAGATTCAAATTCCCTGACATATTTTCTTCGCTGCATTCTGACAAAATGATATAAACAAATTCACATTATGACCCATTAGTAACTAGAAAGCAGCTCAGCCTCCCTCACGAGTGTGCAAGTGCAGCAGGTAGCGAGTGCGTTACACAGCAAGTGTTGTAACCAGTGATAGCCTCTACGGATCACCACCAAAATGTAATCACTTGTTCCTGGAATCATTACGGACATTTCCTGAAAATTTCATCCAAATCTGTCCAACAATTATCAAGTTATGTTGCTAACTAACTGACAGACGAACAAACTCTGGGGAAAACATAACCTCCTTGGCGGCGGTAATGATGGTAGGCTAATTTAGACTTGGTAGGCAAGTGACACAAAACAGGGCGTCCCGATGGTTCAACCACTAGAGGGCATACAGTCCAGCTCTGAGCCTCAATGTCTTCCTCTCTGTCTGTTCAAAAAACAACTTTAAAAACCAAAGAAAAATCAACAAAAACAACTACAAAGACACAAAACCACAGAGACAAATGTAAAAACAGATGCAAGAGGTGATGGGGCCGTTTGCATGTTTGTGCCCATCGTCTCATGGTTCCAGGTCAAGTGCTATCATAGCACAATCTCATACAAAAGCATACAGATAAAACTGTAGAGATTATAGTGATTATAGCATCGGCAGCAGGCAAATGAAATAAATGAGTTCATTCTTAAAAGAAGATAATGTAGGTCTTCTACAGCAGCATTAACCCCCAACTGCTCCAGTGAAGCTGCTCAGTGGGTAACCAATCAGACTGCAGTTGCACTGCGTTGCTTTTAACTGTGGATATGTGTTAACGGGGGGGAAAGGGAAGTGTTATGCACATATTTGAATGGAAGATGTGGTTTGTTTGTGGTGTGCCAGTAAGTTACAGAAACATCAAGGGAAAGGTGGCAGTTGTCAGACAATACTGAAGCTGCAGAATCTACATTGATTTCAGATTAAACATCTGACTTACAGAAACCTGCCAGGGGGGAAATCTCTCCTCACACTGCCCTTCTTCTTCTTCACTGCATCAACAGTGAACTATTACTTCAGCTTATGTGTGCATTCACCTTCGGTCCGGCCCCTACAGATGTACGTTTCATGGAGCAAAAGAAAGAAAAGAGCTGCCAGGAGCGTTACATTCCTCCCTCTCTCTCTCTCCCTCTCTCTCTCTGCTTGGCCATGGCGGCCTTGACATCGGGATCAAACAGTTCAAAGCTCGATCCTTCTTTTTTTTGCTTGTTACAAGCTCAAAAATGCTGTATCAAACACACCTCTCAGACGTTTCATAGAGACAACTTCTATTACACAAGAATGCGCTCTTCATCCCGTTGCCATCCCAATCATCTCGCCCTCTCACATACATACACCCTCTCTTTCTCCTTCTGTCTTTCACTTTAAGCGTCTTCTCTTTTTCTTTTGCAAAAAGCACAAAAGTATTCATCAAACACTTTGCTCCAAGCACATCGTCACTTTATGAACTACTTTTAAAGCATCAGCTCTTCACATCAAAGGGAATCAAAGGAATCTATTCACAAATGTCCCCATTCCTGCCATGTTTCAATTTCAGCACAAGAAGAATAATATTGCACATCTCAACGTGCCCATTGAGCCTTTATTCCAACCCTAACCCCTGCTGTTCCCTCTCTCGTCTGCGGGTTTTCACTTCTACACTAAAGACTTGTGCCTGGCCTGAACCTGCCTTTCAACCTGTGTGTGCACTAAAAGGCAGATCTCTGCTCGCTGAACACTGCACAATGCTCCACTTAAAACATCAAAAATGTCCACAAAGGTCGTCTGTAAAAGCACTTTTTTATGACCCATATTGATGTTTTTTCAGTTTCATGTAGCATCCTCGTTAGCCTGGTGGCTAACGGGATAATGAGCTCTGACAGTTTATTTAAGAAGCGGCAGAGGAGGTTATGAAACCGTACATGGAGGCTATGATAGTTTTCTCTGGTTTGGTTATAGGTCACCACTGTCAAAACGGCTCCCTATTTGACCCTTTGGGTTTTTTTCTCTGCTTTTGAAAACTCTGTCTGTATGTACCACTTGATATATTATTTACCATGCCATGTTGGTATCAGTTTTTTCAGCATTTGTGGATTAACTTCACTCCTACATGCAAATACACTAATTCCATTAGAATTAAGTGAGATTGGCATTAAATTTTGCAATATCAAGCCTTTTAGTCTCTCGGATGGGTGAGGCAACAACCATTCAATCAGAGAACATCTCCACATTTATACTCAAAACTTTGTATTTTTTCCAAATGTGACAAAGTAATATTCAGTTTTGGACTGTGTTTCTGGGGGGGTATGTTTTTACTCACTGATGCTTATAATCAAGACACAGAGAGACAAAAAGAGGGTCCTCTGTTTGTTGAACTTGCTGATAAAACCTGATGTTCACTGACCACACTGTCCCTGCAGTGATTGTTTGATCCGTTAGCTGGAGCAGAAACTATCCATGAGATGCTGCCTCATTCTAAAAGTGGAGCGTCTGAATGCATTATCAGTTTTTGGTGAGCAAAAGGAAGGCTGCAGAGCATCCTTGATTTTTGGGCTTCAGGGTTGCTGCCTCTGTAAGTAGCTCAAGGTGCCAGAGTGAGTGGAATAGGCTGTTTTCCTCTGAGGCAGATTTCTGTCTTCATTTTAAATTAAACATTCCTTCAACGTCTTATAAATTCGCCTACGTACCCTCCCGTGCACACGAGCGCTCATGACTGCAGAGTTGTGACGAGTTTGCTCATTCTTTGATTTATTCATGCCCCTTTATACTCAATATGAGGAAGGGGGAATTGCAGTAACAGCATTGTCTTGTCCCTTGTTTCAACTATTAAATCTGTTATAAAACTAAATTCATATACAGTGCAAATGTTTTTGAGATTTTCACAGAATACATTTTGACTTGTCCCGGTAGGAGAAGCACAGATGTAAATAAACATACCTGTTTCAGCGCCAGTGTTCTGGTGCTGTACATGCTGACTCACTGTTACACTGTCATGACTTACTGAGACAAAAATACTACTGTACATTGAAGGAAGAAACGTGGTACTTTTCCTTCACCATGATGGAAAGATTCATGCGGTCAAAGAAAGATGTGAAGGAGAATTCATAAGGACTTTTGAAAGATTTAAGATAATCTCACTGTACTTACACTAAGCTATGTAACGTGACAAAAGATGTCAGTGAAAATGGTTTACCGGTGAAACGACGATGTTTTAAAGATGGACAACTAAAAGCGTATCTTAGATACTTGCCCCGTGCCATGTTTTTTTGGCGACAAAAACATGGACAGTTGAGTGAAAATATCACTTCAATACCAATGTTGGAATTAATCATTGAATTGACATTTAATGCTTGTTGTAGGATGCAATTTTCTTTGGTATTCGTATAAACTTCCAGATCATTTCTCTCAGTCTGGGAAACTTCCATTTGATATTAGATGTGAATGTCCCACTCGATTTATCTGTTTCCTTCCACTGACTCCTGGTTTATTACCTTTGACCTCTACTTGCCTGGAAACTAGCGCCTTGTTCTGCCAAGTCTTGTATCATAAATGTATCATACACTCATTTGCACAGCAGCTTAGCGGGGTTGTGTCGGCTGTCTGCTGGAAGAGATGTGGACTTTGATTGCTCTGAGAAGCATGCAATGATATATTTCTCACTTTTTTCTCTGTCAGTCTGAATAAGCTGCAACAATTTTGCTATGCTCTGAAGAGTCACTGTCAGGCAAGAAATATGTGAACGTTAAACTGTTTTTTTGTGCTTTACCAGTATGAGACATGATGTATTCATGAGGAAGCTTTAGAGGTGCTGATAACTGTGTTATCTTCAGACAGAGCTGAGCTAGCTGTTTCCCTAATGTTAAGCTGGTTAGCTTAGCTTCACCAAACAGATGTGAGGATGGCAATTATCATTTAATATAACTCTCCCTCAAACAAAAGCATATTTCCTGTAATGTCAAACTATTCTGTAAATGTGAAAGAGTAACATGTTGTGTCTGATTTGAACTGAAGTCACATTAGAGGTGTGGTGCCGGAAAAATATTCAATAACCTTGATTATCAAATAGCCTCTTCAGGTTTTCACTTCATTTACTCCGTAATTGAAATCTGATGAGCCTCAAGCTTCTGAATCGCTATCATGGCTTCCTAATGTCTTCAGCTACGCCAGCCAACCATGTGTAGGACTTTTTTTTTCACTGTTCCTGGAGGACAAAAGAATTATGCTGGGAACCTGTCAGGCAAGACACTCGGAGAAATGGGAGAAATCGAGGGGTATTCCCAACCGCAGCTGGGAAAGAAGCAGATGGGAGACGGGTAAGGAAGCTGAGAGGCGTCATTTATCTTCATAAGACCCTCATTCCGTCGGGGTCGGAGCAAGCAGAGGAAGAAGAAACGTAGGATAGGGAAATGAAGGATAGAGGGAGGGGGGGCAGAGAGAGATGCGGGTTATCTGTAAATGTTGCAGACTGAGATATCTGTGTTAGTCTGTCGCTGCTGATGGAAGGTTGCATTCGTTGTCAGCTTGTAGTGCATCCACATGGGGATGGGGAGAAAAGGATGTGTGCATCTGAGGAAAAGGTGGGAAGGAAGTGATGGATGAGGAAGGGGGGAAAGAGGGATGTAGCAAGGGAGGGTGGCATGCATAGCTGGGGACTGATGGAGGTGGAGGAGGGGTTCAGGAGAGAGGTAAAGAAAATGGATAAGAACAGGAACCATGGATTTTTTTAAAAGGCTGGATAGGTAAATGTACACTTTTTCTCCTGCGGTACTATAATGTAGAGTGATGCAACAAGAGTCTCTCTGTGGCTGTATTTAAAAGAATAGTTTGGATTTTTTGTTTGTTTGTTAGAAGAAGCAGGCAGGACTATCAACATGGAAACTAAGCAATGTGCTGCTGTGGACAGGGACTACAGCAAAACATATTTTAGCCACCTAAAAATAATCAGTATTAAGTGCATGCTATAGAATATTTTCACTGCTTTAACTTGCCATCAGGGAACTGAAGCTGTTATGGTCTTATGAGCCACCAGAGGCCAAAAACAGTAATTTTACCTGCAGAACACAGGAGTTGCTGGTCTGCTGCTGCCTCGATCACTAAGTTCTTTTTTGTTATTAGTTTGTAAATCCAAACATACCTTTTGAAACACCAGAATTTTCCAATTAACTTTTGTGAACTAAGACAGAAAAACGTTGTGGTAGCCATGTCTTAAAGTGCACCCATCTGTACTGTCGATTTTCCTCTAAATGGGACCTTAATAAACTGACAAGGGCTTGAAACTGAGATCATAAACTCATAAAGATAAAGGTAGTCTCACTTTCTTATAGATTTCTACACAGTCAGACTTCTTTTTGCTACCAGTGGAGTCGCCCCCTGCTGGACATTAAGGAGAATGCAGGTTTAAAGCACTTCTGCATTGGCTTCACTTTTCAGACCCCGAGGTCTCACCTTGTATTTAAACTAATTTTTTTCCCCTCACCAGCTTGTGTATGTTTTAAAGATAGCTAAATTCACCTGAGGATATATCTTTCAAAAATGATATTCTTCAGTATGCAGGACATACTGTATATCTGAGGCAGGTAAATGAAAGGATAATTGTAACTCTAAGATAGCTGAGGGGCGACACAGCGTCAGTATATGTCTCCAAGCAACATGAAATCATTTTTTTCACTGTAATTCTATATATTTTCTGGTGTCTGGGTATTGAGTACAAAGGGCTAAAATCCTGACATCCACAATACGTCGGCCCTTACAGCAGCTTATGAAACAAACTTCCATATTTGTGCTTTTCAAATCCGGCACTCCCATCTGGGAAATGAAGAATCTAGCAGCTGGCCAAAGGGTAATCCCCACCTCCCAGTCGAGCAGGATATTTGGCTTACAAGTCTTCAGGCAGTGCTGCTATTCTGCCTGGGAAAAGCTTTTTCCTTCCCTGTCAGTCGGCTGCTGTGAGCCCCAGCGACTGCTAAGAGGGGGGGCAGTCTAATCAGGAGACCATGGGTGATGGGAGACAAGAGCGTGCTCCGAATAAAACCAGGTTCAAAGCTGCTGCGCTCTGCTGTCACAAGGCAGGAGAGAGAGGGAGAGGGAGGAGGAAAATATAGGGAGGGAGAGGCAGGAGGGGAAAGGGAGTCAGAGAGGTTTAGTGAAAAGAGATGAATTGATAGAATAGGAAGGGAGGAGAGAAAAAGATTGATATAAACAGTGGAGATGAGGTGAACAAGAGGGAGAGTATCCCTGAGCTCCACCACCTACTCACGTCTGAGGTTTAATTAAAATATCAGGGAAAGTGGACAGATGAAGGCAGCAAAACATTTTACAGTGGGTACTCTCATAACACAACAATAATAAACTGTATTTATAGAGCTCTTTTCATACAAGAGATGTAGCTCAAGTGCTCTACAACCACCAATTTCTTTTGCTATCCACAGCCATTGAATTTGGTACTACTTTTTGTCAACCCTAGAACTTCCATGTTCCTACACATAAGCTCACTTATACGCTTTGTGCGCTGCAACAGTCGACACAACAAATACAAGAAAATAAATGTGGTTGTGACAGTGATGATGAGATGCTGTTCAATATGGAGACATAAGGATATCTTTATGAACTGGAAAGACGATGGTGCAGACCATCGTTAGTACCTCATACAACCTCAGTTCAGAAAATACAAACTATCCCTTTAAGGACAACCTAGAAGGCACTGCATCACATAAACATCATCGCATCCTCCAAGAGGGGCTGTTTCTTTTCCAACAAGCAGACACTAAGGCGTGGCAGTTGCCCCTCTGACCCCTCCCTGACTCCACCAGTGGTAATACATTAAAAAGGGCATTAAAAATTTGACAGTAAAAAGACAGTAAAGGATCAAGTATATACGGCAATGAAGAGACCTCTGTGAATAATAAAAATTGGAAAAATGATGAGGAAATGAAGAGTCCATCTATTATAAACCATAATCATGTACACCTGTAACCCAGCAGTTTCTAGTAGCATTATTCTGCAGGTTTCCCTGTGTGTGCTAGTCTCTCAGTGGCACATGGTGCTGGTCTCAACACCTCTGACACTAAAGTCATGAAAAAAGGCAAACCGAGCAGTGGGAGAGTTATCAACATCAGGTTTCATGGTGCTCCTTTGGCCTTTTGTGTGTCTGCACTGCCAATGTTGACTTCACGGCTCAGTACCTATGTGCTTAGCATCGGATCAAATCCTGCCCTGGAGGCTTTTACTTTTAGATATGTTGTAGTGTTTGGCTCCATCTTGTGGAGGTTGGAAAAACAAGAGTACAGTCTTCACTGTGTGGCAGGTTACAGGGAAGCCCAACCGGGATTCTTTAAACCATATTTCTGAATCTATTAACAATTGTTGCCAGTGCATTTAGATTCATTTGTTTGTATTGGTATGTAGAGTAGTAGAAGAATATGAAGTATACTTTCAGAAAATTTTGAGTAAAGAATTGAGAAAAACGTATATTGCAAACTGATATACCTTTTACATAAAAAGCGAAGCCACAACTGTTTATTTTTTATTTAAAATAAAGTTGTGCTTTGTGTGCTTATTCAAATGATGGTTTGTGTGCACTGCAATGATGCAAAATACTATTTTTAGGAGTTTTGCAAAAAATTGGTTGCTTTTGCAGCGGTATAATGTTTTGTCTGTTTAGTGCAAAAAACATAGAATTTTGTATTTCAGAGATAGTGCCTAAACAATCACAGAAACTATAATACTGAGCAAAGTTTACATGAAAGATCATGATGTCATGGCAGAGATAGAGGAAGCAGTCCCTGTTTGTGTCTCAGAAATGGAGAACTGTTGTAAATATTCTCTTCTGAAACTTCCACAAGGGGGAGAAGTTGCTCCAGGGAAGTTGTCTGAGATTCAAGTCGAGTCTTTGCCAGGTTCGTGTCTTCTCTCCAGAAAGCTGAGTCCTGCTCTCTTATGTAACTTTACGATGCTCTGTGGGTCTGAACGGCACAGTTCATTAACACAAGAACCATATGTCGATGCCAGATTTAGCACATATCCCATTGCACATTATAATATTATATGAGGAGTGTGGCGTACGCACACAAACACAGTCTCACTCTGAGCTTTCTCACACTTTTCTGCCTCTTTCCAAACTCAGACTTCTGTTCTATTAGCTCTTGAAAAGAATAACACACACACCTTTCTCCTTCCTGTCACCTTAAACACACACCTCAACGAGGTTCCCACACGCTTAACTTTTTCCACCGTAGCAGCAGCAGCAGCAGAGAGGGAGCCGTTTTAATCACCCTGTCACCACCACTTGCACTCTTTCTTCCTCCCTTTTCTCTCTGGACATGACTTTCCTCCACACGTCTCAATTTCATGCTCCCATTTGGATAATTACATTAGAATTATGTTATGTAACGTGTGTTTCTTCACGTCTCTTCGTATGTATTTATGTATTTTAAAGTATATGACCTTAGTATCATGTAATTTGGTTCGTGTGACCTTAAAAGTGGTAAGAGCTGAAATACCAGCAGTGTGTTTTTATGTGAAATACCATACTGCCAGACTGCCAGAACCCCATCGGATCAGACCAGACCAGGCAGCGGGGCACTTGCTCACTCCTCCCCTTGAAAAAACAAACTCTCTTACCATGAAACACCTGTCGCCTCCCCCTCCTCTATAAACTTCTCCTCCCCTCCTGGTACCTTCTTTCTTCTCTCTCTCACCAGCCCTTTGCCTTTTGTTATTCACTGTTCTTTTCTCTGGATGTTTCCTGTTTTGAGACATGAGTCTCCCTTGGTGTTTGTGTGTATCGTGTTGCACACAGTGTGCACCTCTCAGGTGACGGGCCATGTGAGAGAAACAGCATAATATCGGGCCAACTGACATTACTCTGTTTCCCAGACTGGGTGTAAGATTGCTATCTCCATATCGCCTGGGTACATCTCGTTCCTTTAGGGGCGCCTGTTAGAAAGTTTCGGAACAATTCACACCCAATCCAAAACACTGGTGGAAAATTACTCAGTACTGAATTACTGAACTTAAGTCCAATTTTGAGGTACTTAACTTGATTGTCTCCATTTTCTTCTACTCAACACTTCTGCTCCGATACATTTCAGAGGGAAATATTTTGTTCGAGAATTTGTTCTGTATAACTTTCTGAAACAGTCATTGTTTTAAACATGTGGTTCCTGTTATGAGAACAAACTACTTGGTAATGTTTAAGAAAAAACATCAGACTGCCCCGATCCCTGTTAGATCAGCCAGCTTTCTGTTACTGCCATTACACTGGCTAGTGTTGGACAGATAACACTGCGTGAAAGCAGCAGAAATCTTAAAATTTTAGATTTGACAAAGTGTCAAATGTTGCTTTAAGTAAAGGAACTGAATCATTTTACCACCACCGAAAACTATGATTCTGTTTGAGCCTCATTGTGGCACAACCATGATACACTTCCTGATTGAATTAGGAGAAAATTAGTCCCGACCGTGACTCAGACTCTGGTTTTAATCTCAGCTTGGAGAAAAGTTATTCACCTCTCCCAGGACAGTCCGGCCCATGATACCCTGTTACAGTAAAACAATGCAGACAGACTAAAAATAACTAAAAACGAATGGTTGTCCTGTCTGAAAAAGTCTGGTCTGCTTCACTACACAAGATTAGTTTTACATCTCTGATTTCCTCCCGTTGGGCGTCAGGGAAGAAGGTGAAAACAGAAGCAGTCACAGGACTTTCAGAGCTCCCCCTGTACCGTGACCACCGGAAGATTAAAATAGATGGGCCATGACTTTGTCTCCTTGGTCACGCCATTAGAGCGATGACTGACAGCTTCCTGAGGTGGTTTCCTTTTTTAAATTGAGAGTCATGACTCCAGTCCACAACCTCTAATGTGTTTTTCAGTGAAACACTTGTCAGACAGGTAGCTGCACAACAGAGATGAGCTTTGGCTGTAAAAGAGGAGTTGAAATGAATGAATGCTAAAGTAGCTTCAACAAAGGTAAATACTGGTTAAACAAAGGCCATTTAGAAAGATTTACAAAGACTTAGACAACATTTAGTAGAGTTTATCTGTGCAAGCAGTTTATTGCAGCCTATATTTACGTTTCTGATCGGAGGTAAACTCTTGTGCCAGTAGTAATTATGACGGAAGACACATGGAAGACAGATAATGTTGTATAAAGAGCGACAAAGTCCACAGGGAGCTGGTCGAGGACACAGCACTTTCACAGTAAAGACAAAAAGTCAATGTTTAGCTACTTTTACATACCATACTACGTTACTACATTAAGTTTTACAACATTAACTAACTGCATCACCTAAAACTGAAATCTTTTCTCAACATATAGAACAATCAAGTTGTAAAACTGTGACCATGCAACCTTTTTACAAAGCTAAATAGAAAGGTGATATATGTTGTTTTGAGAGAATGTATTCAAATTCTGAGTTTGTAAAGTCATTATAAAGTCTAAGTAGACTTTCTAGTTCTTTATAGTCCTCATTTCTAATTTGGCTACTATAATTTATACGGCCAGTAGAGTGCGCTGCCTAACAACAAACTTAAATCTGTCTCTAATGACATAAGGGTCTCAACAGTCTCAGCACAATCTATCAGCACCTCTAACTCACTAACATGATTTATATCATTTCTTTAATCCTTCCAAAAAACCATAGTGTACAATAAGTTGTTGCTTTACTTATGGTTATGTGTCCTAGTGGGGTTTTTTAACAGGACCAGTCACTCTCTGGAGTCTGATTGCCTGGCAACTGCTGCCATAGCTTAACTAACCAGCTGCCATAGCTGCGGTTATTGTCCAAGCATGAGAGAAGTATTGATCTTCTCATGTGACTCTCAACAAGGAAGCCAAAGTGCATTCCCAATATGTTGAACTGCTCCTTTAAAATATCCCTCAAGCATCATGTCACCTCAACAAAGTTCTTGTATTTTTATATGTTGGCAGGTTGAAGGGGTCCCACTTTAAGAAATGACTATCATCACTGCTCTTTGCCTTTTCTGAGGAAACATGAGCTTGTCAGGACTGAAATCAGCTCAATGAATCACAGAATTTGCAAACCTGCCAAAGGCTGGAGAAAGATTTAGTTAAGAGGAGGGACAGGAAAGATGAACAGCTGGGGATGTTTACTGTGTCTGCAACTCCTATTCATCCGTCTCTCCCTTGTTAGGAGGGGTCGTGTTGTAGCAACTGCATGAGGACATGAGATGAGACAGCATTGCATGGCAAAGGACTATAAACACTCAACGTTGGTCACATGGATTTGTCCCTCTGTAGCACGAGTCATGACATTCCCTCAACTTCTGAAGAAAAATGTATCATTTTTATTCATATTTTTTTTAAATGATTCAAGGTTCAAAGATGTATTTGCCAGAAAAACACTCATACATTGTGCACTGTTTGTTTCAATAAATGATTCAATAATTCATAATATAATAATACTAATAATAAAAACAATACTATAATTTAAAACAGAAGCATTATGAAAAATAGGCAAAAGAAAATAGAGAACCAGTAAATATAGGATAAATATAGAGCAATTAATTAATCTATTATACAAAACAAGGGTGATACACAATATCATACATTAATATAGCTAAAAAGACATTTCTAACTGTTTTTGTAACTGCAGGTTGACCCAAACTTAAACTGAAACAATCAGCTATTTTAAGCCTGAAACAAAATACAGGTTATAGATCAGAACCTCCTGTATGAGCGCGAGGTTTAACTAATTCACCAGCACAAACATTTCCCAGCACTCAACCCCACCACAGCCCATGTGAAACCCCGTGTGAGATGTTTGACTTTTTAGTTTCTAAGCCAGAACTATGCACGTCTACATGGACATTCATAACTTTCAAACCTCTCCCTATCACATTTCTTTCATCAAAGGAGGTCTCTGTGTCGGGGCAGGTGTGGCTGAAAACCTGTGGTTGAAAAGGAGGAGGCCAACCCTCATATGAGCTGCCCTTAAAACAATAATCCTGCTTTCACCCTTCAACTCCACCATTCTTTCCAAGTGATCATACCCTCATCATTCCCATGTCAGCACCATGTGGTTAGAAATAATAGTCAGGGACAGCCGGCCCACCTGAATTCAAGATGAACAGCAAAACAATCAAAACATACTTTTAAAAACTATGGAAACACGTTTTCTCACATTATGATGGGCACAGACAAAGAGGGGTGTGTTCACTTTCTTTGACAACTGCTATTATCTTACTATTTGCTTAATACACTCCACTGTAATTTTCTGTCCTGGCACCTACATTGGTCTGGAAAAACAGAGGGAATTCCTCCCCCTCCTTTTTTCTTTCCCAGAGGTGGAGGTCTTATTAATGTTACCATGCTGTCTGGCCCAGCTGAATATATTTACTTAGTGTTAGGAGAGTGGCGGCCACAAAGGCAGGAATGTGCCTGAGTGTGACTTGAAAGCGGCTGTTACATTTAAATTTTTAACCCATAAAATAAATACAGACCGGCCCTGAGATTTTTATGAATGGCTGCATTCATTCCAAAACACGCCCACCAATCAGTGAGCTATCCTCGCTGCGAGGCCACGCCCACTTGGAATGTCTGGGCTGCTGCCTGCGCGCTGATTGGTTAGTGTGTGGAGAGGGGCGGGGTCTCTCCAAGGCTCACCAGTGGGTATAAATTAGATTTTAGACTCTTATCCCGGTAGAAAAACAAGGACTACGGTCCGGAAAAGACTGCAACTCTGAGTTAAACTACTTCAGACTAACAACCATTGAGTGGATTGTAGCTTGAAGATATTATTTTATATTTTTTTAGTATTTTTTGTTAAACGTGTCATTGGCTAATTATGGCATTTCTGGTGTACCTGACTGTCCTGACAACAGCCGTCATCACACAGGTAAACTATTTCTCTCTTTAAAGAGCGCGTGTGGCTGTGAGGGAAAATCTGCCTACAACACGTGCTCTTAGAGTGTACTTAAATGTACAGTCTGCTTTGGATAATGCTATGTAGGCTAATTTAAACTTTGATACCCTGAGTATGAACGGCAGAAAGAAGCCCTGGTGTAAACAAGTGTATTTTTAGAGAAGCTCTAACAGGTTTCAACTTCAGCATTAGAATAACTGATGTGTCTGTCAGACTCAAAAAAAAAAGACACAGTACAAAGTTTTGCTAAATTTAGATGGTTTATCACACCAATATACTGCTTAGGCTATATAACAGTAAATGTAGTTGTTCTTCCTGGTAGTCAGCATGCCTGCTCCTGTCTCTCTGTTTTTCTAAACGCAGTGACAGGTTGATTCCCAAAAACTTTAACAAGTTGGCTCTAGTTCTGAGCGATGACTCAAACCAGAGTCAGCAGGGGACCGGGTACAAACCTTGAGCTGTCTAGACACTTTGGGCTGGCTGGCCAGCAGTGACTTGACTTAACTGTAGAAACAGTGCTTTGTCTGTGGAAGAATTTAAAATCAATCCCTTGGGAGTCTTAAAGATGAGTCAGAATCAAAAATAAATGTACCAGCTCCTGCTCACACTTTGAAGTTGGAAGAAAAGCAGGGACTAATAACCGACTACGCTGCAACGGTTAGTCGATTTATTGACTCAGTCAGTCCAGTCATTCATTTCAGCAAAAGAGTCAAACAATTGCTTTTTTAATGCTCCTTAAATACAAGCATTTGATGCTTCCATTGTCATGCATGGAATCAAACTGTATAGGGTTTTATTTTTGGACTGTTTGTCAAATAAAACAAACCATATAAAGACACCCCCTGGGCAAAAATTATCATTAGTGCACTGTTTCCTGACTCTGCACTGTAGATCTGTGATGTTTGAACAAAGCTATGGAGTTTGTTTAGATTTCTTTGCATGGCTCTGATCATTTGCATCTCGTCCTCGTCCCTCCAGGTGACTGCTGGCTGCCCAGCTGTGTGTGATTTCCCTGCCGTGCCCCTAGTCTGCCCTCCAGGAGTTAGCACGGTGCCAGATGGATGCGGGTGCCGCAAGGTGTGCGCTGCTCAGCTCAACCAGGACTGCAGCCTCATGAGGCCTTGCGACCACCACAAAGGGCTGGAGTGTAATTACGGCAACGATGTGACCATGGCCTGGGGCATCTGTAGAGGTGAGAGAGGAGGGAAGGAATCTCACTTAGAAAATAGCTGCCCTCTACAGCTATAAGCACCACTTCCTTTGCGGAGGGCAAAGTATTATTAACATGCATGGAAAAATAATTATATATATGAAAAGAATATGGCAAATTTATGCCAAAAGGTTGTGATACCTGTGCAACAATGCACACAAAGTGTTAAGGATGTTAATTGGCCCTCCTTTTCATAAAGTCATCACAACTCAGTGATTGAGCAACATGAAACCTTGCACTTCCGGGAACAAGACAGGGAGTATTTTAATGAGTGGGAGATGCTTTATGGCAGCAACAGGGGGTTTCAGAGATAAAAATACACCTTCCATCTGCACCGTGCCGGTGCTGCCCCACAAACTATGAATAGCTGGTTCCTCCACGCTTTGGAGACAAGGAGTCTGACACTTCCTGTCTCCGTATATCCACTGACCTTTCTGACTTCATGGTCCACTGTGTGATTCTGTGCACGGTGGCGGCATGAAGTCATTGTGTGTGTTTCTGGTTAAATCAGGAGAGAAATGCTCAACAGCTGATGAAATTAGAGCATGAGGGGAATGCTGCTCAAAGGAATACTTCACCCTTCAAATGTAGTTTATCAATTACTCACCCCATGTTACCTTGACTTCTTGCAGAAAATGTTGTTTTTCTTGAATGCCTCCATGG
Organism: Serranus cabrilla; assembly: GCA_903364295.1. Classification (NCBI taxonomy): domain Eukaryota; kingdom Metazoa; phylum Chordata; class Actinopteri; order Perciformes; family Serranidae; genus Serranus; species Serranus cabrilla. The sequence continues at coordinate 296,180 of CAFUXE010000108.1, read as the reverse complement.
TGAACAAAGATTACTATTAGTCCAGACTCACACAGACCTGCAGCAGGAAGTGTTTTAAATAGTAGCATTTAACGAAAAATGCATGTGTCTGGGAAGTAGTGAGCTGAAGACTGGATTTGCAAACATTGGATGTTTGGTTTCAGCTGAGAAAAATGTGTCTTTTTGCAGCTAAATCAGAGGGACGCACATGCGAGTACAATGGCAGGATCTACCAGAACGGCGAGAGTTTCCGTGCCGGCTGTAAACACCAGTGTACCTGCATCGACGGAGCCGTTGGCTGCGCTCCTCTCTGCACCAACAAGCTGCCACCGGCCTCTCCGTCCTGCCCCTACCCACGGCTGGTCAGGATACCCGGGCAGTGCTGCTTCAGCGTGGACTGCCATAAGGGCACCTGGCAGCTCCCGCCTAAGCATCAGGTGGGTTTTTTCATCTAAAGGACTGTCAGTTATTGACATGGCATGAATTGGAAACACATTTTATGGATTTTATCAATTTGATGCATATGGTGGAGGTGCAATTCATCACCTGCCACTGTGATATTCCCTAAATGTAGAAAACAAAGGTGATTAGGGTGAAAGAATCATGTCTGCAAAACTTTTGAAATATATTATAATCAAACAAATAGTCATTTTTAAGGGTTCCCTTTTTTCTGACTGAAACTTTTCAGCACAATGGAGAAGATTTAACAATAGCATAAATAAACTAAGTTTGTCTTCCCTCTGACTGACTGATTGCCCTAAAGTAATCCCTCCATAGTCACGGTGCCATGGTGATAACACTGTGAAAAACACATAAAAGATCTGACAGGACTGCGGCACAGATGAATCCCCAGCACTGTCTCATCTTATCTTATCTCTCGTCACAGGTGCCTCCACCACAACAACACCTGCCCAGACGTCAGCACCCTCCTGAGCCGCACCGGCCTGAAAACGAGCTGAACAACGAGCTCACAGACGTCAAGTCCAGCGGCTGGGAGAGCGAACACGGCTACAAGCACCTGCCTGGTGAGAGACGAGGAGACTGATATTTAGTGCTTGACTCACATTTTGGATTTGTCAGTTGTTTTAAACTTGGTGCTGAACGTCACACTAATCACAAGTAATTATTGAAATACTTTAATGTGGAGTTAAAAAGCTTTTTGGCTTGTGTTAAAACAAAGCTCTGTCTATTGTGGCCTTTAGATCAGTTCAACTGTAGAGTAATTATTCCCTCTCCTACTGCTGCTGCATGAAATTATTCATTTTTATTATTCACATAAAAACAAGATTAATTCTGCATTTAAAAATGCACACTTTTGCACTTTTAGTATATACTGCAGCTTCCCTTACAAAGTACATACTGTTCACACTACTTTTTCATTACATTGCACCTTGAACTTTGACCCTCTTTCTTATTTATGCTGTGCAGAGGATAGAGGGTCAGAACAGCCAGAAAAGCGTGCTGGCTTGCATACAGCTAAATGTAGGACACAGTAGGACATCCTGGTATTTCTGGCATACTGCATTTGACATGGGACATGCTAAATCTTTTCTAGTGTGGAATTATGGGTATTGTACCCAAAGAGTCTGCAGCCACACTAGTGGTTCTCTGCCGCTGTGCTCCAAAAAGTGGTGCTTTGAGGGTTTGACTAATTGAATCGCAGATTTTTATTTCTGTTTTTCTAAACTGATCAACCCCTCAGATTAATTTGTGGCCCCTCTTGGTTGCCCACTCCCCTATGTTGGGAACCACTTGCCTAATTGATTGGTTTGGTTTTTCTTCCGCCCTGCTCCCTTCATGCCTCCTCAGTGTGGAACAATCTGAGGGAGAAGTGTCCAGTCCAGACCACTGACTGGTCCCAGTGCTCCCGCAGCTGTGGGATGGGCGTCTCTTCCCGCATCACCAACAAGAATCCTGAGTGCAAGCTGGAGAGAGAGACGAGGATCTGCACGGTGCGGCCGTGCCACGGCCTCACAGTCCCCGCCAAGGTGAGTGAGACTGAACTTCACTTGAACCGCAGGCGAGACAGACAGAGAGCAGAGGTCGAGTATTCACCTTACTGCCACGCTAACTCCTTATCGCAACTTATCTCTAACACAGTGAAACCTAAACGCCTTGTGATAACACACATCAATAAGGAATTATTTCACCTCTTATCTAACCATGTCAGACTACGTAGCAGAGAACAATACCTGCTCTTTTTGTTCCGCTTCCTTGTTTCCATCTTTAAACCAAAGAGCAGAGGCTGAAACCTGTGCCGCAAAGAATGAAAAATTAGACGTTCTGGCTCTGAGTAAATATGCTCTTGGTGCTAAAGCCATCTTTATCCCGAGCCTAAGAACAGAGATTATCTTGGTGGTACTTTCGGGAAGCTCTGCATCCAGTGGGAACTGGGCAGAGCTGATTTACTCAGCAGTGTTTTGGTGGCGAGCAGGCGCCTTTTTAAATATAGTCCCCCACCCCCGGCATTCCTGCCAAGCAACTGTCCATAGCTAGGCCCCGTCTGTGTACTCAGAGTCCAGGGAAGTGGTGTGTCTATATTAATCCTCCATGTTGGACACACACTAAGAGCTCTTCTCTCTGCTCTACTGAGTTAAAAGCTCTGGTGCCAAGAACGATCAGAGGTGTCAGTGTGTTCAACAGAAGAGGACTCTTAGATGTTAAATGAATGTTTAATCTTAAAATTAATCACTTAAATCTAAAAATAATCCCTCCCTCAATCCCTGTTTTGGCATAACAAGTTGAAGTCTGGTCCTCCTAATGTGAAACTAATGAGTTTGAGTGCAAAGCTGCTTAAATCTGCTGTTATGTAAAAGGACCAGGCAGATAAAAGTCAAAGCTTATTAGATATTTTCTTTGTATTATGAAAGTCTTCATGACTTCTCTTGGTGAATTTTGCTACTGAAGTCAGTTCAGATTATGTCAGTCCTCCAGATTTTGGTAGTAATGGATGTATTCTAGATTATGTAATCACATTACACTATATAAGCAACTAGAATGAGACCAGGTTAAATGTGCAATTAGATTATAGTTGCATTATCAAGGAATACTTCATAACCTTTTTGATGACGTGTTTAAAGTATGGTCATTTTTAAACATGAATCTTATTACATGTCATTTGTATTCATTAACTGACCACATTTCAAAGCAGTCTGACCCCGCCCGCTACTCATCATTTAATTTTTATCATCCAACCCCAGAAAGGGAAGAGGTGCTCCCCGACCCAGAAGGCCCCAGAGCCCCTCCGCCTGTCCTACGGAGAGTGTGTGAGTGTCCGCCTCTACCGGCCCAATTACTGCGGCGTGTGTGCAGACGGACGGTGCTGCTCGCCACGCCGCACACGCACTGTACCCGTGACCTTCGTCTGCCCGGATGGAGAGCGTTTCCAGAGGTCGGCCATGTTCATCCAGTCGTGTAAATGCAGCGAAGACTGCGGCCACCTCAACGAGGTGGCCCTCCCTCCACAGCAGTGGATGTACGGGGACACACACCAGTTCGTAGACTAGTCCTGAGGAGGATTTTTATTTTATTTTAATGTGACGAGGTCGACTTTCATGATGAAAGGAGACGTTTCAAGACTACGGGCCATTCTTCTCATCCGGCTCCAAATGAGTGAAGACCACAGGCACCCACCTGAGCGCCAAACAGCAGCAGGAAGGGCCGCCTCGCTTTTATTCTCCAGCATAAAGGAAACCCTTAATTGTGATATTATTGTGTGACCGGAGTGGATTGTTCTGTACACTTGCCCGCTCCTGTTCAAACAAGCACGGGACCTAAATTAGAGCCCTGAAGCGCCCCTGGACTTCCTCCACTTTGGACTGATTATGGGTTCAGGTGTGGAGGATTCTTTTCTTTCTTTGAGACCCTCAGATCAGCCTGAGAGGAGAAACACTACAAAAGCAACAAAGCACTTTGTTTAGCACTGAGACTTTTGAACTGTAGCTATGACAGCAGTGCACAAGGATCACCCCACCTGCCACAACAGCCTCACATACTGTGACGGTGGATGACTCCATGTCCCACAATGCACTGTGACTACTCAGCGACAAGCAAAAGAATCTTTTGCAGCTTTATGTACAAAGGAAAGGTGGACTTTTATTACAGATATAACATCAGCACATTGTGTTATGAACAGAAGCACAGACTGCCTTGATTGTGCTTTTTTTTGGAATGCTGACATAAGCCATTCATATTTACAATCAGCAATGAATAACACTGTTTCTCTGTAACTCAGACTGTTAAAATGATAAAGAACGCTATCTTGAACTAACGAGCATTCAGCAAAGACTGGACCAATGCCAATTGATTTCTTGTTTGTGCATTAAATGCAGCTTAGAGAAATGTCTTACACAAACCTGTATTTGAGAATTTATTTTGGATCTCACTATAGTCTGTAAATATATTTTCTTTATTTGGATCCAACTTTGTATTAGTGTCACATTTATACACTCCTATGGATTAAGACACTACAGTGTAGCTGTCACACGTTTGTGTTGGTCCATCCATGTGATCAAACTGGCTGCTGAGCTCAAGTTTCATGAGGTTTTATTTTAACTCAACTTGTACAGTTTCAAACTTGGCAGCCAGTTCAAAGTAGCTGTTAACTGTTTTGGAAAAACAGTGGCTGCTTGAAACTATGATGATAGTGCCCTCTGCTTGTAACGACAAGGAACTACAACAGAAAGTTTGTATTTGATGACCCTGTTCCAGTGTTGTTTAATGTAACATTTTGGAAAATCTAAATGTACAAAATAAAATGCAACACCATTAAATAAGGTATAAAAAGTTTAATTCTTCAACCAAAACAATATATCCATGTTTTAACAAGGAAAAACACTAAAAGAAGCTCCCTGCACAGTCATGATAAAAGAAAAAAGAAAAATGTTTTATCATTACGAACTTGCCCACAAATATGGTGGGAGGGGGACTTTAAAATAAATGTTGACGGTGTTTTGTTTTTTTCTCCTCCACCGAAATACAGCAACACCAAAGGTCACACACGATCTTCACTGGAAAGACACTCATCTGGACTGTTCAACTGCAAAGAGAGAGGGTAAGTAGTGAGGATGTGACGGGAATACAAAGTGTACAATACAATCTTTATATACAGATATAAATCAATCAGTATTTATTCATGTAGTTATGTTTTGTCATTTCATTTTTTTCTAGATGGTGTATAAATGTGTAAACACAACTGGCAAAGAGCAAGACAGCTTTTGAGCAACAACAGAACTTACTGTAGGAGGAGATATCGATCTCCTCTGGTAGCTCTGCTACGTTGACCTCAAAGCGGTCTTGGACGTCGTTCAGGGTCTTGGCGTCTGCCTCGTCGGACACAAAGGTGATGGCCAGGCCTTTGGTCCCAAACCTGCCAGCACGGGCAACCTGAGGTACGGAGAAACAGGTAAAGGCTCAAAACAGGCACTGAAGAAGAATGTCACTCTTTCCTGAAGTCAAAAAAGGTAAAAAAAAAAAACACCCCTACAGTATGGCAGGTTCCTGCGCCTTTCTAACGATATATTTGGTACAAGCATCAGCCCTCTGTATGTGACTTTATAAAATATACACATCTGATATAGAAAGCGTGAAATTATATTATAGCTGGACTGACTCTGTGAAGGTATGTGTCAGAGTCTTCTGGCATGTCGTAGTTGAAGACGATGTTGACTCGCTCAATGTCCATGCCTCGGCCGAACAGGTTGGTGGCGACCAGGATTCGCCGCTGGAAGTCTTTAAACTGCTGGTACCGAGATAACCTGGACGAGACAAGACACATATACTCGTATCCTTCCAAACAATATGATTTCCACATATACCTTGTTGTAAATTCCTCATTTTTGTCATGTTCAAGATATCGAAATGTTGAATTCAAAAGTCCCCTACCGCTCCTCCTGCGCCATGCCTCTGTGTATGGCGATGGCAGGGAAGTTCTGCTCCACCAACAGCTGGGACAGAGCCACACAGCGGTGCACTGACTTAACAAAGATCACCACCTGAAAAGGAAACAAAAGAGTGCATTTGTTTTAATGGGAACGGCATCAATGGGATACAGACAGATGACAGGCAACATAATTGTTGCCCAGACTCAAACATTACCTGTGAAGGAGCAAAGTTGCAAATGCATAGTTCTTAAAATTAAGCACTTTAAATAAAAAATGTACATTCTGATTCGGACTGAGATCTCTATAAATGCGGTAGCTATACCTGGTTGAACTCGAGAACATCGAGCAGGTCAAAGAGCTTTCGGTTCTTCTCGCTGTCCTTCAACTTGCAGTAATACTGCTGGAGGCCGTGGAGTGTCAGCTTGGTCTCGTCATCCACAAACACTTCCATGGGCTACACAGCGAGGCGAGAGGAGCGAAATGTCAGTATCACACACAAACCCACACCTCCATACAATTGTCTGCACTTGCACCAGGTTCTGACAGGTGAACTGCAGACGGTGTCTCACTGAACCTGTTCTCCTGGACTGCAGCAGAGCCAGGAGGACGAACTGTCCTGACCGAGCCTAATCTGCCAAGGAGGATCACTTTGCCCCTCAGATATGGCCACTTATGACACTGACAGCCACAAGTGGGCAAAGCAAAGAGGGGCTTTGCAACAAACACCGAAATGCCTAAAGTTGTTGATTTCACATAATAGAAATAACCAAAATAAGAGGTGCACGTGGTGCATGTTGTGTTTTGTGCCAAATCTCAGCAGAAAAAATAAAGTAAATATATGTTTAAATGAAGCACAGTGGGTTGAATTGTTACTCACATCCTGCATGAACTTGCGGCAGACAGGGCGGATTTCTTTGCTGAGCGTTGCACTGAACATCATAACCTGTTTCTCATGGGGTGTCACCCTGAAGATTTCCTGGACGTCACGTCTCATGTCTGTCAAAAATAGAAAAAGAAGTAAAACATCCAAAATTACACTAATTGCATTTTGATTCTTTGAGTCTTACAGAAAATGTTTTAACTGTGCTAAAAACCAGGTAGTAATTCAATATATTTACAGTATAAAAACATGTGTGTTCCTCTTACTCACCCAGCGCCTCCAGCATCCTATCGCACTCGTCAAGCACAAAGTGTTTGATGTTCTTCACGCTGAGCGATTTCTGGCGAATGAGAGCCAGAGTACGTCCTGGAGTTCCTACAACGATGTGAGGGCAGTTCTTCTTCAGGACTTCCTCGTCCTTCTTGATGGCCAGGCCACCAAAGAACACAGACACCTTGACGGTGGGCATGTACTTGGAGAAGCGCTCGTACTCTTTGCTGATCTGGAAGGCCAACTCTCGCGTGTGGCACATTACAAGGACAGACACCTGGCAGGCAGAGAATTACGACATTAGTCTTAACAATTGGTCTAGTCCTAATTTAGTACATCTTGTGCTTTCGCAATTGCAGCTAACAGGTTTTATTGCTTCTTGATTTCTTTTTAGAAATGTGTGCTTTTTGAAAATGTTGGTTATTTCAGTAATCGTCATAATATCATGCAGTTCCCTCCCTGTTTTGGGACTTGGTATTGGCAGATAAACAATATTAAATTACTCCAATTGGGAGCAATAAAACTCTTCCCAATAAAGGAGGTGTATGATGACTCTTTAGCATGAAGGAAAAGCAACTTACCTGACCATCCACAGGTTCTATTTGTTGCAGGGTTGCCAGCACAAACACTGCTGTCTTTCCCATACCAGACTTGGCCTGACACAGGATGTCCATGCCCAGGATCGCTTGTGGAATACACTCATGTTGGACTGAAAAAACAAAACAAATAACAAATGGTTGAGTGAAATTTTTAGAAAATGTGCTGTTTAATTAATGAAATCAAGATGTAATAACAACTGCGTATGATACAGGGTTTGATTTGCTTTATAGTATGATTATGTCTACATTGTGTTTTTCTCTCTCAACAACCCAAAACTGCTATTCACCTTCGGAAGGATGCTCAAATCCACAGTCAACAATAGCCCGGAGCAGCTCTGGTTTGAGAAGAAAATCCCTGAAGCCTGAGCTGTGAATGGATACATAGGACCCCTTCACTTCCTTCTTGCTTGCTGGGGTCCCAGTCTCAGGGGCTCCCTGAGGTTCCTCATCCTCCTCATAGTCCAAAAGTTCATTATCAACGTCGGTCTCAGCCATCTGTAGGGAAAACATAGAAATCAGGGAATGTACGTTTAACAACTTTTCTAAACCAAAAGACAGAATCAAAGTCCTCTTTTATGTGCAAGTTCAGTTTTACATGAAAGTTGGGTAGTCTATTACAATTCACAGAATTGTTATAATAAACCAGGCCATAAAGGGCCGTGTGGCTGAAGGACCCGATTTGACTAAACAATTGTTTGCAGACTGCGATCAGTTGATTCATTTAATGGAGACTGGCGTGCTCCTGCTTTGTTGGAACAACAACAACAGAAAAACTATAGCAAGACGGCCCTCTGTGGAATAGCTTGGGCATGCCTGCGTTAGTTAAATGAACATTATACAATATTTTTTAAATGCTGTACCAATATGCCGTTATGACTTATGTCTGAAACCGAATATTAGTATAAATAAGTTCATCTGTGAACTGGGTGTATTTTTAATAGCTTTAATTAAATGTCGATTGGTGCTACGATGATCTGAAGCCCACACAGCTGTCTGATAAATTAGCAGTTAGCAGAATATGTTTAGCTAACTTTCGCAGGCCGCAGCTTCGCTTCACATCAAAATAACTGGATGATTTATTAATAGGAGTAGGTTAACTTAAACAACTGTGTACAGTCTTGAGCGGAAACCATAACTGACTCCCGCTTAGATCTAACAATTACGGTGAGTAAAAAATAATGGCCGACTCGTTGAGCGCCTCTCGTCCTTCTTTCATTCGAGCCGGCTTGTTGGCATGCTAGTAGCTAGCAAGGGAACGTGACTCACGAATTAACATTACATCTAGCCATGCCTAAAGCAGAATTACTATGCACCTTCTATAACACTCCAAGCAATACACCGTTATGTATGTGGTATTACATAGTGACAAAATGGTCGGATTCAAAAACGTAAGATAACTGGATAGCTAAAGCTAACCGGTCAACGTTAACTCAAAACAAAGCTAGTGCTAATGTGGCTAGCGTGTAAGCTACCAATGCAAATCAAACCCCTAACTTTAGCTACTGCGACGAACTACTCAATAAATAGTTAAGAGCAATTAAATACACCATATAGGCAAGTTTGTTAAGAAAAGTCCAAAGGGCTGCGACGTTACCTTTCTGTGATATTTTTTTATGTCCCGCCGATGTCAATGTGCGTGATCCTACCGAGCGAGCAAGTCTTCACAGCACAGTGAGCACACATGCATGCTGTGTTCACGTAAATCGAAGACTCTTATGCTCTCGATGCTGCGTGACCAGTTAGCTATACTAAAAAGGACGGGTTTACAGGTTTTGTCCGATAAAAACGAAATTAATCCCGCAACTAAATCATCAGGAAGCTCCGTTATATAAATCATGTGATGTGGAAAAAAACCTTGAACTGTATTTTTTCCACTTCATCTAGAAAACTAAAGAAACAATATGTACATGATAAAATATATAATTGTAACAGCGATTGATGGCAAGGCTTTCGGGTTCGCCGTCACGTAAACTGATTATGGGTAACTTGAATCCATAAATCTTCATGTTCCCGTTATTCGGTCTTCCAGAGAAGCCAGTCGATATTCCATATTTCACTATTACGCTATTTGCGATAGTACCTGAAGGCACCTTTTCCCCCGACAGCAGCGCCTACAGAAAAAACGTCGTCCAATTTTCTAAGGCTGTGATTGGTCAAAATCACAGGGGTCAGGGAAAAGGGTCAGAACTGTAATATTTAGGCTAATGAACTGTTATTATGCCTTAAGCCGTTTCTGTATATATATATATATATAGTACAGACCATTTATCGTGAGAGATATTGTCCTTCTGTCTGGGGATAGGATATGTTATTATATAGAATATTGCATTGTGCATTAAGCTATTAAATTGTCAGAATATTAATATCTGTATTATATTTCCTATACATTATTGAGCGCTTGCAGCTTTGGCCTTTCACAATAGCCCAAGAGGCTTGGGGGATGCAGTATCCAATTTCTCCACTTGATGGCAATAAAGTAAAGACGTTTAACTGGGTGACAGATGGCAATAAATGCACTTCAAAGTATGCTCATGTTTGTTATATGGGGCCTCATTACAAAGGATGAAAGCATCCCTTAAGGCCTGCCTAAGGTAAGAAAGAAAAAAAAAGCATTAGTATAGAGACTTAATCAAAACTGGATCTAAAGATGCTTCCTCCTTCCTTTCTTTCTTCTATATGTGGAAAGTCACAGGATCACATCTTTATCAACAATGGAGATATATATATATATCACTTCCAAAATGTCACATAGTGAGATGACGCTTCAATTTCTGTTTGGAATAAAGTAAAGCAGATGCATCACAGCTTCAACAGCGATGTAACAAATCCTGATGACCTGTATATGGAGAAAAAGACTCTAAATGGCAACTGAGACCTGAGACCCAATGTCCAGGCCTCACTTTAAAACTTAAGGTATCTTGGAAAACTGATGAATACACTAGTCTAAAAGTACAAACAATATTGGGTCTGACAGAATCTGACAAGCATTCATCATTTTATCTAACACATTTTTTAAATAACTTATTAGGGTAAATAACACACTATATATAGGGCCAAACAGATGAACCTAAAAGATTCTACTCACTTACTCTTACTCTACTACACACATATGTATTGTATCTAGGGCTGAAAGCAGTTCTGTTTTTTCCACTGTATAATTAATCTGCAGCATCTCATCACCTGCAGCTCTGTCATCCTGCAGCTTGCACTGCAACGGAATTGGATGTGTTCTGGTATTGACAGTGCTGGTATCAAAGTTGCACAAGCAGGTTTTTCTGGGATGGCTCTTTTGAAGTGGCCCAAAATCCAAAGTCAGGATGTGATGACAGCAACTGTGGTGTGATCCTTCTAATGAGCTCATTTAAAAAAAAAAAAAAAAAAAATTGATTGCGGGTTCAATGTGGGCTTTACACAGTTAATTCAGGAGTCGTTTTATCATAGGTCTGCTCCTTAATTCAGAATGGTAGGCTAAGTGGTCTGTAAAATTGGAGAAAAAAAATAGAGCCCAAAAAAAATACAATACAAAGTATTTTTAGGGTGCACACAGCATTAATGCAGCGACATAGGTGGGATGTAACTACATACATTCACCCAAATATTGTACTTAAGAGGAACAAGCTTGGATATTTAAATTTCATGCCAATTTATAGGCTGCTTCTTCTCCACTCCAATTTGGAGGGTTAAACATTGTTCTTTGTTTACTTTACTTAACACTTTCAATGTAACCATTTTTACAGTGTGGTAGGCTATATCTCTAAAACAAAGGATTAGAGTACTACCATCCTTCACCACTGTGCAGTGAAAGCCTTCTTGCTGCCGATTTAAAAACAAGGTCAGTTCACACAGAACAGGTACCTCTTATTCTGGCTGTTGGCGAAATCCATAACCGTAGCAAAAATGAAAAATAACTTTTTTGGTTAACACTGAAGATAGCAATTTTGAATACAGGCGCTTGTAGTTAAGATTGGCTACAGCTGATGGTTATGGCATAATCACTCACAGAGTCAGATACTGGCAGAAAGTATTACATATAACGCTCCTGACACATAATTAATCGTATAGTTGTCATATATACAGCAAATCCGTTAAAGCCGACACCGCTGTATGACACCTGCGAACCCCGCCTTCCTGCAAAATAAATCTCTACGCTGATTGGTTGCTGTTGCTGTCCCTCAAAGGGGATCCCGCAGTCCGAGCAGGCCATTGCTCCATGACATGCCAATCACATCTCATTCTGCCTCCTGATTGGTGCGCCCCACCTCGTGCTCAACAGAAGGCACAGGACGCCAGCCACTCTGCCCCGTAATGATTGATGCTGCCGTTTATATATCTCCGTTAAACCGCAGGCTACATCGCACGGCTGTCATGGTTGTTTTAGCGGATTTTTACTGAAATATTTTCCTCCTCTGATTCAGCTCGCAAACACGAGCCTCTTCGCGTGCTGACAAGGCTCGCGACCAGCTGTGCGACGCGGCGCTGCCTCCCGGTTGAACGGCGGCAGGACGATGGCACTGCGTTGGACGGTCCCTCTGTATTTGTCCTCGGTGGTCTATTAAGATTTTAATTAGCTGATAACAAACGGTTGAGGTTTACGACGGACTAGTGGTGGGAGCGACGATGAACTCACCGCTCTGATTATGGCAAAGGAATCCAGGTAGGCATTTATTGCTTTATTTGTTTATTTGATGTGCTTATTTTGGAATTGGATATCAATGTTATCGAGTGGAGCCTATTTACGGGCCCATTAGCTTAATAATTTGTAGCAATTCAACGTGAAAACTACACAGGCCCACATAGCAAAACACTGTTGGTGCTGGTTGTTGAAGCCCCCATCAACAGCAGCTTCATCCGTCTGCTCCATTTATCTCAGTGAAAAATTCCACTGTACGGCATGCCAGCGGAGACACGGCCCATTCATTAGCCCATAAACCATATTTATTGCTAAGGCATAACATGCTCTCTGCGTCCTCATTTTTAATGTCGTTACACAATCGTATTGTTGTGGGAAGCCGGGACATTTGGTGCGCCGAAGAGAGGGGGATGATGTGTCATTTTGGCCACAGATGTTGATCCAGCCGAGCCATGAGTCGACTGCAGAGCATGTAGGCCTGTTGTTCAGGCATCCTCAAGCAACAGCAGGCCGGGATAATGAGCTGTCATGTCCAAACAACCCAGTCAATAGGATTACAGGCTCTTCAAGTATGAAAGTGCAGGACAAAGGGTTGTAGGACTCACTGTCACCTTTTTGATAAATGACTAGAGGGATATGTGGCTGCCATGTCGTATCTACCTGTGTGTTTCTGTCCAGATGTTTGTTGAACTGTCCTTGATACACACCAGACACTGAGCTCCTACTTGCTAATTCCCTATTCACCTTAGCTGAAATAGTAATTGAATGGTTCAGTGTGGTTTTGACCTCTAATCCAGGTGTTATTTCGTTGTCCATCTAATCACAGAGTGGTTTAAAGGCAGATCTCTTTAAGGGGAATGTTACATATATTTTCTATTACCCCTTGTGCTTTTGGTCATATATGGCACATGCTTCATGGAGCTCAAAGCAACAAAAATATCTTTGGAAAAAGAAAAAACAATGTCCTTTTTCAGAAATCATGACCTGGTTACTGAAGATAATCCACAGACCTTGTTATGAGCAATTTCATGCATAGGAACTATTTTCTACCAAACTACACTGCCAACCAGATCACTGCACAGAAGGAATTATTTGATACTACTCACCCGAGCTCGCTAACATTACAGCCCAGCCTAGGAGGACACCAATGTTTACATTTTGGGCTTTACCAAGCACAAGCTTCTTGTCCATGAGTCGATGCATGCTTCATTCTGTGTACTGATACAGTTGGCAGGTGTAGTTCAACAGAAAGAAAATAGTTCCTACATGAAACTGCTCATAACAAAGTCTGTGGATTATCTCGTAACAACAGGCATTATTTGTGAGTTTTTCAAATGTGTGATTTTTTTTGCCGCTTTGAGCACCACAAGATGAGTGCGGTGAGAAAAGCTGACGTCTTAAGGGCCCAATATTTCCTGGTAACTCCTGCTGAAACATTGTAGATTGATAAAAAGCACTGCAGGTAAGAGGTTACTTTGATTTGGTGGTGTACTGTTCCTTTAAATGTCTGTCTTGTAAGACAGAAAACCAGCACTTCTCTCTTCTGACAAAACCACTGTATTAAATGACTCTGTGCTTTAAATCTGGGCCAGGCAGGCACATATCATTTTTACGTCCCAGTGGAATAAAAAGTAGGGGACTGACATAGTTGTTGGGGTATGATGTTGAAGGATTAACGATACCGCTGACTACACAAAATGGAAGAGCTCCCTCAGGCATTTATCTTTCTGTTTTTAAGGAGTGGGGAAACTATTCAAGTATTTTATTATCTTGCTCTGTTGATTGTAATTGTGGCTTAAATACCCCCCGACTAAGGACACGTACCACTGAGTAATGGGTTCATCATATCCTTGTATGAGATACAGTGAGATTATTCTCAGGTTTATCTGTGAAATCCACTCACCATGCAAAAGGCCTCTCACACATTTCACCGTCAAGGAAACAGGTATCTGATTCTCACATCCTGGTGACCTTGTTTCAATGTGCTACTGCCTTGAAACTTCTTTTTATCTGATCCCACGATCACACACGCACAAAAGATTGCATACTACGTCTGTGACACGTGAGCACGCCCCGGCTTATCCCTGCTAACCTTTTCCTGTGCACTCACTGCTGCTGCTACCACGTAATTCATCTGTGTGAGAGAGCGGTAAGCTAATAGGCTCTGGACAGTGTTGTCAGGATAAACAGTCTCTGAGTTGTTTGTACACTTGTGTGTGCATGTGCGCAGATTTGAATCTGTGCGTGTGTGTATGTGTGTGTAGCCTCCAGCAAGAACAGGAGGAGGGATATCTTCTCCCTGTGCTGCACAGTTTGTCTGCCTACTTCTGTCCAGGTTTATTATCGTCTGTCGCCGTGTTGAACTGTTGAACTGAGACGTAGGTCACATCAAGGGTGGGCTGATTGATTTCCCTTATACACCTAAAACAACTTTCGACTTTTCATGAATTGTGCAAATGAGGTTGATGTTAAGTCTTTTTCCCAAACTGACAGTAAGATCTAACATCACATCTTTTAGTGGCTTAATCCAAGCAAGAATAATCCAAGAGCTGACCCTAGCCCTGAGCAATATGGCTTTTTAATAAATTATCATTTGTAGCTGTAGTTGTGCAATTATTATCACATGGGGGTTATTACCAACATGTCAGCCAACCCTTACAACCTCATAGGTTCATTGTTCCTATCATCTTGTATGGCCCAAGGAGCATTAAGTAAATTAGCAACCATATTGGTGGCAGGAGATCAACACGTCCTTATACCTTAATGTAGTGGTCACTGTTTTAAACACATGGTTCACCGTCTTATGGGAGGGTTTTTTGGGAGACAGTCT
Organism: Serranus cabrilla; assembly: GCA_903364295.1. Taxonomy (NCBI): domain Eukaryota; kingdom Metazoa; phylum Chordata; class Actinopteri; order Perciformes; family Serranidae; genus Serranus; species Serranus cabrilla. Next base: position 281,110 of record CAFUXE010000108.1, on the reverse strand, counting down.
CGATGTTAGTCAAGTTCTGCTTGGATGCAACTTTTTCCAAGCTCTAAAGCTGCTTAAACACATGAACGACTATACCTCAAAAATAACAGGTTTAGTCTGGTATTGTCCCCCACAAGGCTTAACTTTGCCTTTGAAAAGACCTTGCTCTCTCTCAGTCCCAGTGCCTTACAGAAGTGATTTTTTTTCCTGTAAAAATTAATCTAAACCTTATTAATTCACGGGGTTAATGGTGTTTCTCTAGTGGTAGCTGGTTATTAGACTAGGATACAGTCTGAATGATGTAGGTCTCTTAGTCGAAGTAGAAAATAAGAAAACAGCTACAATTACAGCTTGCAGTTGTTTTCAGATTCATCTGCTGATTATTTTCTCAGTGAAACGATTATTTGTTTGGTTCATTAAATGTTCCAGAGCCTAAGTTGATGTCCTCAAATGCCTTGTTTTGTGCGGCCAACAGTCTAAAACCCAAAGGTGCTGTCACAGGAGACAAACAAAGCCATAAAATATATGTCTGAGTTGAATGATGGTGCTGTTATTTCTCATCTCTACCAAATGTGTCGCCTGTGTTAAACAGCAGCATCATCCATACAAAAAGAAAGTCACAGTAAAGTTTTACTGTTTAAAACGTTGATTTAAAATAAACGTTGGCCCTGTTTGTTGGCTTGCTGGTTGCCTGTTGTGGTGCTGGCCTGGCCTGTGTGCACTGCACTTCATTTCCTTTGCTGACACATGGAAACATGGAGCAGCCTGATGACCTGGCTGCCGTGATTCAAGCTCACTACGACTGCAGCTCTATTGTTCCTGTCGGCAGCAGATTTGTAACTGGAGCTGTGCAGCTCTGTAGATTTTACACCGACCGAATCGTGTTCTCATTTTCACACTGCTGCATGTTGAATTTACATCTACATGCAAATGATGATTAAATAATGAGGCAGAAATATGCATAGGGCCGTTATAAATGTTCTATGAGTGAACTTGGTAGAAATAATTTTAGCTCTACTCTGAATATCTCCTGCATTTCTATTTAGTCAGTAGTAGTTTGATTTGTTGCCTTGACCAAACATATCCTAGTTTGAATATAACTTCAAACATTTTAAGAGTTGCACCAGCTGAAATGGTTCAAATGTAGGCGATGGCCCTTAGTAGGTTAAGAGTCTTCCATAATTGGCTTTGTGAATTGTTTTGGTAGGTGGGAAAACTTAATGGAAGAAGACTGAATTGTACTGGTTGATTAAGGTTAGATAGTAATCACCTTATCCTAATGCTTGCCCTAGTTTACTCACCTTTTTGTTGTTGTTGGGTGAACATTATTTTTGCTAAGTGGCAGCAAAGTGTTAAAATACCATTTGGGCACACAGGTTGTAGATTACAACATATACAGTAAAGAGGTACTGCACATTTAAATATATATATATATATATATATATATACATATGTTTGAGCTGTGAAATGAATGGTCTAACTAAAGGCGTTAAAACCATATATATATATTTTTTTAAAACAGCATTTTTAGGGTTGAAAGTGGCAATGAGCCATCTGCTGATTTTGTTCAGCTGACATGGAGTCGACTGGATTAAAGCCCTCGTCCCAGATTGTTTTCATTAGTTAACACAATGATGAACGCTGCATGAAGACCAGTTCTTTTCACTGCCTGTCCACAGGAAGTGAAAACAAAATTTTCTGCGACAATGTTCTGTCTACTGTGGACTTTATGACAGAGCAGCAAAGATGAACACTGACACAGCTTAAGTATTAAACTCACTAGTTTTAACATATTGTGGACATTAACTCACACAGCTGGTGCAACGGGCAGAGCCTTCGCTTAGTAAAGTAAAACAGTGAAAACATAAACCACCACAAGCCCGCATTCAAAATCGTATATATAAAAACAGAAGCAAAATGTAGTTAAAATATGAAAAGTAGTGTTATAACATACCGTTTTTATTTTTACATCCAATGTAGTTTATTCCAGTGGTTCCCAATCTAATCCAATTTTATTCATAGTCATTTAGTCATTTTTTGCTTTATTGGAGATTATTGGATAATTTCACTTTCTTGGGCATCAAACAGTCATTTAACTATGTGAAAAGAATGTGTCTTCAGTAGAACTGCTAATCATTCACAGACACCTTAAATGTAACAAGCAGCCCAAATTAAACAGTGATTTTTAAAGGGTCACAGCTACAATCAGGAAGCACTGATTTAAAGATTCTATCAAAGATTATTTGATGGTTCTACAAAATATGAAATTATTTAGATATATAAACTCAATCTGAAAAGTAACTGAAGCTTCTGAATACTTGTAGAGAATAAAAAAGTTCAGTATTTCGCTCTGAAATTATATCTCTAAACTGTGCTGAAGTATTGCATTTGAGTACAGCGAGAATGTATTTCGTTACATTCCACCATAGCAGCTATTACGAGACAGTGAAGAAATATTTCTGAAGCATATAGCGTTACTTATGGCTTATTGCTTTAACTACCATGCTGTCTGTAATTTAATGAGGCAGTCAGGTACAAACATGCTCTCGCTCTGTACGAAGGGTCGGAACATTTCATCAGCAGAGTCGAGGTATTGTTTAAAATGAACACAAAGGGAATGATTTACCGCAGGGTGAATCTGTGGGAGGATGATTAACAACACGGGCGTGTTACTGAGTGGCACACTGAGGCATTTTGAAACCTGTGTTGTTGTCACAGTGGGCTGTCGATGATGCTTCCTTTGCACAATTGACCTGTATCGTCCTGTCAGCTAATGGGCCGTCAATGAGGCAGTGCTTTGGAGTAAACACTTCAAAAGTTAACAGGTTTTTGAGATTCGAAAATTTGATTACTTTTTTTCCAATTTTCCCAGGAGCTTGAGGTAGTTATGAGATACAAGAAAACAAGCCAAACATTCCGATTAATAACATTTTTTTGCATGTTTTTTGTGGATTCGTAGTGGCTGTTTTCCCGTCTCACAGCCATTTCAAATGCAAACAGCAGATGTTTGTAATCAGAACGGGCGATTAAACAGCAGCTCAGCTACTGATCAGTGTTTGTGACGGCGCTGCTGGGAAAGTATGAAATTAAAAGATAATATAATGAATGCATCAGGAAATTTAATGTCAGTCATTGCTGTAGCATCACATTAATGTGCCTGTGGTAGCAGCTATCCTGCATGGCACACTCATGTAATCCAGTTTTGAGATTAGTGCGTGATTAGTGGATGTTGCGGTCTGTTTTATCATGCATTTTTTAGTTATGAAATATTAAATAATCTGAGCAGTATTAGGGCTAATGCACTGACCGTTCAGTGGTAGAAAAGAGCAAAATATTCCTCTGCACTTGGAAGTAATTGATGGGTTGGGGATGGCTATTTCGAGACAATTTCCTCTCACAGTGGCACTCAGGGGAACCGAATCATCTGCAGAGGGTTACTAACTAAATTTGGAGCACGAAAGCATTAGTCATATAAAGTGAACGTGGTCAGTAGATTTAGGGAACAAAGTCTGGAAAAGATTTTTCGTCAGTGTCACTTCGATCGCCCTAAATATGTCTCCCCCCTCATTCAGGCTTAATGTCATACTTAATTCTCATTTGACAAATCCCAGAAAACATTTGCTGCTCGCCACGAAAGTAAGAGAGTTACCAATTACACCTCGATAATCTAAACCGTGCAGCTGGTACGTGAGGGCTGTTTGGAGAACAGGCTGTCGTTACTGTAATGAAGATGCTGGAAGGCTGATGGGTTGATTGGTAAACATTCCCAGAACACACAACATGAACATAAACCACTGTGCTCAGTCAGACTCACTGTAGAATAACTTAGACAGCAATGGTGGACACGTTACTCTGATAATTCACTTAAGTACAAGGACCAGAACCACATTATAAAAATATCACATTATGAAAAAGCCCAACACACAAAATTCTTCCTAAAATTGGGACTTTCACATAGTCAAACAAAGTAGGGCTTTAATGATATCCAAATAACCAAAATGCAGCTGCCTCACCGCAAGGTTAAGCTCATTATCATCATCACTACAAAAGAATTTGCAGGGTCAGTCTCATGTTCTGATGATCTCACTGTGCACTTTCAGTCAGACACGCAGCCTAAACCCGAGTCATAAAAAACATAAAACAATTTGCATTTCATTTGTTTTTAATTATTTGTAACACTATTCTGGCCAAATGCCTTGCTACTGTTCACTTTTATCCATGTGCAGTAGTAGAGCATGGTTTTACATGCTCGGTTTTTAAACGCTATTCAGGATGTGGGGCCTGGGCAATACTGTTATATTATGACTGGGATTATTGCAAATGACAATCTGGCTCTTGTCACTCTTCCATGTCAGTACATGTGAAGCTGTATGCATGTTGGTGTTGAATTGCCTGTGACTGCAGTGGTACCTAGTGACCCAATAACAAAATGATTAGCAACAAAACACTAATTATGCAAAGTTAGCATATTTGTTGTATAATTTTTTCAGGACTGATGAATTTTATAACAAAGCATCATATCATAAACAGATTGCATGGTTAATGTGTACAATATTTCCTCTGAAATGGAGTTAAGAAATGTAAATACTCAATTAAAGTGCAAGTATCCTAAAATGTGTATTACTTTAAAGTGAAGTAATTGAGTAAATGTTCTTAGTTACTGTCGGGCAGCTGCTGTAAGGTCATTTCAAAGCCTAATTTCCTCATACACAAATTGATTGGCACTTTACACACCATTGCCCTTGTGCACTATATGTGGAGTGCGTTTAAGTCGTCAATATGTCTGCATCAGTGTGGCGAGGACCTAAATCCATGCATTGGTTTCAGCTAATAGAGTCATTCTGATTCCAGTTAAGGCTTCCACAAACACTGAGCGAGAGATCTTTGAGCTGCAATATCAGAAAGAAAAAAAAAAACCCACATCCCCTCTCTACAATGAGATGCTTTGAGCAACATCGAGCCCGGCAGCAGTCACAAGGACAGTGGGTCCAGTAGATGAATAGCGTGGAAATAAGCAGTCCACGTGTCGATAACCAAACATGAGATCATGAGCTGGAACAACAGCGAGGTTAGCAGCTACGGATTAACAAAGAGGTCGCCCTCAACGTCACGGCTGGAAGGCCCCGAGGGCTAAACACACACACACACACACCATATACAGGGAGGGGTGAAACATCAGCGAGGTCGGGGTCCCTGTGAAAACCAGCTGATTTTCTTTTTCTTTTATAAAATGCTGGTCACGATTTTCCAGGAGATTGTTTGGACCTCTAGGGAAATAACTCACCTCAGAATATCTGTGATAACATGTAATATCACTGTATGTATCTGCTTATGTTGCGGAAAGGATAATATGGATGGAGCTGTTGTTGTTGGGTGTTGTGAAGAGATAAAAAAGGATCCTTTTTTTTTTTTATAATATAATGCTTCCTATTTTAATTGGCCAAGGCTGGCTGAACGCCACAAAGCCCAGATGTAGACTCTGAAAAGATCTTTACACTGATTTAAAAAGTATTTTGTATATCAGACACGTCCTGGTTGAGGGTTTGCATGCAAGCCACGTTCACAACATTCAAAACATGGAGGGGCAATGGGGACATGGGTGCATGTTGGATAACTGGAGGTGGTGTCTGTGTGCGTGTGTGTGTGTGTGTGTGTGTGCAGGGGGGTCAGAAAAAGGAAACAATAGCGCTGTCTGTTTCTGTAGGCAGTGAGAGCTCGGGGAAGATGCGTTCAGGCGTAGACTGGACATAATGCCATAATTGTGCATGGTGATATTAGTAAAGGAGAGAAAAAACATAAACACCCAAAATTAGGCTTACATCTATCACACTCATGCACACAACACATGCACACTGCGAGGAGGAGCTCAAGGAATATAAACATGAACACAGTGAGCATTGTGATGAGTCAGTGCACATGCCAAACAGCAGCCATTCATGAAGCACACGCACACTAAACATGCTTGGAAACACTAATGTAGACGGATAACAATGAAACTCCCATCAGCCCTCCTCTATCCCACAGTCCTCTGCAGTTTCTCCCAAGTACACAATGACATTAGAGGGAGCCGGCTGTCATATACGGAGCCAAGCGCAGAAAATCTGGCTTGTTTTGCTTTGTCAGAGACCTTCAAAATGTCCTTCCATTAACGTGTGTATGTGAGCGCCTGTGTGTGTGTGTGAGAGAGAGAAACTCCCACTTTAGTACCACTCTGCTGTGCATGACTCACACCTTTTACAGTGTGGTGGTCAGACCACAGTGACACAGCTGAACAGCACTCTCTGAACGTCTCTTCTTTTGTGGCTGATTCTGAAGATGTTTTCACGGCTCTTGGGTTTTTGATGCCCTTCCTGCGCCTGATATCGCTTTAATCTAATGGGGTCCTTATGAACAAATTCAGATTTCTCTCACAACAGGATCTCAGTGTTCAGTTTTTTTATAAAGCTGTAATACCATTTTGGAGGTTTTAGTTTTTTTTGCTTTTTAATAGTGCTGCACATTTAATTAATCGAAATGGCAATATGGACTAGTGCAATATCCAAATCACAGGAGGTGAATAATATGTTAATCTGCAGGTAGCTGGCCTAGACACGGGCATATTGTATGTGTACATCTAGCATCTAGAGTGCAGGGGAGTGATTCATTGCACTGCTTTTGTTTCTTTGACAACAACATCAACAGTAGCGAGGTAGCTAACTTACCGCTTTGCTAACAGAGGGTGGACTGCACAGCTAACAACAAGCTAAAAAAGGTCTGAGTCTTTCAGTTAATAAGCACTAACTGCACACAAACAGTCGGAGTGCTCTGCAAAAAGTGAAACATGGTGCTCAAGAAAAAACAAAACATTTGTGGACCTTCAGCCAAGAAAATCATTTAGCTATGATTCAAAACTCCCCTGTTGTTGTTTTCTCCCTGGCCAAGCTCCATAAACAAAGTTGTCAGTTTGAAACAGCTATTATGTTCTTGATTGTTAAAGTTAAGCAATTTAAAGTGAATGTAAATTGAGGTGAGAATAGGCTCAGATCAGTATCCCCAGTGTGATGACAAATGATACAAAATTGCAGGCTCTCACAAGTAATATAGAGATTGGTGGAATTCACATTAATTTTTGCAAACTATTACCACAAATTCCTGGATTGTGACTAAAAAATAATAAGTAAGTAGTAGTAAAAAATTAACTAATTCAATAGCTCTAAATCCCAAAGTGGATCTGCAGCAGAGAGGCCCCGCAACACTAATTGAAACTCTGTCCAGAGGGAGCCGGCTAAACAACATTATATTGTTTCTCTCTGTGTATCACTGACTGGACAGGACGGTGGACATTAGCCGGCTCTCATGTCCTCTCACAAGGCTTGCCAAGAGATATTTTTTTAAATCAAAGTCATGCGATTGATGGAGTTTCTTTGGGCGCTTTGCTAACAATGCCAGGGACTATGTAAATACAAAAACAAAATACATAAAGTTGGAAAAAGAGAATGGGATAATATGCTGATTCGTCCCCCACTTGACGTCAAATTCAGCCTTATGTCATGCTGACCTTTTAAACATGGCAGCACGATAGACATAAAAGAAATCTTCTTTTTTTCCCCCCTGCATTAATTGAAGCCTGTCAAAGCACAAGTATGAGTAACTTAATTTTTATGATGGTTTTAAAGGCCAACAAGATGTCTTTGTTTTGACTTCAATGATAAAACTAATCAGCCAGTAAGGTATACGCAACTTGTTTAGAAATGTCAAATTGCAAGTTACAGTAGGCCTATTTTTTCATAATACATGTATTTATGTATGATGGCTGGTTGCTTGTTTTCTTGCAAGATCTTTCCACACTGCTGCTCACTGAGTGGTCTCTGGGTGTTGAGATCAAGGTGAAAACATATCAGAAGTTATACATTTGGTCAATAATAAAGCTCACCTCAGCCTCACTGCCGGGGTCGAGGTGAATATGTGACTAACACGGCAGATGCATCACTGCCAAAGGCTCAGCCGTCTGTCAGATGATTGTAATTCCAGGAGAAAAGGCAGACTGATGTTTTAACCACTGAGGGGAAGTTTAGCTTTACCAGATTCACTTGATTTGTCAGCTGCTGTATCCATTTCATCATCAGCTTATTTGGGTGGAATCACTTGTTGTTATTTCAGATTTGTCTTTTTATACCGAGCCCTTTTACAAATGTGATTGCTCTCATTGACTTGTTAATGGCTCTTTTGATTGGGCTGGTTTCTGTGCATGAATGTGGTCCTTGTCTCTTCCCCGTGCAGTGTTTTCCCTGTTCAGACTGTTACTATGCTCCTCTCCTCTCCTCTCCTCTCTTCTCCTCCTGCATGTGTGTCTCCCTCAACCTTCATGGTTGATTACACGGTCAAAATCAATTTTTTCACTGCATTGTTTCGGACTCTTCTAATACATGGACAGTTCAATATGGTATTTGTCGATCAATTAACTGCATTGTCGTTGTTGCTGTCGGCTATGATTACACTGCACACTGTGCTTGTGAATTTTCTGTGTCTGGGATTTCTCTTTTGCATAAGTGCCTATACGCATTATTCAGAGTTATTATTAGCTGGTCAGCTGCACCGTGTGTGTGTCGCCGGAAGATATTTCCACAGGGCTCCCCCAGTAAAAGAGCTGCAATCCATAATGCACAGGAGGAAGAGTCAGGGGAGCGGACCGTAGCTCCACATTTTGTTCCCTATTACAAAGCAGCAGCTTGACCTTTTGGCTCATTTTCTCCGCTCACCAATTGCAAGTCCTCCTCAGCTGCCTCTCTGATTGCCAGCTGCAGCACGGACAGACAGAAAAACAGACTTTATATGTGTGTACAGTGTGTGTGTGTGTGCTGAAAAAGGCTTTGTCATTTCATTTCCGGTAGCAGCGGCCATATAAAGCACAAGAACAAAGCTCGGAGATATTTGTGAGATGTTCACACTGTCCCCTAATATTTAGCCATCTTAAAATAGTATTTGTTCAATCCTGAAATCCATGAGTAAGCCTCTGGGGAAAAGGGCCAATATTTAGGAGGGTTCTGGCTCAGCCAATGACTATCAGAAGGGCAAATATCCGGGTCAAGACTTCCTCTTGTGTTCACCCGTCATTGTTTACAGTCTGATTAGCAGCTAGAGATGTGAGACTGGAATTGAGATATGATGTCTACAACCAGATTGCTTCTTTATTTATGAATACAGAGAGTTTTTTAAAAAGCTAACAAAGTGTAAAAAGGGGTTAGAGGATAGCAAGTGGCTCAAAGATTGCTGTCTTCTCCTGCTGTTTACCTCCATGCAATGAAAGCTGAGGTAAAATGTTCAATTAATCGTGATATTGATTTGCTTACAAGATGTGTGTTTATAGTGTTTGTTGGGATGAATATGATAGAGGAGGGTGGCATGATGTTAGATGTCTGTCTAACACTGACAAGTTAAATGTTGCACTCAACATACAAATGCCTTCATCGGAAGCTATCAGTTCCACTTTGAAGACACAAACACACAAGTAACTCGCTTATAAAACATCGAGTCAAACAAGAATCCGTCCTCAGCGCCTTCAGCCCAAACTGAACGGCTGCACACGTTTCCCACGGGCTGAAAACTCTGTTCTCTTGGTGTGATGTCACACCTGGGCTCACAGGAAAAGGGAAACAGTGGACTTTTTTCACAGAAGACATTTTGACTTGACTCAGAGTATTACATTATTAAAAACACCTGTTCTGTCCCGATGACATGTCAAAATGTGTTTTGTGTAAAAGGCTTATTTAAAGTTCTCCAGTTAGTTTGTAGTCAGTGGCTTTCCAAGCTCTGCCTTATCTCTCTGAACTCACTCAGGTAATCATCTGATTCATTTATGATCTGATACATTTATTACCTCCTAATGCACATGAATGGTTCAGGAGGTGTGATGACCGCGGCTCACACAGTTTGATATCAGCTGAGTAACAGCGTATCAGGTCACAATCTGTGTAACACTGCTGATACGTTTGTTCTCTCACTTACTATTCCAGTGATGACAGAAATCCAACACAGAAGTTATGAGTATCGCCATTGAGCACAACCACAAAAACATTGTTTCAGAGTTTCGGCATCACCGGGGCAACCATCTGTCAGAGTGTGAAGAAAAACACCTCTCTGATAGCCGAGTCTGTCCGCAGTGATGGACCGGGATGTTCTCGGCCAGGATGATGTCATCACAGTGACTCAGGGCCACTCCTTTAAAGTAGTCACTAGAGCCAGGGTGTGGGGGGACATTATGGCATTGTATAACCCGTATTACTGTGGGTTCGACCAGCATTTAGTCCATTAACCCTCTGAGACCCACATAGAGCTATTTTTGTGTTTGTTAGGGGGGGACAGGGGATCTTTAGGGGGAGATAGCAGGTAAAAGTCACACAGATGTGGTGTACACCATCTGAAAGCTGGGAACCTATCCTATTGATTCAGTGTATAACATTAGGAATCCAAATTGTGGTATGATATGGAATTTTTGATGTAAATGGCATATTCCGTTTGGTTATTACGAATGGAGCATTTTCCTATAAAGAGTTGTGGGATATGCTGATATTATTTTAGGGGCATTCTTTGGATGTGTATACAGCACCAGTGGGGTGTTTACCACAATTTGCAACACGCAGCCTTTTGCCTGTTCATGATCAGCTTTGTGTGTTGTACACAAATCAACCAGTCAGTAGCAGGGCTGGGCTGGAGATACAGGGAAACACACCAACTTTTAAACATTAAATAAATAGGTTTTTGTATATGCGTTCCACTGGTCCATATTTTGACATGAAATGTAACATTCATTTATTCATTCATTCATTCATCTTCTGTACCGCTAATCCGGGTCAACCCGGGTCACGGGGGGGCTGGAGCCGATCCCAGCTGCATTGGGCGTAGGCGGGGTATAAAATGTAACATGTTGCATTAATTTGAATATTCACGGCTGCATGTAAATAGAAGGGAGCTAAGTGACTTAGTAGGAATATGTTTTTGGATTTTGCTTCTTAAATGTGTGAATTTGCTGCATTTTCTGTTTTATTTCAATTAATTAATTCATATAATTTATTGTTTATGTTTAAGCTGCCAGTCAGACAAACTAATTTGATGATGGGCATTTTAGAAATCAAACAATTACTAAAAAAAAACCCAAAAAATTAAAATAAAAGTGGCAAATGACAATTTAAATAAAAGATTAAAGATACAACTTAACAAAGCTTTTATTATGTGTGGTCGGTCTTATACTTTTTTTCTCCATCCATGTCAGGTTTGACGACCTCTGATCATATTGGCGCCACGGCCAGCCAGGTGGCCAATCAGGTGACAGCCAGGCTCACTGAGGACGGCGACCCTCTGACCACACCCACACTGCTTCACCCGTCCCTCGCCATCGTCACCGTCATGTCGATACCCAGCGGCAGCCCAGAAAGAGAGAGCTCTGGCGGGGCTCCCCCTCAGCTGGAGTGCCCTTCTTCCCCTACCGGCATGGACCCAGATCCCCCATCGACGGGCAGCCCAGTGCTCAGCCCAGACTCATCTTCCCATGATGCAGTGCTGTCAGCACCAGCAGCCTCCCCGGCAGACTCGGAGAATCTGAGTCCTGATGAACTGGAGCTGTTGGCCAAACTGGAGGAGCAGAACAGGTGAGACTAGTCGCTGTCCTCACCAAGCTTCAATGCGGGAAAAAAGAAAATGACTTTTTGATTCAAGGGTAACGTTTAGGCTCGGTAAGGTTTAATCCCACACAGCAGAGAGCACCAGATTCTCCACATGTCCGTTTGTACCACTGCAGAAAAATATGTTTTGTATTGATTAGACTTAATTAACCTTAGCAGCAGTAAACAACTTACAAAACAAAAAGAGAAGCTCTGTGTAAGGAGCCACATACTGCACAGTTCTTCCTCCAGCCATCACATGTTTCAGCAGAGCGGTCAGAGTGCAGGGCGGAGGAGTCAAATGACTTAAAAGAACCAGACATTCAGGGTCAAAGTGGGACTGAACCTAACACCCTCTGGGTAAAGAGCGCTCTCTTTAATCACATCATCTCTGCCTCCTGCCGCCCCAGACTCCGAGGAACACGAGGATAAAAAAGTAAAAAACATTTGAAGTAAACAACATTAGTGGACTGTTAGCTTAGCTTAGCTGTAAATGGGATAACAGCTAGCGTTGCTCTCTCCAAAGGTAACAAAGCCTGCCTACCAGCACATCTAAAGCGTATTAACGTTTCTTTAATCTCTACACAAACAGAGGTGTAAAAACAACAAATTGTGGTTTTACCAGGTGTTATGTGCACCACTATTTACCCCCTGGTGAGGGGCAGTGACTTTCTTGCTAAACTAAAAGGCTGCCAACCGCAATTGATGTTTATTGTGCAGACATGAGGGTGGTACTGATCCCCTCGTCTTCTCCTTTTCACCCCGAATGTCGAACTTTTCCTTGAGTTCATTGTTACTTGTAGGAAATACAGCACAAGATGCTTTTTGCCTCGGCTTGACCTTGAGGTCGAGGCTAGTAAATTCCTCTACTTTGATTGAAATTTTAAGCATCTGAATATGTGTCAAAACGAACAAACATTTTCATCTAATTATTCCTATACAAAGCGACAACTTAAATGCTTATGTATTGAATTTTGTTCAGTGTGTATTGTTGTTGTTGTTAGTTCAGCAGTTTTAGTTACATCCAGCAGATGGCTCTCTTTTACTCTTATCCTCCCAAAGTGTCAGACTTGCTGTTGATGATGACAAATTCTTAATCCCTATTATTGCATTTGAGACATAGACTAGTTTCTACAATATTTTAAATTAACTGGGTTATCATTAAAATAAAGACTCTTTGCTTTGACTCACTATAGAGGCAGACTAAATATCCCCCAAAACTCCTGTTAGTCTGACCCTGTATCCAAAGGCGTTTTGTTGCTTTTTTTGTCCGTTTAAAATTTTAATAGCCGGCCAGCTGTGTGTGTAATATCCTCCTGGTTCCGCCCCTGAGACTGTAGTTTAAGGTAACAAGCCCTGAGGCTCCTGATGCCCCTGCAAGGTTGTGCACAAACCGCACTGATCCACGCAGTGTCACAGTGTTCCTGCTGTGACTCCTAATGCTCCTCTTAGCTTCCCCGTCACTCTGCTGCGCACCATCCAAGGTTATAATAGTTTTAAATTTTAAATTAGTTTTTTCATTTTATTTAGGTTGCTGGAGGCTGATTCCAAGTCCATGCGGTCGATGAGCGGTTCACGGCGCAACAGCGGCTCCTCGCTGGTGTCCAGCTCCTCGGCCTCCTCCAACCTGTCGCACCTGGAGGAGGACACCTGGATCCTGTGGGGCCGCATCGTCAACGAGTGGGAGGAGTGGAGGCGCAAGAAGGACAAGCTCCTGAAGGTGGGGATCGGGGACTGGAGAGGGAACATGTCACATGCATGTCACATGCAGCATTTTCTGAAGAATGAGTCATTAAATATAATTTAGAATGAGAGCGTCAATAAGACGATTTTCAGCCTCCTCGTTTTATTTTTACATCTAGTTGGTCAGGTTTCACAGAAGGTTTACTGGAACAAAACAGAAAAAGGCGCCCTCCAAACCCCTGACTCATTGCACCTGTTATGCGCAGGCTGCTTTGGTCACAGTGTTTCCTTTTTTTACGACTTGTAAATGTGTCGGAAACACAACTCAGTGTTGTCTCAGAGCACTGGGTTTATTTTTGCTTAATTTCCTCTACAACTGAACAGTTTTTGGGAAAAGAAACCTGCCTGAATCTGTTAGCATTTGCTTATCCAATCGCTGTATTATTGTCAAATCATGTTCTTGTTGTTGTTTTGTTTAAGTGTATATGGGTGCGGCGCTGTCCACAGTACTGAATCTGAGCAGAGATTTCCGTTTCACTTGCTTTTTTTCGTGGTTGTAAATAGAACTGTGTAAAAGTGTAAAACGAACCTCCAGGTAAATATATCAGTGTGTCTTTGTGGGTGAAGGAGAGAAATGTCAGCTTTACCGTCCGTATCAGATCACCCTGTGGAGTCTGCAGCAACTCGCGGGAGAAAATAATTGTCTCTGGTGTGTGTCAGAATGAGGTATATTGAGGTGTATTTTCTTGTCGGACTTTCTCTAGTACCCGGTGTATTTATCGCTCTGCGAGTGCTGCTGTGTTCCTATGTGAGTGATTTTCGAAACCGTAGCCTAATGTTGTTGTTATTTAGCCTTTCTGAGATCGGATGGTGCTGCAGATTTGGATGTCTATCATGGTGATTTATTCAAGCACTCAATGGAGCCTTAGATGTTTAATTGCAGTATTATTTATAGGCTCATATTTATGCTTAAATAGAATATATGACATGATTTATTGTGTGAAACCAGGGAAATCGGACATGCAGCAGCCCCATGCAGCCCGAATGGAATGATCCTTGTTTCATAACCAACACTGCGATGATTCGACGGCGAGGTTTACGGTGCTGCTCAGATCGAATTATCGAATAGTTAATACTTTAACTGATAACATGAATGCCTTTAAGTTGCACTGTGCCGATACGCCTTTCTCCGCTCCCTTCCTCTCTGTGTCCTCTGTGACAAAAAGAGAAAACCCAGGGGACGAGAAGACGGATGAGGGAAGGGACAGCAACATGAGTCAGGGCAAAATGGGAGAGCAGACAAACCAAGCAAAACGACAGCGGCTGCATGCAAACTCCACATACAGTTTGGCTTCAATGATTGATTTGGGAAGTATTGTGAAGAGTGATCCATCATGATGTACTGACTGAGTCCTGGATTATGACATAACACGAAGTTATCCTTGTAATATGAATATTCATTATCCCATAATTGATTCCTCTTCTCTTTCCTCCTCTAGAGGTGTTTAAAATTGCATCCCTTTACTCTTCTTTCCTGTCTCTCCGTCTCCCTCCAGGAGTTGATCAGGAAGGGCATCCCTCACCATTTCCGGGCCATCGTCTGGCAGCTGCTGGGCAACGCCACCGACATGCCGGTGAAGAACCAGTACTCCGAGCTGCTGAAGATGTCGTCCCCCTGCGAGAAGCTCATCCGCAGAGACATCGCCCGCACCTACCCCGAGCACGAGTTCTTCAAAGGCCAGGACAGCCTGGGGCAGGAAGTCCTCTTCAACGTCATGAAGGTGAGCACTGCAGCATTTCACGTCAGCTCTCTGTAGGTCCAGACTTCTCAGCACTGACATGTAGCAGCTGTGGAAAGGTGAGACATGCGTCTTTTGGGATAAATGCCTTTGTTTGCACTGGACTTTGGGTACATTGTTGAAAATGAATCAGGTAATTTTGCACACATTTACACTTTGAGAGGATACAGTATATTTTGTGTTTTGCTATCGCTTTGTGTTCTGAAGGTACAGCGTGAACTAATGCTAAAAATGACCTATAATGAGACAGGAGATCTTGGACATAGTTCAAGACACTGACCATGTAACGGCGATGTGTTCAGGGACCTTTGTCATTCTTTAATTTCCTGTCACCTCTCAGCTGGGTCTTATCTAATAAAGGCAAAGATAATGGTCCAACAATATCTTGTAAGTATTAAATGTTAAAGAGAAACATTCTGAATATTTAAGCTCAATAACAAAACAAATTAATGAATTTTCTTGAAAATACATTACAACTGCAATTGTTTTATGAATATTAGTTATGTTAAGATCCAATAAACAATGTTAAAAATAAAACAATCACATGGGTGATGCTGCTTTTGTGAATTGAGAATGATGTTAAACAGGGAAAAGCAATGCTTGTGGATAATTTGACTTAAATAATAAGTGCAGAATTTGTTTGTTGTTGAATTATGGGGGAAAAAAACAACAGATTGCCCTTTTAAAACATTGTAAAGATGCTTTAAAGATTTGAATGGCTTCCCTATTTCAGGCTGAGCATCACCATCCTAATGTAATACTGTTCACCAGATAAACTCTGTCGGGAAACAATGAAATGTGGTGATTTGTTGTTCAGCATGGAAAAAAGCTTGTTGACCATCAACACATCAGTTAAAGTTTCCTGGTAGCTGAGCTGTGCAGGAAATGAAGGAACCTCTGGTGACTTTTGACGCTGTTGCTCATCCTGAACGTTGGGTCTGGAATACAGATGTCATCTGTGCTGCTTTCTATAAATACAGCGAAGGTAATCTCTGTGTGTGTGTGTGTGTGCTTTTCAGGCGTACTCCCTGGTGGATCGAGAGGTGGGCTACTGCCAAGGCAGTGCATTCATCGTCGGTCTGCTGCTTATGCAGGTAAAAATCTAATATTTCACGAGAATAATCCATAATGAGGATATTCTGCCTGAAAGCTCCGTATAAGGTTCATTGTAATCAGCCCCACTAGATTTATCTGACTACTATTCACAAAAACAGGTGATTATGTAGCAGGATTTTGAAAAGCTGCAAGGCAATTAAGTTGTCTCTAGAGGTTATCAGTGAAATATTGGAGCCACGGCATAATAAACAGTTTAACAGAAGCGATGTCTTATTTATGACTAATGCGGGTACTTTACTCACCTCTGTCTCCGCCTCCCAGATGCCCGAGGAGGAGGCGTTTTGTGTTTTTGTGCGTCTGATGCAGGAGTACCGTCTGAGGGAGCTGTTCAAACCCAGCATGGCCGAGCTGGGCCTCTGCATCTACCAGTTTGAGTATCTGCTACAGGTAAAGAGGGGGAATCAACAAACATGAGGCCTGCCGTGGAATACTCATCCACAAGGGGGCAGCAAATATCCCATTTATTCCTTTGTTATATGAGGTTTAAAATCATGCTCTTTTATTTTCTGTTATAGGAGCAACTTCCAGAGTTGAACGTCCATTTTCGATCCCAGAGTTTCCACACATCCATGTACGCCTCGTCCTGGTTCCTCACCCTTTTCCTCACTTTCCTCCCCCTGCCTGTCGCCACACGCATCTTCGATATCTTCATGTATGAGGTAGGAAACCTGAAGATGTGTTTGACCGTGTATATTCGGTAATCTGTTCTCTCAGCTGAGCGCACATAATGCTTTGTCTGTCCTCCCCGCAGGGCCTAGAGATTATCTTCCGTGTGGGCCTGGCCATCCTGCAGTACAACCAGACTGACCTCATTCAGCTGGACATGGAGGGCATGTCGCAGGTAAGCAGCTGCAGCTTTGTGCCGCCTGCTGCAGGAATGAGTTTCAGATTCAGCCATGAGTCAAAGGCTCCATGTTCCACTTTCCCTTTAGCACGCGAGCTTCCTGAACGGCAGATCTGCCCTGATAAAAGCTTGGTTACACTCATTACAAACTGAAACTGAAACCAGGGCGTATGTGATGGTGGCACAGCATGCTTATGCATCAATGTTTTGTATGCGATGAAACAGTCAGGACAACAAAACTGTATTCGGATGATTACTCCTTTATAAAAACCCATCAAACAAGTCAATTAGATCTTGATTTGTTTTATTGGATGTGAATAAATCTGGACCTGATCTCTTATTAAAGACAAAAAAATCAAGGGTTGCATCTGCAGCAGTTCTATGTTTCATTTATTTTGTCTTTTGCTTGTGTGGTAATATGCAGTAAAAACTGGGCTGCAACTACCTATAATAATTGTCATCATTTGGCTAATGTGGTCTTTATTTCCATGGTTAAACCATTTTATTTTTTTGTGAAAAAATATCAGAAAATAGTGAAAACAGCTAATACAGTTTCCCAGATCCCAAGTTGTTTTTACCCCAAATTCCTTGTTTTATTTGACCAAAAGTCCAAATCAACAAGATATTTACTTAATTATATATGACCAAGGAAAATGTTTTTGCAATTTTTGCATATTCTAAGTGCAGAATGATGTATGTGCAGAGTAGGGGTGACCCCGAATAGTCAAATATTCCACGATTCGTATGAAGGAGCCTGATTCCACTGTCAATCTCACAGTCGAATCGCCGCTGTGGGGGTTATGAAACAACGGATTTTCCAGTCAGGCTTTACGGAGGTGCTCGATGTCTGATTATACTAAACTAATGAATATGTTTATTAGTCAGAGCGCCCACAAGCGCGTAGAGGACGTAGAGGAGAACTTTTTTAAATGTATGAATCATTCAAACAACAACAACGACCCCTCACTCTCTCATTTACTTCTGTGATTTGCTTCATGATGTGGATTGCTACACTGAGGGGAAATAAATTAGGCTCCAGAAGTTTTATTTCCAACCACAGGAAGCACCAGAATAACTGATGCACTCTGTTAGATTTGGGTTTAAGGGAAGATTAGACGGTCAGTCGACTTTGGACAAGTCAGACTCATCTCTGTAAATTCTTCGGGGACACCCCCTGGTGCAGAGTCTGACACAAGACGGCTGTTTATTTACATTTATCTGCCAAAAGTGGAAAGTTTCTCCATCCTCATTGAAACCCTGATTTTGAGGGGCGGGCCTACACCCATGTTTTGTGGCATCACAGCTAGTTTAGAAGTCAGTCCTAGGTCCAGTTTGCAACTTAAACAAGTCTAATGTAGAAACTCTGGCAGGCAAACTTTAGAAATGAACAAAATCTGCAGAAGAAGAAGCAGCCAGATGCCTTTTTAAGTATTTTATACATAAATTATACCTTTACTTGCAGAGGTAAACAAATTAAGCAGATGTTATTTTTCCAGGTATACTATACATATGTCCTAATCCATATCTGGAAGGGATCTTTAACTCTTATAGATATGATATGAACTGTTTTCTGTTAATGTATCAGTATATAAATACTATCGTAGTTCTAAAAATACAGCAGCTGCTGGCTCGCTGCAAGGCTACCGCAGGGCCTCAGCTGCTCTCCATCGCTACTCTAAAATGTGTCTGCCTGCTTCTTCATAAAATATGAATGAGCATCTTTGTCTGTCTTGAGCTCTCTAATCCTCCGTGTGGTTCCCTCCGGCTCTGCCAGCATTTCCAGAAGGTGATCCCCCACCAGTTCGACAGCTGCCCAGACAAGCTGATCCTCAGGGCCTACCAGGTCAAGTACAACCCCAAGAGGATGAAAAAGTAAGAGCGCTCATTACTCAACTAATGACGAGTTAGGCTCATGGTGCCCAGTAGGATTTGTTTTTTATGTCTCACTAAAGCGGAAGGTTTTTACTCTGAAAAACACTCACGCTGTGTTTCATGTGTGCTTGTTTTGTTGTGTTAAATGGGGTAGACACACTTTCCTCTTCTGTCTTTCTTTTGATTTTGTGCTTTTTAAAGCGACTACAAGGAATTTCCATTTTGGGTTTATTTTGGCACCACTGCCTCGTGTTGTAAAGAGTTTATCTGGCATGCATTTGTTTTGGAAGGGATCTTATTTTTTTACAGTTACATGTTACAGTCTAAACTGCTGTTTGCATGAGGTAATGCGTCTATTTGTGGCTGTGTAATATTAATAACCGTAATATGAGGATGATTTAATAATGTAAAAAATTATTATTCACCAACGTCAATTCATATATTAAGGTAAAACCAAGCAGGACAAACGTATTTCATGAATAAAATGACATAGCTGGAGGGACAATTAAAGATCAGTTTTAAATCCTTAAAATCTTCTTGCTAATGGCTTTGTTTGCTTATGTCGCCCATAAAGAGGCATCAGATATTAATTTAGACAGTTTTGCAGCCAGTTAAAAACTCCTGATAGCTCATAAAAAATGTAAATGCTGTAAGGTCACCATTGCATAATCCTGTTTTGTTTTATTTTATTTCTTATCAGACTTGAGAAAGAATACACCACGATCAAGAACAAAGAAATGGAGGAACAAATTGAGATAAAGGTGTGTGTTTGCTCAGCTGTGTGAGTGTTTGATGTATTTGAGCATAATGTGGATATTACAGTTAAAGGTATACTATGTTATATTTCCACATTCATGAGTGGCACAGCATAATTTGTTCATTAATTGCAAATTTTCTAGCGTTATGTTAGCGTTGCGTTAGCGCTGTGCTAGCTAACGCTTGTTGTAGCTGCTTCATTAGAATGAAACGACATAACGAGAATAAATGTGATTAACTGTAATGTGAACTTCACAACACTAACTCGCCCATGAACATTATTTTGTACAACTCTGTTAAAGTCTTTTGTTATTTATTTAGATTGAGAGACGTCTAGTGGCGCTAAATTCTTTTTGTGGGATTTAACAAACAAATGTGTGATCTAACAGTTCTGTGTCTCTCTGTTCAGAGGTTACGTACAGAAAACCGGCTGCTGAAGCAGAGGATCGAGACGCTGGAGAAGGTAAGAGATGGGTTTTGATTCCAGCTTATCTAAATGCTAAAATAAATCAGGTTTGTGCGGCTGACACAAAACAGCCTGATTGCTCAGCTCAGGACTCTTCACATTTTCATCAGATCTAGTTAAACACTGAAACGAGATAACGCTGTGTGCTCTTGTTTTTCCCCCTCTCCTCCAGCACTGTGCAGTTTTTAATCTCCTCTTCTCTCTGTTTTTTCTGAGTGATTTCGCTGCCGCCTCTTTTTTCTTTACACACTTCTCTATGATTGAATCCTCGGCCTGTGAAGCTGTTTCTTTCTTTTTCCTTGAACTTCCTCTTGGTTTCTTTGTGGTTTATCCTTGGTGTCCCACTGTCTTTCACTTTCTCTTCACCTCTCTTTTTTTCACCCTCTTGTTCCTCTCCGTCGCTGCGCTGTAGGAGAGTGCCGCTCTGGCAGACAGACTGATACAGGTAGAGTACTGTGAACCACTTTCCCACTGACCTCGCTGTCCTCTGCCCTGCTCACACCTCCCTCTGCCTCCTCTTTCTACTCTCCTGCACCACTCTGCTCCGTCTTCTCAACAAAAACCAAGCAAAAGTGCATGAAAGCATATAGTTGAACATTTCTTCAGGGCTGTTCTGATATCCCTGAATGCATGTACTTTTTATCAGCCTGATCTCACAAAATTATGTGAAATAACCACGACCTCTTGACATAGAGTTCCGTAGCGGCGCATAATGTGTGAAAATAACATGCAGACTTTCATCCAGGAGAACGTTTTTTGTCCTGTGTTCAAACAAAACTGAACAACTTTTTACGTAAGTTACATTTTTCTTTGAAAACAACTTTTTTAACTTTTTACTTTTTTACGCAACTTCCGAGGCTTCAACTACCGTCATTTCTGGTATATTTATTTACTTTTAAACTGTCTTTTATAACGCCTTACCAGGACGTTTTTTGCCCTAAACCCAGGTCAGTGCTTCTGTAACATAAATCCACCAAAACTGCAGCTTTTTTAACAACCGCCAACTGTACGTGTATGTACAACCCTCCACTGATTCATGTAATTTTCAATCATTTTGTGCTACCAGCATGGAATTCTGTGTAAAGAAGTCGTGGTCATTTCATGTGATTTTGTGAGATAAGGTTGCTTTTTATCCAAGGAGGAAATCCCAATAAGGTCTAAAAAAAGTCATCCCTGCAGCCCCTGCATGTAGCATGTAAAAGTTTATAAATATCACTATGTGCTTTTTACACATCGTCATTAAAAGACACCTTACCTAAATGTGAATAAAATATCCTACATACCCCGAGACCTTTTTTTAACTCTTCTTTTATAGCAGAAAAAATAACAATAAATCTGCTGTGTGCCATAAAGCCTTGACCCTTTTCCCTACATTGGTATAAGCTGCATTTTAAAAGTCCAAACTGTGATCTTGACCCTGTGGCCCGCTGTTCCAGGGTCAGGTGACGAGGGCGCAGGAAGCGGAGGAGAACTACGTGATCAAGCGTGAGCTGGCGGTGGTGAGGCAGCAGTGCAACACGGCCAACGAGAGCCTCGAGAAAGCGCAGGACACCATCAGAGAGCTGCAGCAACAGAAGGTAAACACCCACCAACCCATCTGTGCACAGACAGGAAGGATTGTTCCTGCACAGAGGATGCAGCCGACCCTCACATATGTTGAATAGGAGATTTATGTAGTAAGATTTTCTCTCGAGGCAGAAGCAGTTAATCAGCATTTCTCTTGAATTGTCTATTAGGTAATGGTTCATGAGGTCACATGGAAGTTAAATGGTTTCATAATAAGGGCAAAGAAAAGTTCCTCTTCAGTTGATAACAGGATTTAATAAAGTACTGAGGGAAATGCTTGTAAAAACTGAGGAAACATGCTCCCAGACAGAAGCCAAGTAAAGTACTACTGTAAAACATATCAGGTGAAGTGTAAATTTAGTATATTTTCACTGTCAGACGGTGCTGTTTCAGTTTACACGGGGGGTTCTGAAGCCGTTATATTCATCTCTGTTCTCCTCAATCCACCAGACTCCTTTGACAAAAACAGTAATTTTACATCGCAGAAGACAGGAGTCACTAATCTACTGCGGCCTGATCGCATTGTTTGTTTGTGTTATCGTGTCATTTAGGTGATTCCAAATCAAAGTCACACAATAACACACATAAACTTCGATCAAAGCAGCAGCAGACCAGCAGCTCCCAAAATGACTGTTCTCGTCAGCGGTACACTGAATATGGCTAAATAATAAGTTAGACAGCAGCCGATTGACTTAGCTCGGCTTATTTCCCAAAATGTTAAACTATTTCTGTAATAATTAGCTAACTTTTGATTGGTAATCTGTACACTCACCCAAGGAAGGTTGCTACATTTCCTAAAAATATCAAGTCATCTTCCAGCAGACAGTCAGTCTAATGTCAGATTTAGAGAGGCCTCAGTTTCACTTATGGAAGAGTTGCAACACTGATTGTCTTCAGACTTCGGTGGAAAGTCTTAGAAATATAAATGTGTGCAAGACAAGCAACTGCAAAAAAAAAAAGAAGACCTGTTTTGCAAGGTGGCCCGACCTTCAGAATGAGACTGTATATGTTTCATGTTTCTAAGGTCACACAGCAGAAGTCCAGCTGTTACAAATGGACTCTTTCACAACATTTACTTCTGGAAATGGTTTATTTAATACATTTTTCAAAAAAAAGACACATTACTTTCCCATGTATTTGTTATTAGAACATTTTGTTGTAATGTTTCATGTAAAAAGTTTTTGAGTATCTTCAATAAGTACTAATTAATACAATGTTTTGTAGTTTCTACAGATAAAAGATAAAAGAATGACAAAGTAAGAGTATAATAAAGACACAAACTGATGATGAGGAAAACATGGACTCAACTGAACAAACCACACATTATCACATTTTAACATCAAGAAAATGTCAGATAAAACCAGAGAGTTGTGACTAAATCTTTGAGTCAGTTGGGTTTTTAAACCATTTATTTATATAATAAGCATGTGGCTGTTTGTACTGAGATGAAATGTGTTCTGAAAAGAAGTCTGGAAATCTGATTCAGGAAAATTGAGGGATTTTGTAAAGGAAAATGTGTAGAAAACCTGACTTTTCTGTTCTGGACCTGAGGCCTTAGCACGGTTAAAATTTCTCAGAGTCACAACAGAAAATGACACTTTTCTGTGAGAATACAAAGGTGACACATTCATACATCTTCCTTCTCTGTTTTCAATGCTGCGCACGTTCACACAGAGGGAGGAAAACGAAATTAAAACAACATGAATTAAGCAAACTGCACCTTTAAAAGAAAACACAGCATTTAATATTATTATTTCATGGCATCTTGAGCACTCATGATGATGTCATGTTGACGGGTGATTTTATTCCAGCTCAGATTGTCGGCACCCACCAGAGTTCACACACCTCCAGACACTCACAGTCCTCTTTGATAACCAAGACCGAAAGGCACGCAATGACAAACCGAGAATCTTTTACGCACGCTATGTACTCGCCCAATTTCAAGCGTTTGTATTTTGCCTCGTAGGAAAGTATTTTTCCACTCAGCCCTCTCCGTTTTTCTGCTGCGCCGACACCCCTGAATGTGTTTCACTTTGATGTGGTGACATGAAAATGTACAGTAGCTTTCTCCTCTCTGGCGTCACTCTGAGTCAGTGGAGCAGAGTTGCTGCTTGATGCTAACTTTTATTTAGAGATTTTGGTTACAGTTACAGGCATTTACACAATACTGGTCACACAACAGAAAATGAATCAGCTGAGAGTTTCCATTTTGCTGCCGCGGGCCGGTTACTGGTACATGATAGCGCCCAGCAGCGCGTCATAATTTATGCTGCAACTTTTGTTTCCTTTGTGGCTGCAGCTTGTTTTGGGATGTTTTTCTTTACATTTTCCTGCTGCCTTCACCTGGAGTTTTCTCCAGTGAAAAACAGCAAAGGGCGTGCAAGGATTTATGATTGCATGACAGTGTGTGATTACTCAATTTGCTGTCAGATTTATCAGCAAGAGACAAAAAGAACGGAAGTAAAATGAGATACAGCAGCCGCTTGTGGCAGAATTCACAGCCAGTGACGCCTTGTGGTAAAAATTTAACTCCATCATCTGCAACCAGTCTGCACGGGATAAAAACACAAAAACTGATGATTTTAATTTTGTATGAGGTGCTCCATTCAACCAATGATCCCAGTTGTTAATAATTATCTGTAAACCAACATAAACGAAAGAAAGCTGCCCTGTTGTACGATACACCTGTGTAACACCGGCCGTGTTTGTTTCAGTACACGGAGCAGTTTGTGAGCAATCTGCAGGCCCAGCTGGAGCAGTCCAAGCTGCGCGAGGCCGAACTGCTCGGAGCGCTGAAGGAAATGCAAGACAAGGTCCTCGACCTGGAGAAGGTGGGCGAACAGATGCATTCAGAGTGTGCGAGTGAACCGAGTGTGAAAGATGAGCGGAGAACAGCAGGCGTGTGCAACTGTGAACGTGTTAAAGATGAACATTACTGTGAGCTAAGCTGTTAAATTAATGACAAACAAAGGCGTATATGTAATTTCTGGCTTTCGGTTTTACTTCATGAGGTGTTTAGACACAACAGCTCGGCTTCCTCCTGAAGAGCATTTCACTGTCACATAAAACTGAAAGCTAGGGAAGCAAAAATTTACAAATGTTCCTGTTTTTTGTTTTTTGTCATGCTTGCAGACATTTGCTGGTTAAGCATTTAACGTAAAGTTGAGCCCGACCAATGACGGACAGATGCTGATACTGATTTTACATGAAAAAAAATTGATGCCTGATATGCTGACCGCTTTTGTAAATTTTTAGTTGGTGTGGAAATAGACTCTTTTTTTTATGTGGATTGTGCACTGATTTTTAACCACAACAGCTCAAATGTACCCATAGAGCTACTTTCTCAAACAAAAACCATTAATTAAATCATATTTACCTTTGTTATTCATCATTATACGTTATACAAGCAATTTATTCAGTTGTCAGCCAATTCTATAAATGAGAAAATAAAGAAAAAATAGGAATATATTAAACAGCTAAATAAGTTTCAGTCAACTGCTGACTGAAAAAAAGGATAAGAAATTAAAGGCTAACACCATTTCTAAATCACGGCAAGCAACATTTTCTGCATTATATATTGATTTTAAAAAAATAGCACACATGACATTTGATTGGCCAATATCGACCAATAATATCTGTCAACCGATATATATTTGTTGGGCTCTAGCTTAAAGCACCATCATGATTCTCTCATGGTTCCATTAGCATGTCTGTAGACAGAAGAAGTTAGTCGGTCAGCTGTAAACATGACACATATTTTTCCTTTCAGAGAAGCACCTGCCTGCCCGATGAGCACAACATGGCGGCTCTGCAGGAGGAGGTGAAGCAGATGAAGCTGAGGGAGCTGGAGACGCTGCGCTCATTCAGGGAGATGCAGGACACCGTCACTGAGCTCAACCAGCGCTGGCAGGTAACACAAACCTGTGTGTGCATGTCCATGTGACTTGTCTGTGCAGCGGCAGGAGACTCACACCTGTGCTGCTCTGTGTTTCTGCAGCACCACATGTCCCGGGGCAGCAGCACAGGGGGCGGCGGCGGCCACTGGAAGGAATCCCCGAAGAAGAACGCCATGAACGAGCTGCAGGACAAACTGATGACGGTCAGGCTGAGGGAGGCCCAGGCTCAGGCTGAGCTCCGAGAGGTCAAACTCAAAGCCCTGCAGCTGGAGAGCCAGGTCAGATTTACTGTAGATACACCTTCTGTTCTTACATATACAGGTGCAGTTGCACAGTGATGATGAATGATAAAGGTAGATCATCCCTGCATTGTGTTTCCTTCCTCTCTAGTGCTCAGATTAATTCAGTAATCAAGAAAATGTTCAGAAAAGTTATTAGGAACAAGTTTGATACCAACATTTGCTGGTTCCAGCCTCAATTCATCATAGTAAAGTAATATAAATGTTTCTGGTTTTGGACCGTTGGTCCGACAAACAAGCCATTCCGAAATGTCACTTTTGGTTCTTCTGGGCATTTTTCACTATTATTATACAACCATTTCATAATGAAAATAATAATTTGTCCCCATTTGACTTCTCTCACTTCAGAACCAGATCCACAGCAAGCTGATTGGTCGCAACGATCAGGAACGCTCCGCCCTGCAGGACCGGCTCCAGATGCTGGCCAATCAGAACAAAGCGCTCCAGGCCCAGCTCAACGAGATGAAGAGGAAGCAGTCCGAGTCCGACTGCAAGGTCTGAACGTAGTAGTACAGTAGAACTAGTTTAATGAGATGTGAAAGATATTTACATTCAGTAATGAGACAGTAATAACTTGATGGGGAAAAAAAGGGAATTAAGACAAAATGGGATGTAAGGAGGGAGGGAATGTCAGAGGAGGACGGATTATGGAATGACCATCGAATGCTAGTATGATCAATAAATGGCAATGCTGAGCAAGCACAATGTGCAGGATCGTCTTTTCCCAAGACTCAAGGACAGAAATAGAAAATGTTTCAGGGAAAATGGATGAGATTTGAGTCAGACTATAATAAAGATATATGTTATAGTCAACTATATTTATATATATTTGGGATTCATATCCAGATAAGAAGGAAAGGTGCGATGAGGGCGGCCTGGAAGGAGAGATAGAGGACAGGAGACAGTTCATGATGCATTATCGATATCCATCACTGTTAGGCAGGAAATGTCATCTCCTCTCTCCCCTCACACGCGCAGAGTAAAGAAGAGGTGATGGCGGTGCGACTGAGGGAAGCAGACAGTATGGCCGCCATGGCTGAACTCAGGCAGAAGATCGCAGATCTGGAGATACAGGTTCGTGCTTCTGTGTTTGTGTGGCTCCGTGTCTGCAGGAATCCAACGTCTGTTTAATGAGTGCATGTGGATGTTGAAGTCTGTGTGCGGATGATTCAACAACATTATAAAAAAAATTTTTAAAAAGAAAGAAAGAAACTGTGACTGTAACCTTCAGAGGGCAAAATGTGTTTTCCAGAAGGAGGAAGGGCTGATCCAGGGCCAGCTGAACCACTCAGACTCCAGACAGTACATCAACCAGCTCCGGGACCAGATCGCTGAGCTCAAGAACGAGGTCAGACACACACACACACACACACACACACACACTCTCTATTTCTATTAATATAGCTATCCCACTCACCAAGCTCTGATTGGCCGACTGCATCTCTGTTTCTTCGTTAGAAGCAGCCAATAAAAAGCACAAAGCTGGGGGGCACTTACCATTAACTCTTGTATCTCCGCTACAATCAAATGAAGCCACAGAAGGCCAAAAAAAAATAAGTACAAAGCCAGACCTGGCTTCCAGTCTTATATCTTAGAGGTTCAGAGGTCTTTGTGCCATAAATCTGACCCAGTGACAGATTATTTAAAATGTAGTTCAAATATTTCTTGTTTGATTACGGTAATTATTGATGTTTTAAAACTTATTTTCCTGTATTTCTATTCAGTAAAAGTTACATATCTCACAAACACGCAGTAAATATTAATGTTTAATGTCGGATTTCATTGACTGGTGGGTTCTTCAACATGCCCTGCAGTGTGTGTTTACTGTAGAAACATGCACATAGATGTGCTGCAGCCTTGCTTACCACCACAGAAGCATCTGTTCGCCTACATGCAGCCTCACAGCACACACACCACTTCCACCCAGACACACTCACACTGTTGTGTCTATGTCTTTCTTGTAAAAGGAGACCACTGCTCTTTCCCCCCACAACTGTATTCCCATCAATTGGCTCACTGTGAACTTTAGTCCTGAAACATGAATGACTTCTAAAGAATACACACTTGACATTTAGAAAGGTTGTTTTTTTTCACAGCTGTGCAGCTTTTCTACACAGGTGTTTTTCGCTCGCTGACGCGTTAAAAACATTTATTTAAGTGGATGTTAAAATTCAGTGACCTCCTGAGGTTTATGATGATCTTTCCCCTTGTTTTGGGGACCAACACACACTCTGGGTTTGTTCATTCAGAGAGTGGCAGTGCGTGACTAGGAGGGAAGCGTTTCGACTTAAAAAGCGAGGGGGCGTGATGAGACTGCCCTGCCCTTTACCGCTCCTCTCTTTTCTTCTCATCCCCCCACCTTTT
>CAFUXE010000108.1:201534-245754 GCA_903364295.1 Serranus cabrilla | reverse complement strand
TTTTTTTTTTTTTTTTTTGCATGGCATGATAAAATATATGCCAAAAAATATGCACATGGAGGGCAACCCACATATGTGATATTTGCAGTCATACATACACAAATGCACGCGATTGAACAGCGGCAGTGCAGGATGTGAAGCAAATGTTTTATTCGCCCCTTCACCGTTATAGCATGGAAGTGAACGGGAGATTAATATATATTTTTTAATCCTTTAAAAATTGCATATATGTGACTGCGGCCTCATTCGATATTTCGTGCAAATTGCATTTTTTTAAGCATGAGTGATCAGAAAATGCTAACAGAAGTGTGCTTTGTGTACAAGCTTCACCCTTTTAAAATTTACGATTTACATTCACACAATCAATGAATCCATCAAACTAGTCTGTGTTTGAGCCGAACAGCAGGTGGCGCTGTGGTTAATTGAAACTATATTCGGCAGGTAACAGGTGAGAGTCAAGCGACTTCCTGCCACTAAACAGCGCTGAATCCCTTCTGAAAACTTCTTTTCCAA
This sequence comes from Serranus cabrilla, assembly GCA_903364295.1. Taxonomy (NCBI): domain Eukaryota; kingdom Metazoa; phylum Chordata; class Actinopteri; order Perciformes; family Serranidae; genus Serranus; species Serranus cabrilla. Next base: position 245,241 of record CAFUXE010000108.1, on the reverse strand, counting down.
TGCAGACTGTGAAAGGAAAGCTAGTCATGAAGCAGCTGGGGCCTGACAGAGCGGATATAAGCATGCAGCGAGGGACGAAGCACAGATGGACAACATACACCAGGTACATACACCAGGTTTCTGTTTCCCTGCCTCCTCGTGCTGAGACATGGACCCTCAACTGGTCAGACTGATGTGTGGTCAAAAACAGGTACGTGTCCCTTAAAGCATAAAGCATACACTTTTAGAAAAGAATAGAAAATAAAAATATTTGTTTCTCGCACGAGAAAGTTTCTCGTGAGCACCGGTTAGTTTCTGGTGCGCTCGAGAAACAAATATGTTTTATTTTCTATTCTTATGTCCCTTTACGGGCTCCGTAGTTAAGTACCTTTCATGCAGGAAATGCAGATTTAAGTGCTGTACAGTGATGCATGAATTGGTGTGTAAAGTTTCACATTAACCATCCACCAGAGTGAATCATTTTCTGATGTACATTTCACTCTCCTGTGCCATATGTTGCCGTTTAAAAGACGCATTGTACTGATGTCTCGTTGTTGTTTTTAAGGACTGAGGATACTTGAATAATTAGAGAGGCCATTTTCAGTAAATGTCATTTTTTTTATTGTTATTTTTTAATCTAAGCAGCTAATCAAAAAAATGTAAGCTTGACAGAGGAAACAACCAAAGAATAAATATGAGTCGTACTTTGCTGTCTGCACAAACGCTCTATATTGACGTTTTTGAGGGGAGCAGCAGGCTGATCCAAACTCTATTTAGAGTCACTTATTTCCTGCTTACTGACCTGTTTAATACAGTAAAAAAGACAACAAAAAAACAGCTTTGTCATTGCTAATTCGTGTGGATGACTGGGGCAAAACTTCGGGTTGCCAACATGCACACACATACTTTGATGATGAGGGCGGCTGTTAAAGGATTAAATCAATGTTAATTCACTGTCAATTTAGTGCCAATAAAAATCCCATTTAACAGCCAAAAATATCACAGTCAGAGCTTTAAAATGACTTTAAAATCAGGTCAAGAATATATCATTTAACAGCTGTTCACTGTAGTTTGTAGCAAACGTTACAACAGATGAAATAGTGCATTTATAGAGACTTTCAGCATGTAGTGACATGTTAAGTATTGCAGCCCTGTTCGTCATATTCAAGGAAAATGTCAGAGACGCGATGTGTGTTCAATCGTTTTTCACCTTAACATTAATTTCCTCTCTTTCCCATGAATGTACGGTGCGTTTTCATTGAATACTATTGAAGAGAATCTGCTGTTGCATCAGCCAGCTTCTTTTAAACTTGACCTCAGTGGTGATTTTGTAACCCCGATCGGTGTCAACACAGTGTGTCAACACTTTCTGAAGAACTTTCAGCACAGTCGTCCACCTCCCCCTCCCTCTCGCATCATTGATTTCCAGATTCATCTGATGCTGTGTTTAGTTTGTGCAACATTTCCATCCACATTTGTGTTTTTTTTTAAGTAGAGCTGGACAGATTCAGTGCTGCAGTGAGTGCGCAGTGTCTGGGTTTGTGTGTGTGAGGAAGCAGTGTGGTTGTCGGCTCAGAGGTGTCAGAGCTGAGACACTTCCTCGTTGTTTTTTTTTTACTCTCATCACATCGACCTGCAGAGAACGTCAACGGCTCACGATCCTGACTGACCTCCCATGTGACACACTCTTCACATTTATCCTCGTAATTTAACCGAACCTGCAACCTGAAGACGAGCTCGTGGAGTGTAAAAATCTGGTGAGTATTTGCATATTTATTTCTGAAAACTATCTTCATATTTTTTTTAGTAAATTAAAGCTTCTACAGTTTGGTTTTTCCTCAATTTAACATGGCTTTAAATAGGTGGATTTGTCCTTGATTCTAACGCAAATATTTAGGTAAACTAACACACAGTGAGCTCAACTAAATGTTCTGTAACGTTCTACATTCAAACTTTACTTTTCAGTGAATTCAGATGATAATCAGCTAGTTATGTAACCATCTCCATGTGGCCATGTGGATCTTTTTCTTCATATTCGTCATCTACATATATTTTATATAGAGGCGGAAACAAAAAGATGCACAATGGTCGTTTCCTATCATAATGTCAGTCAGTTGTCATATTGTCTTCAAGTGAGTAGCAAAGTTCATAAACACTGTTGGTTATAGTGCAACGTGTTTGCTTTTGTGGTGATAAAGTGTGATAGACATCACAGAAAGTTAGTTTTACAGGCCTAATTAAGTGTGGATTTATTTTATTTAATATAGTATTATTTTTTATTTGCTTACTTTATGCACAAATATGCAACAAACCCCACAAACAAATGCAATCTTTAAAAATCTGCTTAAAAAAGTATTTAGAGTGACTGAATAAACAAATTAATGGATGTCTTTTATTCTTAAGTAATCCTTCAGATTATTGTTTTGCTATTCTGAGTGCAAAGTCACTTTATTGGACTCACAGCTGCCTGCATGTCGACTCACAGTTTACAGTTCAAGCTCGAGTCACTGCAGAAACAAAATATTAAAGTTTCTGTCATTATAAAATAAGAGAAAGTCTAAACCACTTCCTGAACTTTCACGTAAGCTGATTGACTATTCGTACTAATTGTTTCAGTTTTAGGCCAAAGTTTGTTGGTGAAATAATTTGATCAGTATTCGACCCATGTTGTCCTCCTGAACGGTGTACGTAAGAACAATCGAACAATACTTTGCGTACAAAATACCTCAAAGCAAAACAAAAAATGGGATTTGAAAAAAACACGCACCCACGATTCATGCTAAAAATGTTTCTACTAACTTTTTTTGCTCATGACCCTTTACGATTCACAAACTCTTACCAACCCTTTACGCTTCACAAGTTCATGGGTGTTTTTGCCTCTAAACTTCTCAGATGGTTTCATGTAAATAACAGTAGATTATCCATTATGTCGTGAAAATATGTCAAGAAAGCAAAGATTAGAGAAAACCTGGAAACACTGATACAGATTTGTGACCTTTTTTCTTATTCCCTACCCCATTATTCATCCAAAAAACCCTCATCTCATACATGACTGCACCAGTATTAACAGTGTAAATGTTATTATACATCATACTACATGAACTCACAAGGGCAGTTTTTCTACTTTAACTGCTCGTACTTTTAAAAGCGGATTATGCCACCACTTCTACGAGTCTACATATGTTGGATGCTTCGTAGAAAATTAGATGATGTTCCTTTCTGCATTCCACATTTGATACACATATTGGGCATTAAATCGATTTTAAATGTGTGATGTACAACCTTATAATCAGTTTATGTTGGTGTGATTATTGATTGTGCTTGAGCATTTAAAAAAATCTCCTGCCGGTCCTCTGTATTAATCTCACCACTGATGTTAAGGCAAGCCTTTTATTTTCCTCTCATGGAGTAGAAAACAGTAGAAAACAGCTTGTTTTATATCAGCCTTTTAATCTTTTGCTTTACAGTTTGTTTTTGTTTTTTAACACCTGGGTTTCCTTTCTGCAGCGTCACTTTTGCTCTTTTGCTAGCGCTGAGTCATGAAAAGTGTTGCAGTTAAGTGATGTATGTTTGCAACTATGTTATGACTGTGTGTGTCACACTGTCACAAACCAGGTTTGTAGGCTTGAATTTAGGTCTAAATGTCAGTTTCGGTCAGATTTCCAGCTGCAGCGTGGATGTAACAGCAGTGATGAGACGTTTAGTGTCAAGTGAGCGACTGCAGGCGGGCCATTTTTAAAAAGCAGAAACAAGAAGAAAAATACTTATTGATTGAATGTGATAAACTGGCCAAACACAGACAATGATCATATATAATGAGCAGAACAAACACACAAAGAGGGTCCAGAAAACCTAACTTAGAGAACCCCTGTGTGAGGAAAATGTTTAGTTTAACTCCTGAAGGAGAAAAACTGCCAGAATCAAAATGTGCAACACTCAATAATGTTATATCTATTGGTGGTAGAAGTATTCAGATCCATTAATATAGTAAAAGTACTAATACCACACTGTGAAATTACTCCAGTACAAGTAAAATTTCCAGTAAAATTAAAAAACCGGAATTTAAAACTTACTTTGGTAAAAGTACAAAAGGTTTTTACATATATTCTAAATATATTATTTGATTATTTGTATTGATACATTTATGCAACATCTACATTAAGTAAAAATAGGGCTCATTTGAACTACTTAATTTACTGTTTTTGAGGTTTAATAAAAGTCTAATCATTTTCAAATGTATCATGTTTTTCATGTTAAATCTCAGCCTGAAAAGTAACTAAAGCTGTCAGCTAAATGTAGTGGACAAGTGCAATATTTACCTCAAAATGTAGTTGAGTAAATGTACTTTTAGTTACATCCCACCTCTCTGACTAATCAGTACATTATCATCTACATTTTGTATATACAGTGAATGTTAATGCAGCATTTATACTCGTTCAAGCTGGGAACAAACTGTGCAGTTCTGCTGCCCTCTTTTGGGCGAACAAACACCTTGACGCTGTAACTTTATGGGTCCATCATTTTAGTGTCATCAGGTTGTTATAAACTGCTGCAGAGAGATTCTCATTCCCACTGGTTTTATATTTGCCATTCGTTATGAGTCAGATTTAGAAGGAAAATGAATGCTGTAGTCAGTGCCACACTCTCCTCACTCAGTAATAAAATAAACCTAACTGCACATTTGAATGTCATCACTAACACTGGTCTTCGTTTTACGTTTCAACCCTTCTAGATAACTTTGATTTCTGCTGTGGAGCAGTTTTTATTCCCTCTTGAGTGATGCCTCGTTCCTTCTTGGTGAAGCGTGGAGGGCTGCTCCACCTCGGAAAAAAGACGGGGTCCTGGGACACGCCTCTGGAGTACTCCATATCAGATGATAACACAGTGCCCATCACGTTACTGCAGCCGGACCTTCCTGCTGCCCATCACATTCATGGAGGTGAGCATCTTCAACCGTTCAGACCCAAATCTAACGGTGGGTACAGAGCTGTTTCTTACCACATAGACAGATTTTACGTTTTCAGCACTTCTCTTCCTCTTATCCAACGCGAGGCCTTTTAGATCAGAACGATTGTTTTGACTCATTTGAGGCGGTTGTGGCTTTTGCAGTTGCAGGTCCAAAAGCCTTCTGCTTTCAATCAAATGTTCGCCCTCTGTTGACACTTTAAAAACACAACCCAGAGCATATGTTTTTAGTGGTATTGTTGTGCAGTCCATATTAACTTATGCAGCACTTTGGCTGCTTTTAAACATCCTAAATAAATTTAATTAGATTTATTTGGACAGATATATGGACGGATTCATTTTTTGGCTCTTTGTTTTATGACAATTTTGTGAGTTATTCGAATCATTCTGGCGATCTAACATATGATATTCAAGTATTCAAACATGTATCAATCCAAAGATTCAGAAGCAGCCAATCAACTTACCCGTCTGTCTTTGCACCCAGAGCGACTATCTGCCGAGTCCTGCAGTCCTTTCAACTTCAGCAGCCCCACGGAGAAACTGGAGTCTCACCCTCTCGCACCAGCCGTGTGGTCCAGACCTCATGTGAGCTCAGGGTATCCAGACAAACTGTCTGTGGGACTGGGAGACCTGACCCCTCACATCCTGAGGGAGAGCAGGAGTAGTGTCTGCTCCAAGATCGGTGCTCCGAGGACAGAGTGTCCACTCTGTAACAAAGTACGTCATCCCTTCATTACGTTACATAATAAAGCAACTATAACTCTGTAGGATTAAGAAGACGCAGACTCACTTTCTGATTTATATTTGTGGGCTGTACAGGACCATAAGCTTTCAGCACAAGTGTGTGTGTGGCACTGAAAAGGGGGAGAGCAAACAAAATTATGGTTTATTTAAAGAAAAAACTAAATATTATCAAATGTAAGAAGTAGAGCAGGATAAAAACAGGCACTGTCTATGTTTCTATGGGAGTCAATGCAGCCTTTGTCACTTTCAGGCTCACAGTGTGAAATGTGCACGTGCGTTTGATCCCATAGTTACATTTCTGTGATCAGCACAAACTTTCAGACATTTTGATCTAAAATATTACATAAAGAATAAAAAATTATGTGAGACAGAGCAAGTTTTAGAGAGATTTTACAGCTCTTTCGCTCTGGCAGTGATGTCACCCACTCTAGTTGTGAACGTTCTGTCCCATACACACCCATTATAAAATCCAAAAAAGTCTGAAAATTGCACAAATGGTAAACAGTAATTTTGTGAGAACCATGCATGCTTTAAAAACCCCCATTTAGCCCAATAAAGTCCCATGCAAAAAAATAACAATACGGATAAGAAAAATGTAAGAATAAGTAAGTTCATACTTCTTCTTTTTCTTAATTTTTTGTAATCTGTATTGTTATCATTGTTATTATTATTGCTATTATTATTAGTATTGTAATTTTTTTGAGTAACAGTTAGTGGGCAATCAGGCACACCTAATAACTTTGGTTTAATCCTCATACTCATCCTGCAATTTTTGAATATCAAGCATATTTACCACTGCAGAACGCACTATCTGACATGGATGTGATGTCAGTTCATATAACTGGAATTCCCAAATGTGTTCATGCAGTCCCAGATTAGAAGCTTATATTGGCTTTGTGAACTGATCAGCAGTAATTGTGTCGTCTCCTCTTTGCAGTTATTTTCATGTCTGTCAAGTCTGAAGACTCACATATGCAAGAGCCATGGAGGCAGAGCAGCAGCACACGTCAAGCCCAGGAGGGCAGACGCTGAGCGATCACCGTGCAGCGGCAAGGTCAGCATCACATTTCTTTTCAAGTGGAATTATCTTGTTATGACTTTGGACAAAATGCAAACTAAAATATATTAGGGACACGGACACCACTCCTCCTGGATCTGTAACCACAGAGTCTGTTGTTTTAGGAGAGGACGTTCGGCTGTACGGTGTGTGGAAAAGTGTTCAAGCGCTCGTCCACCCTCTCCACCCATCTGCTCATTCACTCAGACACGCGGCCCTACCCCTGCCAGTACTGCGGCAAGAGGTTCCACCAGAAATCTGACATGAAGAAACACACCTTCATACACACAGGTGACTTAATAAATCCCCTTTGTTTTTATTATGCCGACATCGTGCATGTGAGGTTAATAAACAGTGTGTGTTTCTCTGAGATTGAACACAGAGGTAAAGTTTTGCTATAACACTGACCAAGTAAGTTTTAGACATTTAAATGTTAATAAGTTGTTTATCAGCTTTAAGAGCTCTTCCTCGTGTCAGAAATTGGTTCATATAACCAACTGAAAAACCTCAGATGAGTTTCTGTTTGAACATCCTGTGTTTTCGCTTGACTTGTGCTGTGTTTGTGTGCCAGGAGAGAAGCCCCATGTGTGTCAGATATGTGGGAAGGCCTTCAGCCAGAGCTCCAACCTCATCACCCACAGCCGCAAACACCGGGACAACCGGCCCTACCGCTGTCCTCGCTGCCTCTACGGCTTCCAGCACAAAGCTGACCTTCGGCAGCACCAGGAGCACCACTGCACCTACCGCTGATTCTGACGCCTTCAGTCTTTCTTTTTTTAAAACCAAATTCAGGACAGAAAACTACTGACTGTTGACTGCTTGTTCCAAGTAGTACCAACTATTCTGAGTTACTCTCATGTTAAATACAGAGTTTTTTTTAAGGAAATGCTGTTTCTATTTCCTCCTTTTCTGCAAAATACTACAGCAACAATTTGCTCCAGTCCAATAAATGCAAAAAAAAAAAGTGGTTTTGCTTCAATTGTGTTTATTTCATTTATCTTTTGACACATAAACATTTCCAGCACCTATATTGTAGGCTGCTATTTATCTTCCCTTGTGAAAAAAGTTGCTGGGAGTTTTCTGGTTCTGTAAAACAAACCCTTTAGCACAAATGACTCAAAAGAGCTGCGATTAATTTTGGCTGGATTCAAACAGGTGGGTTTACTTTGAGTTTCACTAACTTCCTCATTGTGTCTGCAGTTCTATTTCTCACCTGCAGAGGGCGTTGTTAAGCAGCCCTGGATGGTTTGCCAGTGAGCAGCTGATTTACAAGAAAAAGCCATCACTGACTGTTACAGGCACAGGATATCAATTTAATGTGGTCTGTCAAAAGGTGAAGCCTCAAACCTGCAGTCTTTCTAATGGCCAGCAGGGGGAGACTCCAAACGTTGTCAAAAGAAACTAGATTGAACATCGAAGTCTATGAGAAAATGATCCTATTTCTTACTTTATTTATCACCTCAGTTAATGTAAAAATAAGTTTTTGTCTCAGTGGTTAGTGTCAAGTCTTCAATACAGCATGATGTCCATTTAGTAAATATATGGTCCCATTTAAAGTAAAACATGATAATGCATCAGTTGCTTCCCCGATGTTAACCTTGTATTTAAAACTTTGACACTTTCACAGTATGTTGTTTCATGAAAGAGACTTCTAATGTTCTGCTTTTGGTTGTTCAAAAAGACATTCTGACGAGTCCGCTGTTCGTTTTTTGCGCCTTGCTGAATTCATGGCTTTAAAACATTAGCCCACAAACCAATGACAGTGGAAACATCCACTTCTGTAATAGAGTCCATGGCTCAAACACATTCGGGAAAATAAACGTTTGTTGCTTTGTTACATTCAGGAGCAGCTGAATTAAAGACAAATTGTTTTTGGTCAGTTAACTCCTGAAACTGGTATAAATGATGTCAGGGGTGGATTATTTTATCATCCTTGAATTAACTTAAATAAATGAATGACCTAAATAAATGCAATGCCATCTGACGTGTGACATGCTGCATGCAGTTTATAAGAAACTGATGTTTTCTTTTCACTGCCATAACCAATTTTTCTGCACACCTGCAGCATGAACAGAAAAACAGAACAGAAAGTCTCAAAGTTCCTTTAAACCAGACTTTTACTTTCATTATGTGGTACACAGACCGTCATCAGTGGCCTTGAACAACAAGCTTGTGTCGTCCTGCACAGTCTGCGCTCTCCAGTTTTGCACTATGTGCACTTCACTGCAGGTACAAAGGGTGATATTGAATACAATGTGCTTATTTATGTTACATATATACATATATTATATGTTACTGACGCATTTGCATCAGCATCCAAATGTACTTAAAAAAGTAAAATTACTCGTAATGCAGAATGGCCAAATAAAATTCTTCTAAATATATTTTTGGATTATTAGTTTTTATGCATTTTACGGTTATGGTAGGGCCAATTTTAACCACTTAATATACTGTTGTGTTAGCCTGGCTCCGCCCGCCTATGTACTTCCGTTCAATTCGATTTCATTTCAGTACTAGCCTAGTACTAGTTCCTCTGTACAAATGAAGTGAAGTACGAAGGTCTAGTTAGGACTAGGCTACTGTTATGTGGTTTAAATGATTAAAAAAAAATGTCAAATGACTGAAAAGAAACTAAAGCTGGCAGCTAAATGTAGTTGAGAAAAGAGTAAAATATTTGCCTCCAAAATGTTGTGAAATAGAAGTATTAAGTTACATTAAATGGAAACAGAAGTAAAATACAAGTACCTGAAAGTTGTACTTAAGTAGAGTACTCGATTAAATGTACTTAGTTACATTTCACCGCTGTTGACCTCATAGAAACTGTACAAAGACGATGTTTTATGTTCACCCGTTTGTTAATGTAAATGTACACATTCTGATTTTATTTAGGTTTTATTTCATCCAAGAATGTTTCCAAATAGAACTCACACAGACATGTTTGAGCTTTGCATTATGTTTATTTAGTAAAGTGGGAGAAGGAAAGTTTCTTTCATGAAAGGCAGAAGGTTTTTCAGAGATTTCTCTTTCCGTGGAACACTTAAAAGCCTGCATGGTTATTGTACCACTGAGCTCTGGCAACAACATCATTGGAGTAGTCTCCACCCGTTGTGCTGCCGTCCACGTTATCATAGCTGTGGACGCTTCTGTCGCCCATATTGTAGGCTGCTATCCCTCCTGCAGAGACAGATGAGAACAGAGTGAAGCACAGTGTGAGGAGAGCTGGTGCATGTTTGAGTCCAATTCAGTAAAACAAACCTTTCAGCTGCTGCTCGGCGTTCCAGCTTGGAAATTTTTTGCGGATTAGTCCGATAAAATCAACCAAGATCCCTGTGGCTTGGCTGAGGTGTTCCTCGCTGTCCCACGCGCCCCGTGCAGTGTGTCCGCCTCCATTTGGATTCACATCAACCTACAGAAATGGACATTAAATGGGATGAATACTGCTGTATTTGTTCGGTGATGTGAAGGCTCTAGTGAGGATGTGACTGTATTTATTACAACCTGCATCAGTCCCCAGGCGTTGCCATGGTCCCCCCAGCCATTGTTTAAGGCATTTCCAGCCCTGGACTCTCTGGAGATGATGGCAGCGATGAGAGCCGGAGCGATCCCGTATTTAGCTCCCACTCTGTTGATTTTGGACCTGTACTTCTCCATTCTGCCCGCATCAGTTTCTGCCATGGTGTGTGAGGCCCTCTCACCTTTAGACAGAAATCAAAACACAGAACAGAAATATGGCCTCAGTGCAACAAATGCATCTATTTCCTTGTCAATTCAGACATTGGCATGACTGGGAAATCAATGGATTTTGGGAAATGTCGCCACCTATAGTTGTACCCTGACATTGTCGTGTAATTAGATTAGATTGGACAGAAGCAAAAGGTGTGAATAAAAGTTACAGAAAAAATATATAATAATAAAAAATAAAGAAGGCAAACACAACAGACAGACATAAAAGTCCTTCAACATATGCAATGAACACAAATAACAAACACTTGCACAGACAAGCAGAAACAAGTATTAAAATGTAAAGTGGCCGTACATAAATGCATCAATGATAATGAGTATTATGAGTACTTTTACTTTTGATACTTTGACATTTTGATGCTGATACTTTTTTCCTTTTTCATAAGTTTTGAATGGAGGACTTTTACTTGTAGTGGAGTAATTTCACAGTGGGGTATTAATACTTTTACTGCAGTAAAGGATCTGAATACTTCTTCCACCACTGCCTAACATCCAGTACTGACAACATCTGGCTCCGCCCCTCAGTGGAATGAAGGCTACTTTTCTTTATAAAAGCACTTCCTGAGTTTCTCTGCTGTCAGTAATTACCTGAGTACCCCAGCCTGTCCTGCTGAGATGTTTGCCACGAAGCACCAGTAGTTTCAACCCTCATGATGTTTCCATAACCTGCGAATGTTCAGTTTATTAGATAAGTTTTCATCAGCACGCACCTGCACTTCAACATTAGCACACAGTATGAGGATTATTAGGGACTTTACAGTGACAAAACCAGCACATTTTTACACAACAAAACGTAACGTGTGTGTGGAGCTGGAAAAAAAAGGAGGCTACAGATTTATTCTTTAAAAAAAAAAAAATACTTTTAAGAATAAATGGACACGGCTGCAGTCCAGGTTGTACTGCGGCGCCACACGTCAGGTGATCTTAATAGGAACCTGAAAGTTAATCAAAGTTAGCACTTACCCATTTTTCCTGTTTTTTTCTTCCGGTGGTGTCCTTGAAACTGGGATGTGTGAGCTGTAGCGCCGTGTCCCTCTGTCCACTGATGCAGTCAAGCAGGGTATCCCGTCCTATTTATGGCGGTGTGTTTACTTTCAGTTTCGCCATGACTTGGTCACCATGTCTGCACTTCTCTTTCCCGCCCGTAGGGGCGCTGTACAGCAGTGCTGGTGTGTGGAGAGAATCGGGAAAACAGCTGGTTTACAAGAAACAGCCCTCACTGACTATAAGCAGCCGCAGGGATTTATATATTATCATATTATGTTATATAACATTATATTATTATACTTATCATGACACTAAATAGCACATTTCCTACTTTTGCATATGTCTTATACATGTAAATATCTTCTGTCAACTTTCTATATTATACATCTGTTTTTATACACTTTTATACTATACTGTATACATCCGTTACATATATTTACACACACATATATATATTTATATGTACATACACACATATATTTGTATTACTTTAGTTTTTCTTCATATTGAAACAAACAAAGACGTACAACAATCTATTTAACACGCAACAATCTATTTTCTGTAATGTGCAGTGGTGGAATGTAACTAAGAACTTGTTCTTTACTATTTTAAAATTTAGTATTTCTATTTTATGTTACTTTATACTTCTACTCCACTAGATTTAGCTGACAGCTTTAGTTACTTTCAGGTCAAGATTTAAGATGAAAAACATGATGAATTTAAAGTGATTTCAATATTTATTTTTTTTTAAAAAGAAACCGCATAACAGTATATTTAGAATTTAGAATTTAAAATGAGCCCTTCCTAGAGAAAATGTGGCTTGCATAAATGTATCATTACCAAAAATAAAATAATATATTTAGAATAAATCAATCTGAGTGGGACCATATATATATATATGCATATTGCTTCAATATTCTTTGTAATTTTCCGTCTGTATCTTTAGCTGCTGTGATGACTAAACTTCCCTGCAGGATAAATAAAGTTTTATCTCATCGCAGAGAGCAGCTTGATTTGAACCCCTCTTTCATTTGAGGAATGTTGAGATTTATGAATTCATTTTTGCAGGAGAGGAACTGAAATTTTCTGAAACGCTATTCCAATCCAGCATTACTGACTACTCACTTTAAAATGACCTTTCGTTCGGATCAAATAGAAAGTACCCTAACTTTCACGTTCTGCTGAGGCAGTGTTAGAAGTTCAGCATTTCCTCTTTACTTCCTGTGCAGGAAACCCCCAGTGCAAAACACCCTCCGTTAGTATCTCAGGTATTTACTTATCACTGCAGAGCAGATCAGGGGCATGCATTAAATAAGTCTTAACAGATTTCCTCTATTTATCTCAGTCTTTCTTTAGCACTTAGAAAAGCAACGTTTTCAATAAGCAGTTAACAGGAACACTATTTTCTGCAGTTGTTGGATACAAAGAAAAACAAACAACATCGGATGTGACTAAATACGAAACTCACAGTCGAGTGTCAAAAAAACAAAACACAAGTGAAAATATATTCCATTACACTTCCTGTGTTTGTTGTTTCTGAGAAAATTAGCTTACACCTGAGAAAGCTGTTAGCTGGAGCGTTTCGAAGTCAGAATATCTGTCGTACATTTACAGTCTGACATTCTTGTGAATTCAATATCTCAGGAACGTCTTGATGGAATTTCTTCAAATTTAGCACAAATATCCGCTTGAACGCAAAGATACATTCAAAGGTGAAAGTCACTGTTACTTTACATATCTTACATTTTTGTAAGCACAATATAATTTATTTAAATTTTGCACAAATGTCCACAATCCTATTCGATTTTGTGACCTTTTTCACTGTGAGCATATTGAACATCGGTGTTGATAAAAAATACTCCTAGTACTAAAATACTAAGACTGATAAAGTCTCAAAGTTTAAATTCCAAAACTAAACTTTTACTTTCATTATGCGGCACACAGGCAATCATCAGTGGCCTCGACCCCATCAGTGGTCAGAGAGCAACAAGTCATCCTCCACAGTTTGTACTTTCCACTTCTGATCTGTGTACACATCACTGCAGGTACAAAGGGTAATAACGAGCATCACGCGTCCCTGACACCCGACCAGCTCAGGCTGGTCCCAGGAATGGATTATAGAAGAGTTGCATTTTTTTTTTCATCTACAAAAAAGGGAATAACAGGGGACGTCCTAATGTTTGTCCCTTGGAATAATTGGATGTATCCTATTTTTTAGTACTTCTACAGTCTAGATTATGTGGAAGAGAAATTTATAACAAAGATGTCAGACACGTATCAAACATATTTGAAAATTCTAAGCATTATAGATTTGAATGTAATCAGTTAAGTATTAATAAGTTAATAACTATGAAGCCTGTTGTCAAAACAAAATTATATTTATATTATGATCATTGAAATAAATGACGATGATGAAACTTTTCAGCGGCCCCCTGGCAGAGAGCCAAAGACCCCTGCAGGTCCCAGGACCCTACTTTGAAATGAGCAGGTTTATAGATATTCCTCTAAAAAGCTATTAGACATTAAAACCAGCCTATATGGTAACCTATAGGGTGAGTGGGAGTGGAGGTGGATGGCACAACCAAACCAGACTGTCAGCCAGGAGGCCGGTGTTTGTGTCCCATTGTTGGAAGTTGTGTAGTGTTTTTAAAGCCGAACACTGTTGGTCTTTCTTAACCTCAGCCAAGTGGTTTTGGTGCCTAACCAGCACATTACATACCCATGTTCTTGTCAAAGCGTCACACGTTCTGGCCAACACCTTTAGATTCCACACTAAGATGTTTCAAAGAGACATGAAGTCAATCCCACATCTACCTTATTTGGACTTACTCCTTTAAACTCCCCTAAACCCCTGTTATCTTTCTCTTTCATGACCAATCTGTTCTTAGCACCTGATAGAGTGAAAACAAAGTAATCCATAAACTAAACTTTTACTTTCATTTCTGATCTGTTTGCACATCACTGCAGGTACAAAGGGTAATAACGAGCATCACATTCATTTTATTTCATCACTGATTGTTTTTCATTATTCTTTGTAGCCTTCCTTTGTACTTAAGTAAGCTTTTGAATGCAGGACTTGAACATGTCTTAGATATGGAGTGATAAAAAAAAAAAATCTAAAATCCCTCTGAAAACATTTTACTCCAATATGTATGGAAATGTACCCACATATTTAGCAAGATAATGCCTTATTTGTACATTTAAACATAACATTTCAGAAAACTTGTCATACAAATGAAAAATTGGCTTGACTTCAATTGCTGGATTAACATTGAAAGTTAGTAGGAGTAGGAGAGCTGTTCAATGCTGAAAGATGTGAAAATGTATTTAATATAAAGACAGCACCACTTGCCTTTGTGTTTATAATCAGTATTTGATGGTTTATGATGGCAAATAAATCCTTATATGTGTTGTAAAGCATTTATTCATTGTTGTGTGAAGAGAAAAACATGCACAGTCAAGTTTAAAATGCTTTTCAAATTTATTCAAAACTCATTAAAACATCCAGTACAATTGCAATAGTACGCAAGCATTCATTCACAGGGTTGTTTTTTGGTTTGTTGCGTTGAAAATAGAATTCTTTTTTAAATTACATATAAAATTTGGTTAATCAAACTTGCATTTACCTTTTTTGTTGCAGTTTTTACAGTATCATTTTTAATAAAAATATCACATAACCCCTGCAGTAGAAAAATAAAATACTTTTTTTTGTCTGGCCAGATTTCGAACCCACGGTCAGCTGTGACTTAGAGTGAGCCGCCGGGACGCCCAGCTTCAGGTTTTAAAAGCCACCATCGCTTTTGTACCACTGAGCTCTGGCAACAACGTCGTTGGAGTAATCTCCATTTGAGGTTTTGGCGTCCACGTGCTGATAGGAGTCGATGTTCCCGTCCCCTGCGTTGTAGGCCGCGATCCCTCCTGCAGAGACAAACACAGGAACGTGAGAAGAAAGCAAAACAAGGTGTTTGTCATGAAGTCTGCTTGTTCAGTCACCTTTCAGCTGCTGCTCCTTGGTCCAGCCAGGAAATTTATGCCTTATGCGCATCATGAAATGCAGCAGGATGTCAGTGCCTTGGGAGAGGTGTTCCTCGCTGTCCCATGCGCCTCTTGGGATGTGTCCACCTCCTTGCGGATTGACGTCAAGCTGTGGAGATATAAGTGCTTAGTTAATGCAGCTGCTATCGTACTCGACCACATGAGAGGGAGCAATTAAAGCAGTTGTATTGTTACCTGCATGAGCCCGTAGGTATCGTATGCTTGTCTCTGGGAGTTATAGCACCCCCTGCCTCCTTTCAAGGTCTTTCCAGCCCTGCAGGATCTGGAAATGAGGGCGGCAATGAGGGCCGGATCGAGTCCCTTCTGACCAGCCACCTTTTGGATGATGGATTTGTAGTTGTTCATGTCCATCAAGTCAGTCTCTGCCATGGCAAATGACGCCGGCAAACCTTTGGAAAGTAATGGAGAAGAGAACAGGAATTCAGTCTTGTCAATCTGTTGATGCATGTAAACAATGGGGACATAGATGGATGCATCAGTGTTTACCTTTGTAGGGCAGCTTGTCCTGCTGAGCTGTTGGCCATGAGGCACCAGTAGTTTCCACCTTCATGATGTCACCAAATCCTACAAATGTTTATTCGATTATTATATTGCAGCCCTGCACATAAAAATGAGCATTTAGCACGAAGACCATCCAAAACACCTTACTTACTGGAAACAGCAGCAGGAGCAGTGGCTGTAAGCAGTGGTTTTACATCCTGAGCTGGAAATATTAAACACAATGTTATCTATCTGAAACAACTCCTCAACAGATTGTATAAATATTGTTCTTAGCATTCAAGATGGATGACTTCCTGTTGGTTTTTGGGTTTGGGTCCTATTAGACTTTTGGTGTGTCTCCACATGATACATTTTTTATACAAATACTTGAGCTTTTGAACGCAGTACTTTTTTGTCTGATATATGGAGTGATAAAAAAAAAAATATAAAAACCCATATGTAACCGCACATATTAACAAGAAAATGCCTAATTTCTACATTTACGCATAACATTGCAGAAATAATTAAAGTAATCAATTATGGAAGTTTAATGGTGTTTCATGTCTTTAAACTCACCGAGTATATTCTTCAGCTCGTGGCAGCCGATCTCCCCCAGCACCTCCAGAGCCACTTCTATGGCTCCGGACTCTGTGAACGTGCCGACCAGGACATCTACGGTCCCCGCACGGTCTTTGCCCTCCAGGGCATCGCGTGGGACCCGCGGCTCTGCCCTGCGGTCCAGGATCGCGGAGTGGAAGTACGGCAGCTGTTCCCCGGGTAAGTTTCTCATCATCTTAGTCAACGCGGATTTAACGCTCATGGGAGGCATTTCTGCTTCTCTGTCAGAGGACACACACACTGCTGCCGTGTGTGAGCTCCCTCAGCTTTATAGTGCAGCTGGACTGAGCAGGGGGTGTAGCTTAATGTGGGGTGGGGGCTGCACCACTGACCAGAAGCTGACAGCTGATTTCAAGGAAACTGATTTTTTTTTCTCCTGATCTGCAGTATCAACTACAGCTTCATCTTATTGCCATGTCAGCTTATTTTATAATACTGTAAAACTTTTCACTGAAAATGTACAGGATTTTTTTTTTTTTCATCAGCATGTCATTTTCATAAAAGAGGAAAGAAAAGATCCAAAACAAACAATATTTTTACTGCATTTGATCCATTTGCGTCCTATTGCAGCATGCAGTAGGAGCGCAGTCTCAACCTCACCATTACATCATTAACAAGGCAATCAGAGATGTCAGACTTCACCCCACAGCATTTTCTGTTGGCCAGAGGATGTATATGCAGCGGACACACACACAGACAGACACCACCGCCCAAAACAATACTTCACTCCCACTGCGTGGAGTGAAGTAAAAAGCCCCCACTTTCTTGCACAATATGATGTGTTTCACTTTTTGCTATGAATTAGCTTCAATATTTTGTCTTCAAATTTCAACTTCACCTACTCTTACAGACAACACATTTACCACTTTTGTTCCTAACTATATTCTGAAGGTTTGCATATATATCAGTCATACTGTACTGCCGTCTGGTACGACGCTGAACAGCCAGCTAACCTCTACAAACCCTCTAATAAATTACAGATCGTGACT
This sequence comes from Serranus cabrilla, assembly GCA_903364295.1. NCBI lineage: Eukaryota > Metazoa > Chordata > Actinopteri > Perciformes > Serranidae > Serranus > Serranus cabrilla. The sequence goes on along the minus strand of CAFUXE010000108.1, from coordinate 227,625 downwards.
TTTCTCGTACTATAATGAAGGCTTGATGAATTGAATGAATGTTAAAACTGAAACAACAGAAAGAAAACATACTCAGTATACAGAAATGAGCAACCCTATACATCTGTAGTGTCTCCCCTTCACTGGCAACAGCTATATAGCAGTATATTACTGTATTGTGTACTGTTAATTGTATTTTATTAACAAATTCTTTGATTGGAAGAAGTAGCCTACTCATATATTTTACTTTAGTAACAGTAGCAATACTCTGGCATAAGTAACAGTGCTGCATTCAAAGTCAGGATCAAGTAAAAGTATGAAAGTAGTAGTATTAAAACATACTGAAAGCACTCTAAATTATGATTTCTGTATTATAATCAGTGGTGCATTAATGTGTAAGCATCATTTGTGTTGCAGCTGGTAAAGTATATGGGCTAATTTCAACTAATTTAGATACTGCCAGGTTGTCTAACCTATAACTTAAAGTACCACAAAGTATTATAATTGCCTCCAAAAAGGCGTGGGGTAGAAGTATAATAGCATTAAATGGCAATTCTCAAGTACAAAGTACAAAAAAAAAATTTTTTTGATAAATTATATCTCACTACATTATGGTTTATCTGTCTTTACAAGGCCAAATATAAAATTATTGTAGTGAATAGTCCTAATTGTGTCACTTTGATTTAGTTTTTTTTTTGTTCTATTAATCATGTCATTTACAAAATAAGAACAAACTGCTTTGAAAATGCAAAATGTCTGATAAATGTGTGATGTCCTTTTAATGTTATTGAAGAAATTTAGAGTTTTACAGAAGTTTAAAACGACATGACCTCCGTGACCTCAGCAGTTGTAGCTTGTGTGAAACACTAACAAGTTGGAACCTGCAGATGGCGCTGATGTCAATGAAATTACTGTGAAGGATTTTCATGGCCACATAAAATATTACACCAGTGTTTGTGCAGGTTTGATGGCCCATTTTATGTCGTTATAACAAATAGTATGCAGACTTCCCTGACTCCTATTTATCTTATTTATTCTCAGTGTGAAGACTTGGCTGCATGTCGGAAAAACAAAAAAACGATGAACTCCATAAAGTAAACAGTCTGCAGAGTGTAGGGGAGGTCATTTAGTGTCAGCATGTGAGGAAAAGTGGGTCAGGTTAAAGAGCAAAAAGTATAGGAAAACGTGAGGGTCTACTGTTGGTCTTGGTCCAGTGGAACTGCAAAATCTAAAGTCTACTTCTGCCCTCTAAAATCACAACGTACGCTTTTTATTCTCATATCTGCTGCATTTATGTTTGGGCATTATTTTAAAAAGTACCGGTGCTGATGGTTTCATATTGATACCGGTTCCTAAACGATTCTTGTTATTTTATAAAAATCCATTTTAACAAAGAAATTACAAGATTACACTTTATGGTACAAGTCTTTATTTTTATTCTCAGCTCCTTTATGCCTATTCTATGAACACTGTAGTCAAGCTTCTCAAAATAAACCAACTCACACACACTTGAGCCCTGTCTCTGTGTGTAACGTAGTGTTTTCCCTGCATGCCTCATCAACATGCAGCCTGACACTGATGAGATTTATTCCTCTGATGTTGAAATTCAGTACTGATTGACATGAATCTTTTGTGCTCGCACTGAAGACTGAAACAGTTCAGTAAGTGGTAGAAGGACAGAAAATGAATCATCATTCTGATATTCAATAAACTGTCATTTTGGATGGCGGTGTCTGGCGACATTAAAGTGATAAACTGGTTCAGATTCTGGGGGAATAATTTAAAAGTCTTTTCATACAGTGAAACTATTTTCAAAAATTCAGAGCCGACATTGCAGTTTATCATTCCCGGAAGTGTTCCCAGCTTCTTATTTCTGAAAAGAAGGCGTCTCCGGGGCAGGAGGTGTAGTTCACCACTTGCCTGTGGCCGTGGATGGTGAAGTTGGCAGACAGAAATCCCCCATCGACTGCACATTGGACTAGACGATGGCGCAGCAGGTCCATGGCGTGCTGAGACGGCAGGGTGTCAGTGTAGTTGCCAATGATTGACACTCCGTACCCGATAGAGTTGTGCCCCCGGGTGTGTGTGCCGAGGTTGTTCCAACCTCTGCCTTCGTAGACGTAGCCATCGGAGCCCACGACAAAGCTGAGGGCGCAAAGACCGTTACTGCACATGATTAATGAATGTGTTGTACTGTCAGTGGTCTTAGGAGCATTAAAATCATCCAATTAGCAGAATTAATTTCAATGGATGGCTCAAAAGTATGCTGAAATAACTCCACCATGATGCCAATGTGTGAAAAGTCTGAATTTATGCTGTGTGAGGTCTGTCTGCAGGACAAAGAAATCCTTGTTTTCTGAATGGCGTTTGGATTAATCAGGGCTTTGCTCTGCAGGAGAATCTAAAGTGTGTTGGCTTTCCCGGCACAGTGTCATTTCTGCCCACATTTCTAGTTTTTTCTTAGATGAAGTTAATTTTGTGTTTTCACATCAATTTTGTAACCAAATTCACATAGTCAACAACATCTATCCATATCTTTGAAATTCCTTTGTATGTGATAGCAATCGCCCAAAAAAAGTGGCTCACATTTGGTATGAACACAACATTGGAGGTGCTGTTGGACTGTTTTTTGAAGTTATGCTGTTTCCCCATGCTCCCAGTCTTTATGCTAAGCTAAGCTAATCACCCCCTGCTTCCATACATCATGTAGTTGGATCAATCTTCTTGTCTAGGCTAAGTGTATGTGTAAGTATTCCTTTTAGGATTCACTACCTGTATCCTATGTCGTTCCAGCCACGGTCTTCCTGGTGGTAACGCTGCATGGATCTCATGTTGCGAGAGCACTTTGGGAAGTTTAAACAGGGCGAGGACGGCTCATAGGTGTGGTGAACATAGAGGAAACTGAGGGGCAGAGACAGCGGGATCGGTGTACTCTGGTAGGGGTTTGCCCCCCACTGGCAGCGAGGGATGATTTGAGGGCAGTCTGAGGAGAGAGAATGTGAGAGTGTGTTTCTGTGTGCTGCTAAGGAACACAAGTATGACCAAATTTTGCCTTTCTAACAATTCATTGATGTTTTGACCTTGAACATTAAATCATTTCATAGCTCACCCCAGTACTTTTGCACAAATGTCTGCAATCCATCCTGCACTGCCTTCCCCACTCCAGTGTCCAGAGCAATCCATTCGGTCTTCTCCAGCTTCCACACCAGTGCGAGCGTCTCCATCACCTGGTTGTGAAGATCGAGTGGCTCCAGAATGGATCTGGAGATCTCTCTCCGCCTTGGGCTGACATGGCTGGTCACAGCATCAAGACCCTGCCCCTCGTGCAGAATAAAACTGTAGTATCCTTTCAGAACCTCGCTGAGGACCGGCGGCGGTTCTGATGCAGACAGGTTGCTGAGGTCCGTGCCCAGTATGACTCCATCCATGCCCCCGTTAATAACAGCATCAGTAGCCAGAGTGGCAGCCCAAGACAGCTTGAAAAACTTAGGTTGGTCCACGCTGTCCCAGCAGCCATTAGGTCCCAAACGATTAGATGGGGGGAAGTCCTGGAGGCTGAGGAAGGACAAGCCCAGCGTCCTGCCTAGGGTGAGAGGGAAGATCCCCACAGCAGGCGTCCCCTCCATCCTGGCCTTCAGTCCCGATTCTACTCCCAGCAGTAATGGTGCGAGGGCCACTGTGGTGCCATCCGGAGCGAGAACCACCCCGCGCTCCTCTCCATGATCCGTCACGATGTGGTGGATGGCCTTGTCAAAGAAGCTGAAGGATGAGACATTCAGAATGGCCGTCTCTAGGACCTCAGCATCAGTGAGATTGTGCGAGGCGCCCAAGAAATGAATTGTCATCGCATCGTCGTGGCCAGCCGTCCGCCGCAGGGCCCGGACCAGAGCCAGCGGGGACAGACCCGGGTTAGAGTCTTCCACCTGCTGCACGGCTCGGATGAAGCTGTCCATGTTACGTAGGTGCACACCTGTAACAATGCAACAAAGAGGTCAGATAAAAGCCCTTCTTAAAATTAATTAACAAACATCCGTTTAATTGATATTTCTTTGACTGCACAACTAAAAAAACATCCATTATCCTTACCGCTGGAGCCAATCCCAGTGGTCATTGGGTGAGAGGTGGGGTCATAATGTTACTATCAATGTATCCTGTTTTTTTAAGAATGGGTTTGATGAGACATGGACACGTTGTCACTGTCTGGATGTCCACCTGTACCCACAGTCAGTGGTAGTATTTAACTATTTACTCAAGTACTGTACTCAAGTACAGTTGTGAGGTACTTGTGCTCTACTTAAGTATTTTTACATATGTAACTTTATACTTCTACTCCCCTTCATTTTAGAGACAAATATTGTACTTTTACTACACTTTAAGTGGTAAAATAGGGCACTCTACTCCACCCAATAACAATCTCATGGGCACAGCAGCTGATTATGACACATATTATATTTGAGGTGAGTGGCGCCCTCTAGTGGTCATAGTAATTTTGACACCAAGTTAGAATGGACTTTATGGAGTGTAAAGTCAAACAAACGGGACTTTCGTCCAGAAGAACGATGTTTGTGTCCAGCGTGAACCAAAAGAAAACTTTGTAATTCACATAAATGGAAAGTTCCATGTGACATGCACCAGTATAACACTTTGTATTTAGTAACAATAATGATGTGTTTAAAACTGCAACTGTTGCATTTAGACATGAGGTTGTGTTGATCTCCTGTGGGTCATATTTGAGGATAGGAACAAATGGTTTACCCTTTGTTCAGAGGATTTAATGTAAAATAGCAACAAATCTGCATTATCATTATTGTAGTAAGCTATAGCTCTGAATCACAGTTCAAACAGCGTAAGAAAACAGCTTATCTAGATTGTTTTAAAAGATTAGGCCTCCTTTCTGTCTCTTTTTAAAATCTCAACAAATATCTATAATATAAAAGATGTATTTCCTCATGAACATAGACATTCAAAAAATTCAATCATGAATATTTAAATGATAAATATTAAGGTGAGCATTGCAAAAAATATCCACTTTCATCAAGTAAACATTGCAGAATTCAAGGAATTAGTAAACCACAACATGGCAGATTTCCTGGAAAACTAAATACGCCTTATCAGTATCCAATAAAGAAACTATGTAGCCCAAAGAAGAATTTAATTCAAGATAACACACATTATATTATATTAATTATATTATGAATAACTTACCAATCGGCTTGCTGTAGACTGTGATGAAGTAGAATAAAACCAGAATAAAAAATGACAGTCCAAATAAAGTCATGTTGCAGGACAATTTATTGCGAACTTATAAAAAAAAAAAAAATCCAAGTTAGACAAAAAAAGATGACAACCTAAACAAACTTTCCAGCAAAGTAAAGTGAATAACACAGTTGTGCTCCACACGACTTGTGAGAGGAGTTGCGTTGGTGTGTTTGTGTAGGTGTACGTGCATGACTCCAGTGTTGTGTCCTAAGAGTACTCTTTGTACACTGATGGCTCCAAATATTGATTTAGCTGACAGTGAGTTAAAGTGTGTCATGAGCAAAACACAGTCTGGGCCCCGCAGTCAACTTTATTGCACAGATTAATGCTTTTGCTGTGTTTCCCACATGTCGTGACGCATTGTACAGCTTCCTTTGTATACAGTATGTCATTCAATAAACACAGTGCAGTGAAAGATAAAGCAGATTTATGGTTAATGTTTACCCTCTCATGTGATGTGTGCGACTGCTGTGTACACACCAGCGCCAGGAAACTTTTTAGTCACAGGGCGATCAAATAAACAGTCAAATGAACTCTAATGCAGGAAGATAAACTTTATTTCTATATCACTTTCTGGAACACGGGTTATAAAATGCTTTACATCTACATCAGGACAGATAAAAACTAGATTTGTGCTTGTGTTGGTTGTTTACATCAATCATGTGTGACTATGACAACAGACATGCTTCAGATGTGAATAAAAATGTGCACACACCACACACATCTTCAACCCGGCAGCTCAGATAATCTCACATGAAATAATGTCAAAGCCTCCCCTTCTGTTCCTAAATTATGCAATTGAATAAAGGCCAGAAAAGTGTTTTCACATAAAAGTTGACCTTTGACCTTTTAAATATAAAATGCCATCGCTTCATAATTTTGTCCTTTTAGAAATTTGTGTGAAATTTTGTCATCATTAGCATATACATTGTTGAGTTATGGCCAAAATAGTGTTTTATGACCTTGACCTTTGAAAGCTAAAATCCATTCAGATTATCATCGATTCTAGCTGGAAGTTATTTTTCACGAATTTGAGGAAATTTGCCTCCAGACTTTCTTGAGATATAATTTTCACAAGACTGGACTGAAAAGTTTAAAGCCTCTAGCGACCACTGTACATGAAAAAAAAACATTGGACTTCATACATTTCCATAATGTTGTTATTATTATTATCAGTTAAAAATATCAGTTATCTTCATTTTAAGAAAATGATCTCATAATGTCTCATGTCGTATGTCCTATGACATATTTGGTTAAAATATTACTTGGATTCAAGTCAAAATACTGATAAAAAAACTCTGACTTGATTTTTATTTAACTTTTTGCTTTGTGTTTTATGTGTGTTTGGTCATTTACACATGGACAGGAAGAAATCAAAACAACAAAAGCAGGTTATTGCAAGTGATGATGAGAATGCTAATTATGTGCAGATGTTATTTTGGTGTTCACTGCTGCAGTTTGGTGTAGTTAGCATGTGCATGAAGTAACATACAGCAGCTTGTGTTTACAGCCTCTTTAATGTCACCTTTCTCTCATTGTGCTGACACAGCTGTTCATTAAATACCAATGGAGACTCGCTTCACCCGAGGAAGGTCTGTAATTCTGGAGCGGCCTCAGAGCCGACCTGAAACTGAGGTAAGAGAATATTTTTCATAAGTTTAAGTAGTAATGGCACATTGTTGAAACACTTTTACAAGTAAAAGTCCAGTATTTATAAACGGTAAAATGTCTATTTATTTATGTAAAGCAGTTGGTTAAGCTTTGTGTTGCAACAAAGGTTCTTGTTTTTTTTTTTGCACATCAACAATTTCCAAACCAAACAGCTGATGGAAAATCTTCCATTTCCCCATGTTACCATATTAGTCAGATAAAACCTGTGACTGCATCTTTATTGACACGCCTGATGGGATGTAGCTTTATAAGTCTCAAACTGTCTGTACATGTTTGTATTGTGGAATCACCAAAACACTGTCTGACAGGGCTGTAGTACACAGGTGGGGCAGTTTAACTTGTGTCACATGTTAAGCCAGCAGTTAAAATAGGATGGGTGTGTGCTAAATCATGTTTTGACCTGTGTGTGTCTTGCTCTGGTTAAATGAAAAGAAATATTTTTTTGTATTTTTTATATTCTATGTTTTCAGAAATCAGGCGTTTTGCCATAAAGGATGCTGCAACTGGAAAGTCAAGTGTTGAGAAAGAAAGGAAAGGAAGGTTAGTCATTTGTCCAGAAGAAGAAAAATAGGGAAATGCTCCTGTTCCTGTAGCACAAATTTGTGATGGCAAAATATTAAAGAGTGATGAAAGAGTTAAGGCCATATGCAAGAGATGGCCATTTTTTGTAATTTTTCTTTACCTAATGACGCCCACCTCCCACCTCCAACATAGAGCTCCATATGATAAACTGGGGAATATGTATTTGGATGACAGAGAGAAGAATTCCAGCATTCCAGCCACTGAAAGTCAACAATATTGAGATAAACACATAGGCCTAACCTCTGAGATTTCCTGAGTATCTCGAGGGCTCCAGTCCAGCACCAGCATTTTTTTTTTTTTTAATTTTTTTCCCCCAGCCCAGCCAGTAAGATACATTTTTAATACTGTGATATATTTAGCACAGGCAAGTCATTCAGGGGCAATAGCGTGTGGCTGCCTGGCACTTTACAACTGAAGAGAAAAACTCCTTACAAAACTAAAACATAATCATCATTTCTGAAGGATCAAGGCATTATGGTACAGTATATATAGTTTTATAAAACTACATAAATAGATTGTGTTTTTTGGTGTGTATTTTTGTACTGAATGTAAATTAGTTTCCCCAGTGCATTGAAAAGCATGAAGCATGTTTATTTGCAAAATTCGCCCCATAGGCAAAGCAAGTTGTCTATCTGTGATACAAAAGTATGATGCAGTATAACCCTGAGGGTATCAACGTACCAGACTTGGTCAACTTTTTTAATGATTCTTCAAAGAGTGGGCCTCCATCGGGCTATGCAATGAAACAATAGATATTTTCATAAGCGTTTATAATGGTACACAATAGAGAAATTCGTTCTGCTGCATAAAAAGTCACGCCTTGCACCAGGATTAATCTGAAATGTACTGTTAAAGTGTGACTCCTGACACTGGAGCACAGAGCTGGGACTCACGTGGTCACGTGGTGCCAGTCACATGACCGGAGAGGGAGGAAGAGAGTGGAGCACCTCGGCCCGGCTGCTGCTTCAGGACAGCAGTGTGCTGTGAGAGCTGTAAACAGTTATTACATTTTACTAAACTGGTATCGGCTTCTCTGATTTTTAGCTGTATGATTGACCAAATTCATTGTTTTCTGAACGGATAGCATGGCTGCGACAGGACTCCCGGGCTCCTCAGGTAACGTAGTGTCGACATTTAACTTTTAAACAGAGCTCAGACGTTAAACACGACAAATAGCTTGTTTGTTTATATCAGCGGAGTTTGTTTTGCTTATTAATACATAGTGTTTTTGTTATTTCACTCCTCAGTTAAAGCTTGTTTCATCGCTGCTTTGTGGTGTCTCGTATGTTTTGTTGAGACATCCACAACATTAAGGTCAGCTCAGCCGTTAGTGTGTTTCTGCCCTGTCATCTTCTGAGGTACTGTATGTTAGTCATTTTCAGTAAGTGTGTTTTCCCCAGGCTGCTCTGTCAGCATCATGTTGTTGCCGTGATGACTCCTTAATGTAATCCTTGTTGACAAAGTGGGATTTTTTTCTCCCCAGCCCTCCACAAGTCCTGTCTTAATAGTGAAATGTAGCTGGAAAACAAGAACAGCTAGGTTGTAAAACATTGCCTCCTTTTGATTATTAGACAGCAGTAAACACTAATAAAAACCTGCCAGAGATAGCTTTCTTAAGTCCTTGTACTGCATAAAATGATCCAGAAATTGCAAGAATAAATGGGTCACAGTGTTATAGTGTGGTATGTTAATGCAGAAAATAGGCTGTACAATATGAACACCAGCAACACAAAAAACAACACACTTAAATATGAAATTTACTCTTCTACAAGCCAGCTGCTCAGAGCACACACACTGACCTAGAGCCAGAAGAAAAGAAAATATATAGCATAACATATAATGAGAAATATGCAATTATACATATGGATAAAAGACAATGAACAACATGACATTTTTCTGTGTTTTTGACATTTTTGGACTAAATGATTGGTCGGTTAATCTTAAAAACTATTGAAAGATAAATCAAGATAGAAAATATTTGTTATTTGTTGGTCTTAATTGTGTGTTCAGGGGGGTTACTTTAAAATAAATGTATTGTAGACTACAAGTAATAGAATGCACCTTTAAAGTGAATGAGCTAGCTTTACATTATGGCACTACAGTATGATACCCGGAGTGTGAAGCACCTGCTCCAGTTCTAGAGGTTGCAGTGTAAGTGGGTTTTGTTGGTCCAAAAGATACTGTTGGCTGAGATGCTGCACAGCCGCCACCATTAGCTTCCCTTTCAACAAATCTACATCTGAACAGCCTGACTCCTTCATGCATAATAATAGTTCCACACCATTTCATAAGCGTGTCTCACGCATGGTTGAGTCTGCAGTTGTTTTCCGAGATTGTTGATGTGGGTTGGATGAAGCATGGCTTCACAGATTATAGTGTTTCTCTGTACTGTGAAACACTTTGAGTGTGAAAGTTAATTCTTCGCCTTGAAAACAGTATTTTTTTAACACGAAAGATCTTGATTCACGTAGCCTTTTCCAGAATCTTTAAGACTCCAGGCCTGAAAAATGAAGCCAGGGCGGAAAGTGCCAAATACTGCAGTTCCTAAAATGACCACTTGAGGCTGGCTCTAAAGGCGAGTAAATCCCCACGTCAAATACTCAACTTTACAGCAGAAATAAGCATTTTTAAAGCCTGATATAAAAATAACTTTGATTGTCTCTGTAGCTAATTTTCCCATTCATGACAACTGTATTTTTTATATTTATGCTTTTAAGTTACCTTTGATGAAGGATGTGGCATCATCGTGACACACATTGCTGCCAAAGAAGAATGCATGTCAGTTCCTAAAAAGTATCACCTCCAACCTACCCGGAACATGCATATCAGTGTATCATCTTTTTTTGTTCAAGATGTTTCCTTTATCTCGGTTATAAGTGGAAGTTTTGTACGCCTAACCTGTGGGTGGCCTCTTGCTGTGGACTGCCAGACTAGATCATATGTTCAGATAACAAGGCAACAGATTTTAGGTGACAGTAAGGATTCAGACTGACAGACGTGTAGCCTCAGTAGTGTCTCTGTTGGCACTGCACAGGAGACCATGAACCGGGAGAGCCAGATATTTTAACAGATTTACTCGGCATGTGTCAAATCTGGTGGCACAGTCAATGGCCTGCGCCCACTTTTGTTTGTCCGATTGCTATCTGCCGTGACGATCGACACACTCCTCCGATCAAGGATATGTGTGACCTCACGCCTATTGTCTGCATGAAATGTGAGGTGGTTGGATTCTTTCACCGAGGCACGCAACCCCTGTTGAAGTCAGGGTGTTTGTAGTTAATTAAAATGTCACTCTCAGCTAATTTAGTTGAAACCCAGCGCTTGTATGGATGTTGTTCTTCTTACCTTCACAGTTAGCTAAAATTCCCCACAGGTCACTAACAGGTGTTTGATAATGTAGGAAATGATCCGTGTGAATGTGGGTTTGGATAACTGCCAGAAACCACATGCTGTTTTCATGAAATCTCCGGTTGCAGTTTACTTCCTAAGGTGAATCATGCACAGTAAAAATTTCAGTCAGGCTTTGATTGCAGTCAAAAAACAGAGTGAAGAGTCCTAAGACTTAAACCACACAAGAGGTTGACCAGCTAGAAAAGTGACTATTACACCAGTTTCCATAAGTTCTTCAAAGCATTGTGTTGGGCAGTAAATGTCACACTTCTTTATAGACCCAAACTGTCCAAAACTACCCAAACTGAGCAGAACCTGAACATGCAAGAAATATGATATACATCTTGGCCTGAGATTGCTTTGAGGTTCCCCAGAAACAGCTGGAAAATATGTCTGTTGAGAGAGACGTCTGGAATATTTTGTTTCGTCTTTTGCCCCACGATGCATGTGTTAAAAAAAATGGTATTGTTGTTGTTAATTAAAAAAAAAAAACATATTCAGGCACATAATTGAAGAGTTTAGAGATGAAAAATCAGCATTTGCCAACAAATAATATTGAGAATATAGCCCCAGTGCCTTCTGTCGTTTACAAAAATTAACAAATTCAAGACATAGTATTGGACCTGCAGTCTGTCCCAAATAGATTGACTGGTCTTAAAGTACAAAGTTAAAACAGTATTTCATGTTTTCTGATGCCCTTAAATGTTTTGGTCAGACTGGTGAAGCAGAATTTCTAAATTAGGTGGATATCCACTTTCGGTAAAACCACATACAGTCCATGTTTCAGATCCCAAAACAATAAAATGCTGATAACAGGAATCAGAAAACATAAATTACATAGATGTGTTTTTATAGCTTGATTGTGTGGCCACAAAATAACTTGTGACAAGCATTTGGTGTTATGCCAATCGTGAACATTTCCGTGTCATGTTGTTGAACTTTCATCTCATTCAAAGTTAGTGCTGACTGATATTGAACACCATCGGTCTGTCTGACCTGTTTCACTTCTCATTCCCATCAGAAAACTCTGCTCAGCTCTTAATTTGCTCTGCTGACTTACTGTGTCTGTTGAGTTTAGGCTCATCCTGACTCAGCAGTTTATCTGACCTTGCATGTGCTGCATTTGACTTTCCAACAAGTCATTTCCTGAATAAACTGAGTGACCCCATTCTTCTTTTTTCTTTGATGCAGCTGCAGGTCTGGCAGGCAGAAAGCATGTGACAAGTATTAAGCACGATTAGCCTACTTTCTGATTTGATGCTTTCCTTCACTTCCTACAAAGACATATTGACACACTGACCAGCTTTGTTTCCAACCATAACTTGTCTGCTGGGTCCAATGTTTTTTTAAATCAGTTTTTTATTAAAATTTATGCAATTAGATAGTCTAGACTTCCAACCCAAGGCATCAGTATTTTTGATAAACCGAGAATAAGACCCAACAATCAACTACCCAGTATTGCACATACAACCCTTAATTACACAGAGCACATTTTTGTTAAGCCCTCCTCCTCACACCCAGGAGAACACCAACGGTAATGTAGTAGTTGGTAGTTAGTAGTTTCCCTGTTCTGTCCAAAGAAATATGGTGGCTTTGTTCTGCTAAACCTCATAAATGCTCTCCCTAAATTTCTGTTCTTACAGTTGTCAAACCCAGTCAGGCCAGAATGTTAAGATTTGTCAGCTCTGCCACAAAACCGTCCCAGGAATCTGCCTCTCTTCTTCTTCTTCTACTAACCATCTACTGCTCTGATGTCAGCATTAACTAGCAGACAGACTACAGACTCTGTGGGGGAAAAGATTTCACCCTTTCTGGGTGAAATACCTTTATAAACAAGCTGTACTTTGGCAATCAGTTTCTTTTCTGTCAAAAAGTAAAACTCCTCTTCAAATTTAATAAGTATAGCAGTGTTTCTGTAAAACTGAAATGTTAGCTATTTCAGAGCCCTCTACTTTGGGGGACAATCCCCAGCACAAGTGTTAAATCTCATCACATGTGTAGCCTCATTGAGCATGTGCTCAAAGCGCCAGAGGGGACAGAGAGGAGTTAATCCATGCACAGTGCAAGACAAAGAGAAGATGTCAGATTGGGAATTTCAGGCTCGGGCACACGTGGTGCTGACAGGATGCTGTCAGGAATTCGTCACTGTCACTGAGTAGAAAGTGCAGATCATGTATGAAGTTTAGCCTGAAATGACTAGACTTTGACTCAGCAGTTTGGAATTCTCCAAAACTAGCTCTTAGCATTTGTCAAATACAAGTAAAAGTGTATGGTGGTGAACAAAATAAATGAGGTTATTGGGCTACTTCACGACACTGAAGTGTGGGATATTTATGAGTGTCTCAGCTGGTGCAACAGTTGTCTTTGAGTAAGACTCATGATCAAAGATGATTCAGCACTTTTTGTCATGTTGGCTGAGATTAAGTTCTTAGATCAAAATCTGTATTAGAAAATAAAAAAATTCATTATTATCATTATTTTTTCCAGAACGGGAAGGCCTGTCCAGCTCAGTGACTCAATACGGCTCCACTGACAGCAGCGGAGAGCATGAGCACCACGGCAACAGTCACGGCCACAGCCATAACAACCATCGGTTCCCCACAGCGACAGAGGGTCACTGGGTCGGGGCTGATCAGGAAGAGGAGGCCATTCGCAGGAAGCTGAAATACTTCTTCATGAGCCCCTGTGATAAATATCATGCCAAGGGCCGCAAGCCGTACAAGCTGATCCTGCAGCTGCTCAAGATCATTATTGTCACAGCTCAGGTACATCACGTGTTACATCTCCAGCCTGTATTGCTCTTTTGTTTCACCACACAATGATTTTTCTCACTGTATTTTAAATATGTTTGTATGTACACTTTCTGTTCTGTCCATTTTGTTTTAGTTGAATATGAATAATATAAAATGAACTTGCTGACTCAGTTAGCATGAATTTGACCTAATTGACAAACTGGTTACTATCATAAAAGTGTTAACTCTGCCCCACATGCACAGATTTCTTCTTCAGCACAAACTCAGTTAGACTGTCATTGTTTTGTTAACTGAATAAAATATAAATCTGCCTGGAAGCGAAAGTGCAGGAAAAATGACACAGACACCTATAAACACTTACAAATCTTGAAAAAATAAAATAAAAGTATTATGTATTGGTTGACCAATATGTATTATTTAATGGCAATTTCTGATGTTGAGAGAGAAGCACGGCAGGTGGTCGATATATGATGCTGATATCATGTTGGTTTTGCTTGTTTTTAGATAATAATAACAAATGAGGGAAAAAAATGCTAAAGTTAGAAAAATAACACTTTTACCACTGTTATTTTCTGCGTCTTCCTGTTTGCTGAAGTAGATATGAAAATGCAACGTCATAAATGTCCACAGACAAGCAAACAATAAACTTTGTAAACAAATAAAATTACAAAAAAAGCATATTATTGCAAAATTAATGAATTCAGGTTGATAACACTTAACGACAGCATTTACAGCTGTTAGAATCATCTCCATGTTTCTGAGAGAGAGCGGGAATATGTGTCGAGGCTCCCCTGGTGTTGGCTCAGTGAAATGCTATAATAAATCAGTAATCAGCCTTGTGAGTGCAGGCTGCAGTCTTCCCTAAATGGTATCGTGTGGTAGTGGAAATCAATCCAGATTAGGTTTGCACTCAGAAATGTATACAGTCATTCCTTATTTGTCTGTGCACAACTCTGCCTGTCTGTGTTCCCTCAGAGGGATCTGTTGGTGATCTATGAAGTGCAAAAACACACAGGAACGGTCTGATTAGGTGACAGATGAGCCATAAATTACAGCTCAGTTCTTAAACACAAAGCCTGCAGCCTCAGAGGGTGCACCTGGAACACACCACCTCAGGGATTTTCTTTGTACTCGCTGTTCCTCCTCCTGACGTGTCTCACTCTCCACTATCTCTCTCTCTCTGCTGCAGTTGGTGCTGTTTGGACTCAGTAACCAGGTGGTGGTGACCTTCAAGGAGGAGAACACCATGACCTTCAAACACCTCTTCCTCAAAGACTACGATGAGTCCACAGACGACTCGTTTGCTGTTTACACGCAGAACGATGTCTACGACCACATCTTCTATGCTGTGGAGCAGGTTAGAAGTTTTGAGCATTCAAGCAGCAATTTATAGTAGAAATGTCTTTATTTATTTAAAGAAAAACACCAAATTCGGGCTTCAAGTTACAATTCAAAGTATATAAATATAAAGAAATACATAATGGAGTATGGCTCTTTTGAATTTGGTGTTACCTTCAAATATTTATTCATCTGCAGCTCAACTTCTCAATAAATGTTTTCCCTGCTGAGTTAACACACGCAGGCATCATTTACTTACTTCTTCCTTTTTTGTGTCTTGTTTTGTAAAATAATGTCTTTAACTTTGCATGTTGCACCTAGTATCACCCATCAATTATACATTAATTTGTTTGAATAAATGTGTAAACCTCTGGTCTAGCTGATGTGGATCAGTAAGAGAATGAAGTCATGATTTATTCAGAATAAAGGCCTACTATTTTTTCTCTTAAAGCTGTTATTTTAGTCAAAAATCACAATTCAAGTTTATTGTCAAATTGATTTATGAAGCACATTAAATTGGCTCAGGTTGATCAATGTGCTGTACAGAGTGGACCAAGTTCACATATACAAGAAGCACAGATAAAACCAGGTCAGCACAAATAAAGAAATCCAATGCTCCAGTCTAAAATCATTCACATTCGTGGACTGAAAGAAGTTGTTGTCATCGCCCCACATGACTGGTTACCTATAGAAGTTCAGTGATGCCCCCCTGCTCATTTAAATCTTCTCCTCTGATCCTCTCCACAGTATCTGGCCCTCCCAGAGACCACGGTGGGACGCTACGCATACGTCTACGGTGTTGGTTATAACGGCAGCGCGCTCTCCCTCTGCCAACAGTACTACAAGAAGGGAAGCATCGACCCAGCCAATGACACGTTCAGTATAGACCCTCGCGTCCTGACAGGTACGTGAACGTCACAGTGCAATGTGACGGAGAAACTGCTGTCCTTTCATTCTATTAACACTGCATTACATCAACAGTGCTACAAAGCTGTGAGCACAGCCAGCACATCAAAGTGCAGCTACACCCTTTTTGTGCTCTGTGGATATTTTTGCAGCTGTATGTTACTGAAAGCAGCTGTTAATCCGGTCATTTCCCTTTTACACTAGAAACAAACATTTTTTGATTTGCACTTTTTGGGGATTCAGTCTTGCTCTCATACAAATAGCTACTCAAAGAAACTCAAACAAAAAGCTACAAAGGCTTTTTAAAAATCATTAAAATGTAACCATTACAGTCCCAGAGTCTTGTGTGGGTTTTCATTTCACATTTTATTGATATTATGAGCTGAAATGTACAGTGATGTACATTTTAGGTCATAACAGTGCAGCCCCAGTTTTATTGTGGAGTCTAGTAAGCTTGCACAGAAACAATCCCTATATAAAAAACTATAAAGATGTAACAGTTTGCCCTGTGCAAGGTTTTTTGAAGGAGTGAAAACTGTTTAATATGTTTGAGACTGAAACTGTAAAGCTGAGAGTTTGAATACAAGGTCCACAGTACACTGTGACCTGCTTGGAGGTGCTGTGTGTTCCTTCAGGAGCAGCAAATACAGTATGAAATGCTGCATGGGTGCAAAGTCATGCATCAGAAAAAAACATTTACAGTGGCACTATAGCAGTTTGCCATACACTCTGATGTGTCCTGCACCACATGTCTTTGTAATAATGAGATAGTGAGTCATAATTACGTGATACGCGGGTCATAATTATGTGATAAGGACAATAATTCAGTGCAATGAACTTCTGTAGATTGCACCTTTGCATATCTGAAACATTCCTCGATGCATGTAATTCTTAAGGATCAGTTCATGCTTTTTAATGTTTTTTATATTGGCTTGATATAGGTATTGTTATAGGTATTGTGATGCAGGATGTTGGAGTTCTCACTTGTTATAGATCACCCCCCTTATGACACAGCTACTTACTAAATAATTAAATGTATTTAGAAATGATTTTATGGATTTAAGAATGATTTTATTGCTTATTGAGCTGGAATTAGAATAGACCGTTTCTAAATGAATTTTGCATCGATTTTGCACCAATTTTCCTTAAATAAATAACTTTCACCGTACAAACAATGTATAAAATGGTCAACTACATCACCATCTTTGGAGAAGTTGTCCCACACTTTGGGTGAACGTTTTTTTCTTCCAGCACTTTCCTGGGCAAACAGCATGATGATGATGACACCATTCCTAAATCACATCAAGCATTGTTTTCTACATTATATAAAACCGTTTTAATATTTGCGGATATAGGACAACATGCACTCTGATACTGATAGATTCCGGTATCTATGATAAGCCAATATCAGCCGTTAATATCAGCAAACCTATACATCAGTCTTCCTGTTATATGTTTTTTGTCCTATAATGGCTTTTTATGTCAATTTACCTTTTGAGAACAGAGAAGTTGTTGCATACCCTCCGAGTGTCTTACTTCCTCCTGTCAGTGTGTTTTTGAGCACAATTTGATCAAATTAAGAGGAAGTAAGAGTGGAAACAACCACATGTTAAAATCTTTCTTCAACTCGTATCACATGGATGTCAAATGCCCCTTTGTGACTTGCTTCATCGAATAAGTGATAAAATGTCGTACCTGTTTTCGTAACTCTGTACTCACTATACAGAAGAAAAAAAAATGGAGTTTCAGTATTCACTCAACATGACCGTTCTCTGTCTGTTCTCCTCTCATCTCAGACTGTGTCGGTGTGGACCCGCTGGCTGTCCCTCCAGCTCCGCTCACAAGCAGCTATAAGAACTTTACACTCAAGTTCCACAAGTAAGGCTTCATTTTTCACATGGCTTTGGCTTTCTCCTCATTTGGCCTGCATTGGCGAGATTCATCTCTGTAGTATCTGATGATGACAGTCAACAAGCCTCTTATCTCTGCTGCACACGCACACTCAAGCATGTACACAGGCCCAACAACAACACAGGCTTTGGTACAAAAAAACACACACACAGAGGTATGCAAAGTGTCTCGTCCTGCTTCATGTGTGTTTATGCTCATTAACCATCTGCTTTCTTTTTTGCAAGGCTCATTAACGTCACGATAGAGTTCCAGTTGAAGGCGATCAATATACAGACCATCATCAACAATGAGATCCCAGACTGCTACACTTTTTACATAACGGTGAGTAAAAGGCCACACTTGAGATAACCAGGGGCGATGATGTTCACATGATTATACATGATGGGGTTCGGTTTGTCAACTGTGGGGGTCAAGAAAGAGGATTGTGGTTGGTGTCTTCTTCCAGAAGGCAAATATCTTTTTCTTTCTCTCTTTTAAGCCATGTTTCTTTGTTTGAAAAGTGTCTCAATTTATATAAAATGTATTGTGAATATTCCTTTAAGATGCAACAGATACATTTTGTCATAATCTTGACTATTAGCTAACTTTAAAACTGATGTCAGTCATGTCTGCCATCAGGGCAGCAGATCGTTAAGAGGGTAAACCTCTCAAATTTCTACAAATGTGCCCCAGTTTGAAGTGACATCTCTGTTTATATTTCATTATACTCACTCTGTTTTCTGAAATACCACATCTTCAATTGATATGAAATGTCTTCTTTCTCCTGCAGATAGTCATGGACAACAAGGCTCACAGCGGTAAGGTGAAGATCCGGTTAGAAAACCAGGCTTCAATAAAGGAGTGTAAAGACCCAAGTGTCTCTGGACACGGTGAGATGAGTGAGTGGAAGGAAGTGATGCTGCAACTAACACGACACTCATAGCAGCAAGTGAAACATGATAATGAACCGTGAGCTAGCAAAGGTGTCAAAGAACATGAGGAAATCTATATTAAAAGTCAGTTTCAGTTGTTATTTCTGAATTAAAAGGAATTCTTAATGCTTGAAGTTATTAATACACCACCACCAGTGTTTAGCAGTATTGCTATACTACTACTACATGTATCTGAAACACACTGTTTCCTCCCTTTTAACATGCAGCTGAGAACTACACACGCGTAGCGTTTGATGTCGCTGTGGCTTTGGTGTGCATGCTGTCACTGCTGCTGTGTGGACGCTCCATACTGCGAGGCATCGTGCTGCAACAGGTACAATAAGTCTGTGACAACTAAAGGAAAAACAAACAACAGAATTATCTTTGAATCACAGCATTACAGGCACCAGTCAATGCAGAATCATGCTTTACAGGGGAAACGTGAGTTAGCTAATAGAGGATGTAACGATTTTCCGTTATTTTTGTAAAAGTTTGTTTACTGTATGTGAATGTCCTGTTAATGCAGCTTTTACTATATGTGAGCCCCTAGTTAATTTTCCTCTGATGGCCTCTGTGTGCTTTTCAGGAGTTCGTGCAGTTCTTTAAGGACACTCTGGATCGTAAAGTGTGCTGGGGAGACCGGCTGGAGTTTATTAACGGATGGTACATCCTCCTCATCATCAGCGATATCCTCACCATCACGGGCAGCATCATCAAAATCGGCATCGAGTCTAAGGTGTGTCCAGTTTAACACCGTACTCTTAAAGAGATGGTTCAGATTCTTTTAAGTTGGGTTGTTTGAGGCACCTACAGTAGATGGTGGTCATCAGTCCCCCAGTTAGAAGCAGGCAGGGGTACCGGAAAGGAAGATGCAGGATTAATTAAAGTTTTATGCTATATTTAGAATATTTTCACAACTTTACCTTGCCTTCAGCCGGCCCTTTCTGACATGGAACTGAAGCCTTTATCGAGGCTCTATTCAATGCTACCAGACTCCATTGACAAATACAGTAATTTTTCCTTGCGGAACACAGACCGCTGCTTCAGTCAGTGAGTTAGTTTGTGTTATTGTGTGACTTTGGTGTTTTAAAGGCTTAGTTCAGATTCACCAAAGTCACCCAATAACATAAACAAACTTAATAATCAAGTCAGCAAAGCAACCCCCATGTTCTGTGAATTAAAAACTGTTTCTGTCAGTGGAATTCACTGAACATATGTAGATATAATTGCTTTAGTTTCTCATTGGGATGTCTGACTGCGAGTTGCTGCTGCCCCCATGCTTAGCAATATGTCACTTAGCTTCTCTATCGTTACTTCTGGTTGCTTCTTAAACATGTAGCGTGCTAATTACCATCTACTGTAGGTAACACACTGACTATTGGTAAATAGTGCATACAATCTCAGTTAAAGTAATCAGAACTATCCCTATAAATTACGATATCTGAAATAGTTTTTCCTTGCCGTTAGTTGCATATAATTAAATAAGCTTTTAGCTGATGCCAGTGAACACTCTTGTAAGCTCTCTCTAAGTATCTCTTCTTGTCCCCTGACAGAATATGTCCTCCTACGACTTGTGCGGCATCCTGCTGGGAACATCGACGCTCTTAGTGTGGGTCGGAGTCATTCGCTACCTCACATTCTTCCAGAAATACAACGTAAGTCACGGACACACTGGTGTGCATCGACTGATAATGTTGTTAAGATCCTGTTGATTTAATAACTTGTCAAAAGGTGAGAAAATGCTCCTCTTAATGGGATGATGTGATCTAATAAATTCCTTTTAATCTAGTCCGTGCTCTCTCTCCCGGGTTGTAATTTGATGTCTCTGTGCCTCCCACAGATCCTGATTGTGACACTTCGAGCAGCGTTCCCCAATGTGATTCGATTCTGCTGCTGCGTGGCCGTCATCTATCTGGGCTACTGCTTCTGTGGATGGATCGTCCTGGGACCATACCACGTCAAGGTGAACACTGAATTTTCATGATAATTTAGTGCAGTAAATGTGCATCCGTTTCTCTATAAGATGATATACTTCAGGCCAAAACATTTTTTTGTGCACTGGTCAATTTTAAGATTTGGAGCTATTTTTCTTTCAAAATAATGAAAAGAAAATGTCAAAGATATGCATTTAGGTGTTTTATTTTAATACACTTTGGCTATTTGAGTCTGTAGATTTCGCCTACATTCACAGAAATGTAGCATCAGATAATGCCTCATTTACATATTTACACATAAAATATGTGATTGTGATACAAAACATAATGTATGTAATGTACTTTAATATGTATTTATTACACAAATAACTGGACAGACAATAAAAAAACAAACCTCAAAGAAAAAGCGGTTCATCCTACTAAAACAGTACAGAAACAAAAAACTAACTTTAAACACTGTTTCTATTTACAATACATTACAATGTAATATCAGACAACTTTGTATGCTGTTGCTACCATACAAATGCCAGCATGCCATTGTGGTGATAATATATTTTCATATATGTTCATGAAATATTACAGGTAGATAGATTTACTTTATACACGATCCACACAGGAGTTTCTGAATTTAAGAGCCTTTAATAAAACTGTTTGATTGCAATGAATCAGTGTCCCATTCTCAAAAACTGAGGTGAAACCATGTTGTCATAAGAAACCCTTTATGGACATGAAACTTCTCCACCCACAGAAAGTGACTAAGTGAAATTTAAACCAAAGAAAACCTGACTCAGTCAAAGCTCCTCCTCTGGTAGACAAACTGAGTTGGTGTATTATTATAGATGATGTCAGATTTCTAGTTTAAAGAATAAAGATAAAGATAAGTCTGGCTGTTACTTGTGTAGCATTAATAACTGTAACTGAAGGCTTTGGGCAGCATATTAATAATAAAATAAATGTCAGTTTGCAGAAGTTTGATTGGGCATTCTGCTTTCCGTCCCTCAGTTCCGTTCTCTGTCCATGGTGTCAGAGTGTCTGTTCTCCCTCATTAACGGGGACGACATGTTCGTGACGTTCGCGGAGATGCAGGAGAGCAGCACGCTGGTGTGGCTGTTCAGCCAGGTGTACCTGTACACCTTCATCTCCCTCTTCATCTACATGGTGCTGTCGCTGTTCATCGCTCTCATCACAGGAGCCTACGAGACCATCAAGGTAGGAAACGACTTCAAAAAGGTTATCGTTTCTGTTTGTCTGACCTCCAAAATGGAAAGAAAACAAATACCAACAATGGTTTGATTTCCGCAGCACCAAACCCAAGAACCCATCCACATCACAGATCTGCACGCCTTCATAGCAGAGTGTACGGACGCACCCAACTCTGGGAAGTTCAGGGGTCTGGAGACCTCGCCGTGCTCCTTTTTCTGCTGCTGTGACAGGTGAGGAGGACAATGCACAAAGAAGGGAAAAGATACTGTGTGAGCTTCCGGGTTATATCATGTGACAAAATGCATTTATGAGTTCTGGGGACTTTTGAAAGGGTTTCAACAGACCAAACCTTTCACCAACCAGAAAACCAGCTCCAAGAAGCTTTTAGCATCTCAAACGACGTGTACTGCTCAAATGGAGGAGAGATGTCCTCTATTTAAGCTATAGTTTAAACACTTTATACATCTTTTGACATGGGAGAAAATGTTCTATTCTACAAGAGTCACCACAGATATTGTGTTGTTGTTGCTGACCCTCTATTATGTTTTCTCACTCTTTAATTTGTACGTTTAAAATTAAGTTTAGAAATGTTTTTCTTCTCCTCATTTATTATTTGTTTATATTTTTAAGTATTTTTGTGCATCTCATTATTTTTGCCACATTTATTCATCTATTTATGTTCATGTAATTACTATAATTGATCATAATACAGGACAGTCAGAAACAACTATAACACATAGCGATAACTATCCCACTGTATCTGTGATTTACTGCATTTGATATGGTCAATACCAAACAAACAACTTAAGGAAAACTGAAAGATTCAATTCAAAATGAAAGTTTTCTGTTATCAGGTGGTTTAGTGGTTAAGATGCACACGATAGAACTGCAGTGTCATCCGGTAGTTTCTGCTCGGGGGCCTTTCTTGTATGTACCCTCCCCCTCTCTACTCACGTGTGCTATTTGTATCACTACTTTCACAATCACCCCCCAACTGTTCTGTTAGATCCGTTTTTTTTTGAAGATGACAACATGTTTTCTTTTTCAGTATTTTGTGGTCGAGTGAGAAAGAGAAGTGAAAATTAGATTTAAAAAAATGTTGCATTTCAAAGAATCAGTTTGAAGTATGTTTCTGTAAATGCAATATTATGTAACGTATGTGGAGTAAGAATATTAGTTTTTGTGTAAATTCTTGTGACTATAGAGGATCGAAACATTTTTCTTTGAATTTCTCCAGAACAACGACGTACGAGGACGTCCTGCTGGTGAACTGAAGTCGACCTCGGTGAACTCAGAAGCCTCACTATCCCCCCCTGCTGACCACAGGGACACACTGCACACTCCTGACGCACAGTGTCTCTCTACCCAACATGCTGTATCTGGGTCAGACCTCAGCACTCATGTGAAGGAGGCGTCCCCATCAGCTGGACCAGCACTCTGTAGAAGTAATGTACAACAACAGTCTTCTTCTTATCGGACCGCTTATCTTTCCTGTCCATGAAGAAGAAACCAGGAATAGTCGGCCTTTCCTCTTTATGGACAGGACTCAGCATCATGGACGACTAATGTACAGACACTGGTCTGATCCTTGTTGGTTTTTAAAAACTTTCCTCATGTATTTATGTGAAACCAGGAGCAGGACGTATTGTCTTATTGACTAAGTGGGTACAGGTGCCATGAAGAGGACTGCGTACATGGTGCTGAATGTTTTTATGTTTCATTTAATAGTATTTCAAAATAGTTTACCTCTTGAGTACAGGGCACTTATACATCTCACAAAACACATCACACAACAAACACATTATTTTCTCCAAAAACTAGACACTGGAAACAAATTATAAGATGTTGAAGAAGGAGAAACTTTATTGGTGAAGCACCTTTTATAGAGGAAATGCAGCACAAAGTGCTTTAAAGTAAGGATATTACACAACATAAATTGCCACAATTGATGTAAAATGATGGAAATGTAAACACACTTGATGATAATAGTAAAAATGAGATACGGAAGATAACAGATTTCATAAAATATTGAAATCAGTGCCTAAATTAATTCTCTACCAATTAGTGCCGAAGTCTCTAAAGTTGCCACTGGTCTTGATTTAGACTGAATCAACATGAAGACATATTTGTTCATACAAAACGAAGGAAATCCACCTTATAGCAGTGTGTCTTTTTTGAGACATTCAGGGAGATTGCTTCCAGAAAAATGTTGGCAAACGGGACCACAAACAGTCGTGCAGTGTGAGGTTTCAGGTGTGGAATTGATTTGTTTTCTCTCCCACGAGCTGCACCTTCAGTATAAAGTTTCAAACAGCTTCTTCAGCTGCTGCACGGGCATCGTGTTGCCTTCAGATGTGAGTATACTGCTGTTGTAGATTGTGTGCTGGATTGTATTTATCTGATCAATATAATGTCACTAATGAAGCACTCAGCCTGTGGTTTGCTACAACAAGGATCGCTGTCCTGCAGACCCGGCGCATGTTCCTGTATTAATGATGCCAAAGTACGTGGATCCATTAGAAGGAAAAAAACTCAACTCATTTATATACGACACTGATGGCCGTCTGCAAAAATGACTGAATCGTTTTGACAAAGTGGGGCAGCGTTTAGGGAGCATAGCAACAACTTAATGATAGCAGAAACATATTCATAGCTCCATAATAATGTCCTGTTGTACTGAATCATGCTTTTTAGCCAGCGTGCTGTCTTCATAATGATGTTTCCGTCTAAAACTGTATCCCAGTGACCGGATCTATGGTAGAAGCTTGAATTTCTTTTTCTTTGTACCACACAAAACGCACAATATCTAAAAGAGTCTCACAGTCTGGACTCTGGAGGGTTCTTTTTTGTTTTGTTTTTTTAAAGGAAAATACTTTATTTTAATGAAGTAATAGATTACCTCTGGTCCAAGCAGGAACAGGTTAATGGGGTGTGAGGTGGCAGTATTTTTTTTTTTCATTTTCTGTCTGATAAACAAACATTTAAGCTAAATCTGCTGCCAACTTGTGTCAAATGTATCAGTGGCCTTAACTTTAAAGTATGTAATTCATGTACATATTATCTAGTGTTACCTAGACGTACGTTTTCCTACCTTTTGTTTTTATATATAAATTATCTGCACTTGATCTGTACTTGAAAAAAAACACGAGTTGTCCTGAAGTCATCTACTTGGTGTCATATATATGTTGCCAACTGATTAAAGTTTCCCAGATCGTCTTTGATATTAAAATATAGTTTTGTTTCATTTTTGTACCCCTCTGCAGTAACGTGACTTCAGGTGCAGTTCCTTTGAATTGTCAGAAGAGGGAGTTCATGTGTCTGGTTACTGATCCATACAACACTGCTGATTCACTGCAAGTTTATTTCCCCAAGGTGAACAAAAGCCGAACTATTTTTGAGCTTTCAAATTAAGTCCTTCAAAATAAAAGTATGCCAACCCCTTTTAAAATTTCATCAGTAGTAGTGATGAGTAATGATTTAGTTTTTAGTAGTCAAAATGTTGTTTTTGACTAGTTAGGATGTTTGTTCTTCTGTTATATTTCTGAATAACTCATATATGACAGTCATTCATTTTTCACATGTAACAAAAATGATTACAGATATCTCAAATTTTATTTCAACATGTTTTAAATTTCCCCTTTCAGATATCAACAGTTGCATTTTTAATAGTCTGACAGAGCAAATTGAAATATGTAATTGTCAAAATACCATAAAGCCATTGGTCAACTTTTTAATTACCATGTTAATTTCCATAAAACTATCTACAGTGAATTGTAGAATTCATATCTGACTAGTTAGATATCTCAATTGTTTCTAGTACTAATATAATTTTTTACTTGCATATAAAAAAAATGTATGTTGACCAGTCAGAATTTGATTTTAGATATCTAGAGTTACATTTATGATATCTGCAATGTAAAAGACAGTATATCAGATATTCATAGTTAACATTGCCATTAGTAAGACTTTACATTTAACTAGGGAGAATAGAGATGTAGGTATCATTAATTCAAATTTCAAGAAGTCAAGATGACATTATGGATATGTTTAGAAATTAGAAAAATCAAGGTAAAAGTGTACTGTTGTAATAAAGTTATAGAAATCTATAATGAACATTTCAGCTAGTAAGAAATTATATATTGATATCATGAATGAACATTTTGAGAAATAGTTCTTGCCGTGCAAACACAGCTGCCGTGAGTAACTTGCATGTTTTAGCTCAAAGCTTTCAGAGAGGGATAATACTATAACTGT
>CAFUXE010000108.1:148551-201491 GCA_903364295.1 Serranus cabrilla | reverse complement strand
AACAGTCCGATATGATGAGCTCATTTCCTGGTTATTGAACTTCCCATGCGAGGCTTGGCAGCTGATGTAGCACATCTTTGTCTTCCACCCACTTAACCTAATATCATCATACATTATGTACTGCTCTAACGACGCCTTGATGGTTCGTGTCAGACTGTGAGAGAGGAAGAGGAGATGTAGGATTCATAGTTGAATGCACCTCCTGAAAGTGTTGCATCATTTTTCTTCGGATAGAGAATTGTCAGTTGACATAGTTTTTATGCCTCTACACAGATGAATGGTGTCTGGAGGCATTGTGTTTTCAGGTTGTACACACAGCCCGTTCTTATGAAAATAAAAACATTTTTACTATAGACTTAAGTTGTGGAGGAGATGTCCGTAAATCAGCAATTCAGCAACTTAAACATTCCTTATTTAAGTCATTAGATCATAAAAGTTGTATAATTCACTAAAAGCTATTTTCACCAATCATGTAAGTGAGCCTGAGACTAAGAAGCTCTTGGTCTTTGGGCCCACACACACACATGATCTTGGGAATTTTCCACACAGAAGTCAAGCTTTTTTGGCAGCTTTCACAGGAATAATCATCTCTTTATACATCCATGGATATCTAAGAAATACCTGGAGGGAATTCTTCCAATTTGGCACAAATGTGCACTTGTTTTGAGGGTCACAGGTCAAGGTAAACTATAACAAGGTGGTTATTCTAGTTCTTTTCACAGGATGTGTGTGTGTGTGTGTGCAGGAGCACTTTTACTCATTTCTTTTGACGCACAGTGAAAGCCCCTAAGGTAATGCCTTGCTCCAGAAGCTGCTAATGGTCTATCAGCTGTAGTTTCAGTGTGCTGATGTCGGGCGTGGTGCTTTGTTGATGCCAGTTTGATCTCAACTTGAATTGAAATCCTCTCACTTGTGGCTCGCTGTTTGAAGTTCGGGGCTTTTTATATTAACAAAGCAGCTCAGATCAAAACTGCAGACGTGCAGCAGCAGCAGTTTCCTTTTCCTGTCTCATATCTTAGATTCTGACTCACTGAATCTGCAGCCACCTGAATTCTTGTTTGGCGCGTCAGTCTGTGTGTGGGCTTGCAGAGTGTGTTTTGTGCCACAAGCAGTGTGTGCAGCTGTTGTTTCACTACTAGGTGTTTGGGCAAATGGGTGGCCACCAGACCACACTAAAGAAACTCAGTCTGTGTAGATTATCATTCTATCCTAATTCTGTTAAGGATTTCTACAGAAACCAGCGCTGAGCCACGCCCCTCTGTAACAACATTATCAAGCAATAGGAAATAGATGGGCAGGATGTGAGGGGATTTAGTAGCTTTTTGAGCTCGGTGATATAATAATGGGCACCATTAGTGCAGAGTTTAGTCAAATAAAAGGAGGAGTCTGAAATGGTTTACTGACTGGTGGATTCACACCCAAGAGGCGGCATCCTGTGGCATGAATGTGGTTTCTGGGTTCAGATTTGCATTAAGGGGAGAAGCTACAGGTGAATAGGGTCAATGTTTTTAACTATAGATGTCACCATGAAACTTCCCCAGTTGATTACTTATATTAAGAAAATGTTTTATTGTATTTCTGAAATTCTATGTTCAAATATGCAAATGTAAAAAAAAAATCTTTTTTTTTAACATTTGCATATTTGAACATAGAATTTGCATACCTCTCCAGAACAGAAATCTGAATGCTGGATAAAGCCAGGCTCAAAAAGTTTCCTTTTTTATCACTCCATAAATCAATATCAACAGCCATAAAAAATAACTTTGCCAGGATTTTTAAAAAAATATATAAATCAGGCTACGACTAATATACAAACAAACACATTTGTAAAAACATTTTCAGTATAGAAAGGAATGAGACGGGAACTTGACGTGAGATTTCTGGCAAGTAAGACAACTTCTCAAAACTCATTTTGAGAAACGATATTGTATAATTCCTACAATACGCTACAGCTGAATAGGGGGAAAAAAACTATAACTCATAAATATCACCATGACACTATTACTTACATTAAGACAATTGCTTTTTGCATCAGAAAAATTGTATGTTATGTGTTATGTTATGTTATGTTATGTATGTTTAAATGCAAAAAAAAGCATTATCTAATGCTAAGTTTTGGTGAATTTGGGAGAAATCTACAAGGGCAAATAGAGAATGAGTTAAATCAACTCCTAAAATGTGTATTTTGAATGCTTTTTAGTGCTGAAAGAAGACATGTTATGAGGGCAAAACAGCCTAAAATAAAAATTAAAAACAGACCCGTTCAGTGCATGAAAACCCATGTTTTGCCTGGAGTGTCTTCCCAAAACTAAAATGATTTTGCATAATGTTTTAAACCAGTTTTTAAAAGTTTTTTTCCAAACTGCTTAAGTTTAAGTTGCAGAATTAGTGAAACTTCAGGGAGAGTTTTGGGTTTTCCCCTCGCTCTGGCTCAGTGCCCCTCGCCGATTGGAAAGGCTGACAGGCTGCTGATGAAACAGCTGCCAGGGAGGAGAGACATGACTCACACACTCTCGCTCCTCGTTGAGGCACACTGAGGATGTGTTCAGTGACGAGTCTGATTTCTGGTTAGCCTTCATTCCTCCCTTCAGTCATGGGGTTTTAGATTTCCCTTTGCCCCTGGCTTTTTCTCCTGAATATCTCCATTCTTCCTGCTCATCTCTGAGCTTTATTAGAGAAAACAACAGTTAATGTCAGATGTCTTAACCCATTCACTCTTTTTTCTCTCTCTGTGAGCTGCAATAGTCTTTGTATGTCTTCTTCCTTTTCATTGATTTCTATTGTGGGGTCTGCAGCTGCAGCTCAGAAAAAAAAAGCATTCAACTTGCAGCTATTGTGGGCTTGTACCAAAGGGAAGTGGACACTGAGCTCAACTACAAGCAGAGAAAATGAAACTTTCTTCTGTCTGAAAGAATCACTTTTAGTCAGGCGTTCTCCCAACTAGCAAAATCTCAGGATACAGATAACCCTTTTTGTCTGTGAAGAAGGAAGAATATTAATCATGCATCTTGTGTCCTAAATTTCATCTTAAGGACCGAAAATAAACACACGGGTAGAAGAAAAAGGCTGAGTGTATGTGGAGTGTCAGTGCTTTATTCATTATTCATTGAGCCCCAAAAACAGACAGTTTTTGGAACTTCTGTGTGGTGAGATTGCACTGCTCCTCTGCCTTCTTTTGGTCACAGAATGAGGGAGAAACACACACTTGACCAGTACACCAGGTGAATACAGCAGTGGAAACACTGAAACCTCCAAAACTTCCATGAAAATACTCTTGATTTCCATGCCCATCCATCTATTTTCCATCCATTTAATCCGCATATCTGTGGCTGGGACGCGGGGCAGCAGGCTAAGTAAAGTATTCCAGACATCCCTCTCCCAAGCCGCTACCTCCAGCTCCTCCTGGGGGGTCCTGAGCTGTTCCCAGACCAGGCAAGAGATATATTCCCTCCAGCGTGTTCTGGGTCTTCCCTGAGGCCTCCTACCAGTCGGACATGCCCGAAACACCTCTAACCGGAGGCGCCCGGGAGGCATCCTTAGCAGTTGCCTGAACCACCTTAACTGGCTCCTTTAAACGCGAAGGAGCAGCAGCTCTACTCCAAGCTCCCTCTGGATGATTTCCATGTGATTTAAGTAATACTTATAAATTAAAAATAGAAGAAAAGGAAACTAAGAAAAGGAAACTAAGAAAAGTACAATAAGATTTATTAAAAGTAGTTGAAAATAGAAAATGGCAAAAGCACATTGTGCATAAGATACTATTGGCAGGAGCCCCATTTAAAATTGGTTCTGTGAAGATGGATAATACCATCATCCATCGCTGATGGCTGACAACCATCAACCACAGAGCCCCACATCATGATTTAAACCAGTGGCACTAATGCCAACACTGTGTGCTTAAGAAGTACCAATTCTGATTTCATTAACTGATGATCACTAGGGCTGTCACTTTTTCTCAAAATCAAGTTCAAACAAGTCTGAAGTAAAACAGATTATGTTCGAACAAAGAGAAGAGAGACATATAAAGACGTAGTGAGAGCATATTGGAAGCATGATGCCTGAATATTGATGAATTATTATAGACATTTTGAATTCAAACACATCATTACAGTTTAATCATCTAAAATCGTAGTATCTTTGAAGGAGTAGCCCGCCATCACAATGTTTCACTGTGGGCATTGTCATCTGCCGGTTCAGTAGTCAGAGCCCAACCCTCCTGTATATAACTATAACTGCAGGATTAAAGTATCTGGACGCAGTAAAACTGTCATACTTATCCTGTCTTATCCTGTCTCCTGAAATAGAAACAGGGTAATCAGGGTTATCTCAGCTCGGCTCTGAGACTAAGGTTTTATGTGTTGCAAACTGGGAACAGGAGTTTGAAACACATGGGGAATTTGCTAGGCTGGAAGGGTCAAAAGAAATAACAGTATATTAGTTGCATCATGTGGAATGTAGGATCCTGTGTTTTTGGAGTCTGACTGATATAAGTACAAAAAACAAGATATCTCTGACTTTGCTCATTCAAAATGGCCTCCTGTGAGTCTCCTAGATTCATGAAAGTGCAATAAAGCTTCAGGAATACCCCTCTAATCTCTGTGGCTCTCTGTTTGACAAATAACATTAAAGATGTTTTGCTTATTTCTATTATAAATTATTCCTGGACTCTTTGTAGTTAAACGTCCCATATTGTTTTTTTCTGGGTGTTATATTGTGAAAGCATCAAAATGCTCAAATGCACACAAACATTCACTAACTGTGCCTTGAAATGAGCCAACAGGATTCCCACCAAGTGCTGTTGTGACAGTTATACCCCAGCTCCAGTGATGGTGCAGAGAAACAGAAAGAGCAGATGCAAAAGACTGACTAATCAGATCAATCAGAGTATCGATAATGGTATAATCACGATGTCTGTTGAAGATTTGTGAGAAAAAAAACATACAAGTTAATAAAGGGTTAAACGAGACAAGGAGAAAGTCCGTAACTTTAATGTGAAAAGGGAATGAAACCACATATAGAAGAGAACTGGATTATTTACACAATATCGACATTTTAACACTATGTTGTTGTGGTTTTTTTTAGTTACATAATAAAGAATAAGTGCAGTTTTGAACTCCAGTGATTATGAAAACAAGACAATCGCCATAAAACGATTATTGTATTTTATTGTACAGCCCCGGTTCTAACAAAGTTGGGATGTCTTTTAAAAAAGTAAATACAACAGAATGCATTTCCCTCTTCTTGTATAAACTGTAGAAAGACAATATAAGACAACGTGCTTTTGTTTTTGTACAGTTTTTTTTTTTTTTTTTTTAATTGGATTTGTTTCTTTTTGTGTCACTTGTATTTTAATTAAAATTTCAAGTCAGAGTGTTACATTATTTATTTTTAATTAATATTATTAATTCAAGTCGCTCCTAAATCCCCAGTGCACTCTTCGTAGTACCCCTAGGTGGCCCCGGACCCACTGGGCTCGAGCTTGGTTTGAATTTGACGTCACTCCTGCTTTGCATAACCTCCAGTCTCGCGCCGTCGATTGGACAGCTCGCGGGATTAAATCTGCATCTTCTTTTATGACCAGCACGCTCCGTCTTCAATCCGCCACCGCCGGACTCCTCGGTCACTCCCCCCGCCCCGAGTCCATCCTTCATGAAGCCTGCCGCCGCCTGCCGCTGCTCAAACGTGGAGGGAAGGACACGAAGAGGGACTCTCGCAGCTGCCTGCGCGGGGTTATTGTTCGTCCGGTGAAATTTACGGCTTTGTCGACATATTGAGTGCATTTTTTTTTAATATTCAGCGCTGGACCGAAGGGAGGGACTGTTTGTTTCTCCGGAAGCCTCAGACAGCAGAGCCGGCGGTTGAAAGGTAACGAAATGCATCAACGTGAACGTTTCTTGCGCGAGCGAAATAATTTAAGTTACGCTGCATCACCTTCTCGTTTCTTTGTGCCGTTTTAACCGTAAACTATCCTAAAAATGACTGTTTTCGTTAGAGAAGCTCGCCTCCTTTTCTGTATATGAATTTTAAATTAAGCAGACATGGTTTGTTTTGAACCCAGACGCCCTCTTTGCAATGTGGAGTTTGTGGTTGGATGTGATGATGGACGTTAGCATGGTACGGCACGGAACGGTTGGGGCGGTGGTTTCAACGTGGTTTTTACTCACAACATGGCATTTAGTTGGGTGAACAAGACTCAGCTGGCATGGTCTTAGTTGTATCGGGTTCAATTTATTGACTGGCTTCATGCGTTTCTGTCAGCGAGCTGCTCCTTCAGTGCACCGCTATTGTTCTGTGAGGCTAAACTGGGCCTTTTGCTAAACCTGGGGAAATTCAGCGTGTTTGTCCTCGGAGACAAATGGTATTAAAACTCCATTTGAGTCTTGAAAGAAACCCAGAAACTCTCAAAACATTGGTTCCAAAACCGGGGTCCTGGGACCACCAAGGGGTCCTTTACAGAGACACAAACATTACAAGGAACAGTTTCATATTAGACATGAGCGATTAGGGAAATACATTTACAAAAATGTATCCCATGTGTTTGAAATATTGATGGAACCCCATATAATGTACTGATCAACAAGAAATCATCTGGGGTGTCAGTTTTAAATGAAACTGGGGTCCTGATGTCAAGGATGCTATGTCTTTATATCATATGAGATTTGTTGAAAAAAAAATGCTAAAAACTAAAAGAAAAGCTTGAATCTATCAGCAGCATGTCATACATTACGGATGTACTGATAAATATGAAAAAGTAATTTTGAAGTATCTTGCACCCTTGATTTCCTGTCTGCACACCCAAGTCCTATGGTGCCTTCTCAGTTTCTCAGGTTCTTGCCAAGATAACCATCATCTCTGTTTTCATATTTGCGTCCCTGCACATGGAGTGATCGCTTTCGTGATTTGGCAGAGCAGCAAGAGAGAAGGGAGAAAAACAGAGAGCACAGAGGCAGACTATCAGACGGCATCGTCTGCAGATCTCAGCGATAGAGGGATGCTGTTGTGTTTATCATCCAGCTTTTGGCTCAGAGTCTGCATTACATAATCAGTGTGCTTTGGCCTGCCTGGGTGTGGTGGGCAGTGTTTGGGTGTGGGAGCAGTGACTCTCTCTTTGGCTTCAATAAGATATTTGACATGCAGGCACTGACCGGGGTGTCGGCTCCTAAAAAAACCCTCATGCTACAGCTTCCATGTGTGTGTTTTGATGTTGTTTATGCCACCTGGGTGCGAATGACACACAAATGGTTTTCTCTCCCTTTTTTCCTCACATCTTTTCTGACTTTCCAGCTAAGCCCCAATAGCTCAAAGATCAAACATTACAATGACACCGCAGATTTTTTTAAAACAATTTTTTCTAGGATGGAGAAAATCATAAATGAAAACTTTGGTCAGTCTCATTAATGAACTAAGTTGGAAAATGTCAAGTCATGTTTTACGTTTCAGGTATTTTAAGTGGTTGACAGTTACTGTTGCAGGTCAACTTTTACATGCTTAAGTGAAATGTTAGAACTTCTTTTAGCTCTTTGTGTTTAGTTGATATTGGCTTTACGTACGTATTATCTTGGAGTAGAGCTGAACAATTCTTCAGAATTTTATGTATCACAATTTGACTAGTGCTCTATCCAAATTTGTGTCGAAATACCGTTCTGAATAAAGTATTGTTGATCCACAGACAAGTCGTGAGAAAATTATCCTCATTTTATGTAGCAGACTTATGAAACATGTCATCGGTACAAAATCATGTTTGCTTGCAATTCTTATAAAACTTGATTAAGTATCAAGCTGATAAAAAAACAACATTTGTTTCTAAGCCTTTGAATAGGTGCTTGGTGTCTTGATGACCTCCAAACGAAACATGAAAGTTTAGTGAAACATTTTAGTCCATCTAAATGAACCTATTGTTTTGGGGGCTCCTTGAGGCGAGGCGGACATTTCCAGAGGAGTAGGAACCGGTTCTGCCAGCCCTTCAGGTTCTGTGTAAGCCCCACACACTTTACTAGACCAAGCCTCTGAATTGGGATGCAGCCTGTGTTTTTATTCTGGACAGCCACTTCCTATGTCAACACCTGTGTTTCCCTTTCCTCTTCCTAAAGGCCAAAGCCGGAAAAGGCACTCAAAATAGTAATCTCATTTCACTGCATCCTAAACCTTGAAACAAGTCTCAAGGGATCGGATCAGGTGGTTTAAAGAGGACACTGCAAGCATTTAGCAAAGAAGAATAGTTTTTTATGTTTAATCATAATGTTAATATTTTGTATTTGTCAAACCACAAATATGTATTCCTTCTTATCTGTTATGGTAGGTTTAAGTTTATTATATGGTGTCTCTTTCAGTCTTGTCCTACTGGTGACTGAGGCAGACATGTGGGGCCTGATGAGGTGGCTTCAGTTGTTTATTTCAAGCATGGGAGAAATGCAGGTGGTTGACATTGCATCATTTGTAGTAATGCAACTATTTGAAATGCCACACTTTGAGAAACGAATCAAGGCTTTTTTTCAACCACTTGAGAGCTTTTCTCAAGCTTGTAAAACCGTGTCAGATTTCAGCAGCCTCGGCCAGCCCGCCAAAAACCTAGATTTTTATCTGAGAAGACGGGCCTGTGAACAAAAACTACCTACTACTGTCTGTAGTGTCAGCTTCGCCCTTTTTAAGTGGTGTGATATGCTGTTGGATTAATACATCTAAGGGCTGATGATTTCTGCTGTTGATTCAGCTTAGTGTGGGTTCATGTGCAACAGCTGTGAGAGTTATGATGGTTACGGATGTAGGGGGGGTCAAGGGTTCAAGTCTATCCTCCATCATGATCCCACACTGTGAGAACAGAATGTACTTACCAATCCCTTATGTTTATTTATCATGAAGCATCATTGTTTTGGTATTTTTAGATTAATAATAGAGAAGATTTCAAAGCTTAAAGTATTCACATTCAAGGGTTAATAAACTGTCTTCAAATTAAAGGCAGAAAAAAGGAAGGTCACATCAGTATTATCTGAATTAATCTTTCTCTGGCCCATGCAGAATGAATGCAAAGCAGGCCGTATGCATTCAAGCATGCAAAAAGTTTAACTTTAGGGTTGCATCTGATCATTTTTATAACTAATCATCTGATGGTTATTTCATCAATGTATAGATCAGTTTGTTCATAAAAGGCCCATCTCAATTGCCAAAACTAGCCTGATGCCCATGCTATATGTTGGTGGTGCAACATGAAGTGTGTAAGTTTTTAATACCATGGTTTAAGGTGACGTGTGGGTATAGGTCAGTTTGGTTCATTAAATCCATACATTGCAAATCCAGAGAGCGTAAAGGTGAGACAAATGACTTGTTTTGTCTGTCATTAGTCCAAATTAAAATGATAATTTACTATTGTGTAATATAAGGAAAAGCAGCAAATTCATTTCTCTGTCTGTTGACAAATCATTGAGGCATTGCTTACTGTTGCTAAATAAGTGACTAATTGTTATAGCCCTTGTTTGTTATTTTTTCTTTGGTTTTTATATCAACATTGACACTGGCTCCTTTCAGCCTGTACTGTGTGTGAGAGAGAAACCACTCCAAACCAGCACAGCTGAATGGAAGGCACTGCTCTTATACAGGGCAGAGCATTTGCATCTGCTTGGAAGTCAGCTGCTTTTACAGGGTCAGTCTCAGGCCCACACCCATGGAAATTCAATCCCAACTCTTGCCAGCTTTACTGCATCTGTTTACGATGACATTTGGGGTTAGACTATATCATTCACCCCGAAGGTTTGTTGTGCATCTCCTGTGTTGCTCTTGGCTGTTCAGCTGTGGAACGGTGAGATGGGGTGGTGCTGTAACTCTCGTCACTGTGGTTTGGAGGCTGGCACTCTCTTGCCCATCAGGATAAAGTGGTGGACGCTGGCGCTGCATTTTTAGGCACTCAGTCTGTCTGGGACTGTGAAGCTGGGCTCAGTGCACTGTAATTATCTAAAGAGTAATTCAGCACTTTCGTAGTCTGTTTGTTAGCTCACTTTGGGTAGCATTGAATGCCATCCCAAAGACATTCTGCTGTGCCTTGTCAATAGTAGCTATACGGGTATGTTTGTTTGTGTTGTGCAGGCTGGCATATCCTGTTATCATCCCTTACTTTGCCTCTTGATAAGCAAAAGAAAGTCAGTCCTGTGTATTCAATAATGGGTTAGTGTGTATGTGTATGGTTTGCACAGTTCAGGGGTGTGGCTGTCAGAGAGACAGACAAGGTGTGCGATCAGTGTCCATCTGGCCTCAGCTCACCCTGCCCCATCAGAGGCTTGGTAACTGATCTGGCCCTGGGGCTCTCCAGCATTATATTGACTATCTGCCTGCCTGTCTATAACCAGTTGGCTGGTGCACAAGAGAGTAGTCGCTGGATGGCTTTAATACGGCAGAACTGATGTCAGCTCTGGCTTCTCTACATCCAACCATCCTTGACAGAATCTCTTAATTTGCCTCTTTTTGTTTGTGCTGAATTATAGTTACTAAAAACGTCAAAAGCTTTTAACAAAATAATGACAGGGCAAATAAGAGGTTGTGTTTTGGCTTTACTTCTTCAGTGCCTCCCTCCTTTTTATTAGTTAATTGACATTGGAAAGCAACAGGAAATGGAAAAACAAGGAGATAAAACAGGACAAAGGTCCTTGGCTCGAAGCTGGGTTGAGTTTTATACTGCAGTATGCCTGGTCTTTCTCTATTTTATAGTCATGGCTTCATTCTATAACTCCCTTCCTACCTTCCTCCCTTCCTCCCTACCTTTTTAATTTAAATCCATTTTCTGGCAAGCAGCCTTGTTACTATTTTCTACCACATATCCTCTCTTTAAATTAGGTTAAACTTTTTGTGAACAGGTGAGTCTGTTAAGGATGATGGTTAGTAATTTAATATCAACAACAACAGACTTCACTGATCTGAAAACTGGAGAGAGACCAAATGAGCCAAAGCAAGCATAAGCCTAAACTGCTGCTTTGTTGATACAGCCACCATTTGCAGTGACGGGTGTGTGGGGCTATAGCTGCAGACGTAGGCGTCTGAATACAAATAAAAATTAACCTGTGATGGACTACTAGTCCGTAGTGTTGAGAATGTATTGGCTGAAATTACTTACTGCTATCCACAAGAATTGAAAGTTAAATACTTGCATTTGATTCCCTTTTGTACCCTCAAAAAAGGTTAAGTTTTTTTGCATGCAGCCAGTAACTGCAAGCATTCTTCATTTCATGCAATGTGTGATCATCCTACTGCTGCCAGAGCTACTACAACCCATACATGCTGTGGTTAAGTTGAGCGCAGTTTCTATCACTGATACCAGCCCAGCCATTAATGAGCAGGTTGAAGGTTGGATGTGCATTCAGTCGATACATGTGATATACTGTCATCCATCCTTCCCTCTTTCACCCTGCAGCCCATTCGATAACCCTGGGTCCTTTTGGGTGAAGTTACCCGCGCCAGCTGCTCTCTCGTCCCGTTGCACCAGCTAATCCACTCAAAACCCACCCCCACTCCCCTAGGCACCATGCCTGAGGGGGGTTACATGGTGCACAGTGCAGACAATAGGGCTTGTTCGCCCACCCTCCCCCTCACAGTACCATCATGTTATACTCAGTTATGCACGCAAACACTTAAGATGATCATGCTGAGCGTTGTTGTTTTTGGACGGATCTGATTACATACACTCACTTCTTTTACTGGTTGATGATGCCACCCTATTGACTTTACTCACCCCGCTGTTAGCCTGTCCTGGTGGCAGCAGGTCCTGGCCCGGTGAAAACCCTGCCAGGTTTGTAACAGATTGTAACCCGTTTTCCTGCAGCCATTCATACCACTCCGCTGCCAGGAGCCTCCAGTCCATTCCGTTTTCACTGCCACTCCCTTAAAGGCTAACTGGCTTAGTCCATTTAACTTGTAGCCACATTTAACCACCTGCTCCTAATGGCCTTATTGAGTAGCTTACAGTCACTTAGCACATGTTACTGTCCCGTATGGAATTGATTAGAATAAGCTGCGTGATTAACAGCTAGCCCAACACCCGTCAGATGAAAGTGGGGTTTTTTTTTTCTTTTTTACTGCATAGGGCACTGGCATTTTTTGTCAGTACTTTTTTATTTTTTTCATATCGGTGCAGTAAACATAATATTGCAATAATGTACAATTACTATATAACTCAAACTTTCTACACGATTCGTATTGAAATTAAAAGTCATATCCCTTTACAGATTGGGTTTACACATTGTCATGGTACACTTTCGACAATCTGGGTTAATCATTGAAGCATTGTGACACAATAGAGTTTGATTAAAGTACATAACCTTGTCCTGTTGCACAAATTAAGCCTTTAGTTGGATGTCTTGCAGATGCCTTTCTTTCCGGCACGAGTATAGTATTTGTCATTGACCTAATTCATGATTCGTTCAGAATGCTAAAGCTGGAGGTAGTGTGATCAGATAATAGTTGTCCAGGGGCTTCATGATGGAGAAATACTTTTGAGGGTGCAAGTTGATATACAACGAAGTCAGAGCAAGCATTCATCAGTGCAGTCTTAGGACAAAATACGTTGATGTAGGGCTTGTCATCACTTGCGCACAGTCTTGTTATTTGGACAGATGAGGAGGAGACAATCAGTCGGTAAAATCATTAGGAGCGAATGCATCTCTTTGTCTCCGCATAACGAGGTGGACGGAGTGCCATTCATCTTCTTGATTGTGTTCTGCCAGGAGTGAGAAGGAGCCTCTCTTGGCAGCCCTGACCTCACTGCCACCCACAGCTGCTCACATTGGTTCAATGCAAAATATACATGGTTTGGATGGTGTTTTTAGGGTTTTTGATTGCATGGATGCATCTTACATTATACAGGATCTTGAAAACAAAGGTCTTGAACAGATGATTAATGTTGGAGTGCTTCTTTTTCTCTACAATGCATCACAGAAAGCAGATTGCATAGTTGAGCGTTTCAGAACAGCAAGAATTTTCCCATTAAATGTCTTTTGTTTTGGCCAGTGGCAACTTTGGATAAGACAATTTGATTTCTTTCATTGAGTGGTTAGAGCTGTGTCCATAGTACAGCTTTGACATTAGTTGCTTTTAGATTGGCATTTTAAAATGTACTTTTAAGGTTTGAAAGCAGTTTGTGATGGTGATAGCTAACCACAGTTTAGTGAATATTTGGGCCACCACATAGAAAGCTAATGCTTGGTAACTTAGTACAGAAGTTTCTTTGTGTTTTTGTTTTTTTTTGTCTGCAAGATCTGTGTGATCTTGACTAAATATATGGGCTGTTACAGACCGTATGTGTGTCTGTGGTTTTGTTTTAATGAGACATTGTCGAGAGACTGTGAGGAAGAATACCATCATCTCCTTACTCCCTCCTCCCTCAGTAGCCCACAAGTAATGAAGATGTTTTGCTTTCTCGTCTGACGAGCAGCCTGCTGAGGAATGCATCTTGTGATTAATGGGTGTTGTAACGTTGACAGTCATCTCCAGTCTGCTCACCTTGTACATGTGTCATCTCTGTGGGAGAACAGGTGGGGTAATTTTAGGTTAAATGAACTTGTGAGGTTTATTTTGAAGGACCATCAATTAAAAAAAACCCTTATGACATGTACATGTCTGAGATGACCGTACGTTTGCTGGACTGCAGCAGAGGCGGTACTCAAAACAAGGAATCCATTCTGAAATGATGAATCCTCTCATATGAGTAATAAAACATCTTTCTTATAAAATTGCAACTTCAGTTGCCTTTGTCATATTACTAGATAACCTACAACCACAGTACTGAAAAGCATATATTCAAGTGAAAACTCGACAAAGACAGTTTATTTCTCACAAAATATATTTGTGTTCAAACTGATTTTTAAAAAATAGATTCATAGATTTAAGGAATTTCCATTTGAACACGTCTGTGCTTTTTACAGCCAGTGGGACACTGTGCCAGAAGTCAATAATCCAATTCCAGTGGTGCACATACACTGATAGTAGCTGACAAGCTACATCATCCTTCATTTACTTGATGTTTATTGGTTGTTTCTAACCTGGTGCGAGCTGTCAGCATCCTTTTTAAGACCGTTAGATCACTTTGATGGAGAGGAGACGGGTATTTCATATAGGGAGGTTTAAGCATAGAGCTTTGGACTAATCGCTATCCGTATCATTGGACCAGACACATGACTATTTGCACATGCGTTCAGCCTAGCAAGGTTTAAACCTCAACGTATCGGTTTCTGTTACTGTAGATTTACAGCATTTACTAATACAACTCGTCAATCAAAATTAAGTTATTACATTTTTTCTTGTTTAATTAAGGTTGAGGAAATACAAAAAGACGCCAACACAGTGGCAGGTCAGACGTCTGGTCGAAGTCACAGCTTTTAATCCATCGAAGCAAAATACAGTCATTTTATTCATGTTTGATTAAAATTACTTTATGCCTAACTTGTATTGTGCCAAAATATTTTGTTCGCATTGACCACATTTAAATAAAAATGCAGAACACTGAAATTGATAAACATCCCTTTTCTTGGTCTTGTTTGTGAAATATCCTCCAAAGACTCATGATGTACAATAATTGTGTTTGTGTCTCAGAGCGAAAGAGAGCTGCAAAGACTCATGGTGTGCAGAGATGGAGGAAACTATTCAGCAGTGTGTTCTTCAGAGCATTATATTCACAAACGCTTGGCTCATATGCACTCTGCCTCTCCTGTCAGCAGCTCTGAGACGTATGTGTGCGTGTTCCAACAGCAGATTGAATTTCTCTTCTTTCTCTCTTGTCACTCTGTGTGTGTGTGTGTGTGAACTAAACACTGACTTGATACAGCACCACTGCCTTGTATGGTCAGATAGAGAAATTGGAGGCGGTGTGTGTAAAACGCCTGCTACTCTAAGTAATCTTACAGTTCAACTTTTAACATGAATTTGTTCTTTATCAAGCATTGGCAATTGGATCTGTAGATTTTTATGTTTTTTGGAGTGCTAGTTGTAATAGTTGGGGATGAGAATGAATTTGAGCTGTTTTCCTCGCATCTGATCTCTTGAGCCCAGAGTTAGGAAAACCCCTTCCTTTCCCAAACACGATTAAACCTCTTGTTTTGCCTTTTCACAGCATAAACCGACCACCCACATGCTCTTAGCCTTTTCATTCAAATACATTTGTGTCCACACTTGGACTGAATGCCGCCTGTGTTTCTTGCTGTGTACATGACTCAAACACACACCAGAGCAAAGTTAACAAACAGATTGACAGATGGACTTCATATGTAGTTTGTAAACACAGTCATATTCTATGCATTACTGCTGAACACTGTCAGACCTGTAACCATGGTTAAGTTCACCAGGGTAAATGTCTAAATGTGCAGTTCTAGTGGAAACCTAGAGATGAATCAACAGTGGAATTGAAAGAATGCAGGAAGTGGCGGGCCACTCAATTCCACTTTTTTTTGTCTGCATGCATTTGAATTTGTGCAAATGACATTTTCACAACATGCACACTTTCATCCTACACATTTTTTTGCTCACTCGAACTCTCCTCATACACCGCCCCATCTCATGCAAACACATTCATTGGACTCCCCTTGACCCTTTTCAGTCCCAACTTGTCCACACGTATAAACGCACACAGCCAGCTGTCACTTTGCAGCCCTGAGGAGTTTTGAGGAAGTCAGCAGAGCTGGAATGTAGAAGGGTTGAATGTGCTCTTGATACCGCTGCTGCTGAAGGAATTCAGTTTCTTCCATTAATCATCTTGGAGCAGATGCATTGACATGCATCTTAAAGTAGAAACTCAACATCACACAACAGAAGTGGCTAGTTTTACCTCTGCAACTAAAAATTATTTTAATCATCAATTTCTAACAACATTTTCTTGATAAACCTATTAGTTGTTTGGGTTGAATATATGTCAAAAAATGATGCCTCCAAATATCTTGTTTTGTCAAACAGTCAAAAGTCAGTTATTAGTCATAATTCTTTTCAGTAGATATGGTTTATTACATCTTCCGAAGGCTGTTATCATCTATCAATAAAGTTGATCACAGTTTAATTAAAAAAGACTTGAGTGACCGTACTAACTACATTGTCTGATAGTGACCTGTAGTGGTCGTAGTAATCATGACGGGAGCAATGTAGTATATTAGCTGACACAATACAACTCTGATTCCAAGGAAGTTGGGACATTGTCTAATAGCTAGTTTACTTACGTGGCAAAAGCCCTGGTTTTCCTTGTTTGAACAGTTTTTGGATTTCCCGGACAAAAGCCCTAGATCAGAGGCAAACTGGCATTGGCGCTTGCTCTCGTGAGAAAGATAGCCATTTATGAACTGTTCACAAATGCAAGCTGAGGGGCTTGCTGTTGCATCTGCTGACACACTTCAGATATCTGGCATGCTTAATATCTGGATCTGTGGGCAGCTACAGACATGGGTTCATGGACGACGAATATTGAGCACTGTGGTGGTGTGTGTTTTTGAGATAAGAAAAAGAGGAAGACTGTCTCTCCGTGTGTGAGTTTGGGAAAGTAAAAATAGGCTCTGACCCTGTGTACATTTATGAGTGAACAAAGAGAGAGAGAAGGTGGAAGAAGGACGATGGTACAATGTTTCTTCAGTAGGCCTGATTAATAATTTATTCTGAACCCTGCTGTCTCTTTTTAAATAAAAAAAGTATTTGATAATTTGGTATACGTCTTTATAGTTTGTTTTTTTTAATATATACGCTCTGAATCCAGAATTTAAAGCATTCTGTTTTTGTTTACATTTTTACAGTGTCCCAACTTGACACAGACAGTCTTGACAACAAAGAGTGTTTACCAGAAATATGGAAATAAGGCATATAGCATGAAATACATCAAGAGTGACTAATCCAGTAAGAGCGAGCCGACCAAAAAATTAGACCTTGAAATGGCTGAAATATGTTCCTAATTTCCTTTCACCGTTCAGTTTAGACACATGCTTGATCTATAGCACCCATAATGTGTAACGTCTCTTTGCTGTTTTGCAACCAGCGTTGTTAAGGCAGTTTAGGATAAATCTACCATTGACATTAAGCCCCAGCATCAGTATCAACAGCCCCCACATCCAGCACCACCTCCAGCAGTCTGCACAATGCATTCCAAACCCCTGCCATGCTCTCAACACTGCTAAATCCCCCTCTGCTTGTATTAGACACAGTATTAAAAATGACCCATTTTTGTCAGGCACCAATTCTAATGTCTGGACGAGTAGAGTGAGAGACTGAGAGATGGGGTACGACAGATGTAATTAAACTGCCTCAAGACAGAGGTCAGGACTAAGATTTAGATGCACAAGGCCATATTTCTTTATTAGAAGAAGTGGAATGTAAATACCACAGAGGCCCTTTCTCTGTCTAGACAGACTCACACTAACAATCTTGCATAGATGGCTGCATTTATAAACACGCGCTTCTCAGTGAACGCATGTTGTTGCAGTATTTTGTTTCTTTTCAACCTTTGGGCCTTTGTCTTCATCACAATACATGCAACACATTGTAATTGCCACTGGGGGTGTTGAACTAATTGTGTTATTAGCAATGTGGAGCTGGGTAGAAAGAATGCATCCTGAATATGGTTTTAAATCTTCAGTGAACCAGGATTTGTTATGCAAATGTGGAGTGAGAGAATGGCAGACAATGGAGTTTTTTTTTTCCATTTCATCAAAATACACACGGCTGTTAATCTTGACCAGATGGATAATTTTTAAAATGCTGCTGGTGTTTGTCATTTGTCTGATCATAAAATCAACATGTTCTCAGACAGATGTCAACAGCTTGAAGGATCTCAAAAGTACATAGTATTGGTGTCAAGTGTGGTCTAATGGATATGAAAACAAGCAGCAGCCCTGCAAGCAGCCTCAGTGTAATTAAGTAAAACATCTCTTATCTGTGCGTGCGTGTGTGGATGGGATTTTAATGATCCATTCACTTCCTCTCTGTGCTGCGTCACATAGTGTCAGCTGGTTAGACATGATGCTTTTACTTGCCCAGAAGGGGGTCATCACATGAGGAATGTGATTCATTCTGCTATCTGCTAAGCCCCTGGCATTAGTAACTGACTGGCAAAACTATGCCATGCACATCACTGTGCCAGTCAAGTTCCCTATCTCTCAGCTTTTTCTGCTTGAAGTAGCTCCTTCCTGTCTGAATAAACTGGGTGGCATTTATTGACAAGGAGAGCCACCAACTTTTCCCAAATAGTTTGACCTGACGTAAAACAAATAAATGAGTAACGCAAATGTGTCCCGGAGATTAAAATCTCCCAATTTGCTAATGGCTGCCAAACCTTCCCCATTTATATAAATGGAGTGAGGACAATGGATTTGATTCACGCAACACTTTCCCAAAGGGTCTGCACATTATCTAATTGACTATCACTTGAACCCAAACACTCTATTTAGCATAATAAGGAAAATGCCATAACATTTGTTGTGATTGGTCTAAATCTGGTACAGATACACTTTGGGCCAGTATCTAACATGACAGTGTTAAAAAATCACTTATCAGTAGTCAAAACTTACCCAGCATACATATGTGCATATCATTGATATTCAAATTGTTATGAGCTCAATTATACCAAATACTTGAGTGTGCTGCTTGTAGT
Organism: Serranus cabrilla; assembly: GCA_903364295.1. Classification (NCBI taxonomy): domain Eukaryota; kingdom Metazoa; phylum Chordata; class Actinopteri; order Perciformes; family Serranidae; genus Serranus; species Serranus cabrilla. The sequence goes on along the minus strand of CAFUXE010000108.1, from coordinate 182,899 downwards.
TTCTGAGATGCAGTACAGCCATTTTCTTATCATACTGTATTTAATCTTTGGGCTGTGTTACTGTGTTTTCTGAAATATAATGGAGTCTATTGCTATTTGACCAAACAATTTCAGATTATCCCTTGTGTGCACAACTGAGTTGAGGCTGGATATTTTTCAAAAGAAGAGACAGTCCATACTTGTATTTGTAGAGAGGTGACTCCACTACTCGGCTTCCTTCCTGTGTGACATTTGTAACCACAGAAACCAGAGAAAAAAGACAACAGAAAGCGGCAGGAGGGAAACCATTTTAAGGCAAGCACAGAGTCAAGGTTGTAACTATTTGTGGCTGAGCCAAAGGGTAGGTCTTATTTATTTTAAAGAAGAGATTAGGGTTTTTTGTGTGGTTGTGTATACAGGTGTGTGGGTGTTTGTGTGGAGTCGGTGGGGAGGTGTGTCCAGTGGTTATCAGCACTCAACTGGCTAAACAAGTTATTCCAAAACTGGCAACAAGTGGTCTATTTATTCATTTGTCTTTTGATAGCTAAAGCATTGTTATTGCTGCGATAACTCCCAATACATTGATACCAAAGAGCTGAGACTGGTAGAGACTGTTTTAACTTGTAAACAGTAGTGCATGTGCACATCAACATTTTTGGATCTGAGGGAGAGAGGCCACAGGATTGTGTTACCTCTGATGTTAATGTGTAACTGGCGAGGAAACAAATGTTTCCTGACCTTTGGACGACAATAAGTGCTGTGCCTTCAAAAGACTTGATTCTAAAATATCTCTTGGAAATTTTTCAGTTGGAGATTGATATAGATGATTAATCCAACCTACAAAGCAAATGCTTGTCTAGTTTTTATTTTACACTGAAGCTGCTGTATAAATGCACTCAGTATCTTATGTCTGTGGAAAATACTGCTCATTGGAACTTGTCCTGGCTTAATGGCTTGCATAAATAAATTGTCTACGGCCATGACCTCCTTATTAGTTTGGACTGAAAGGGCAGAGTCTGCTCTCTTTCTTAATTGCAGTCATGTTTTTTTCATTCGTATTACTCTGGCCTCTCTTGCTACTAGAAGGAACCTATTCTGTTATACACTCCCCTTTTAAAATGTTTTTGTTCCATGACTTTGTTATATTAAAGTGTGCCTTTGGTCGTTTTCTATCCCTCTCAATCTGTTTTTATTTCCACTTCAATCCATCTCCAGCACAGCTTGTTTCCTGGGCCATACAGAGCTTCAACTGGCTAGGCCATATGTGTAGCAATTTACTGGAAGCAGATCTATTAACAGTGGGAGGAGGAGGGGAGGAACAAGTGGCTATAGGAAAAAAGAGGGGTGTAATCGGGAGGGGGTGGGGAAAGCTACTGTGGGGCAAAGGAATGGGGAGTGTGGGTGGAGGGGGTGACTGAAGGGGAAATAAACCCACAGTGGATCCTGGAAGAGCTCTGTCCGACCAGAGCAAGAGAAAAAAAAGCTGAACTGATGTGGAGGGTGTGTGTGAATACAGTCATATATACGTCTTGAACTCATTAACCTCTCCACCCTTCCTTTTCTATATCCTCAGCTTCCTCTACATTAATATCAAGTTTTTTTTACTAATGCTGTTGATAGAGTAATCTCCCAGTACACAAATCTCTGTTAAGTGATCCTAGTGACGATTACCATCTGCATCTGTTTTAAGAGAGAAAAAGACAATGGCTTACAAATGGGCCATTTGGTGCTTGTTTTCCACCTCCTCCCTCTCCCCATCCTCTGTGGGCTGTGTGTCATGTCAGGAGATTGTTGAAGCCTCTCTTGGCTTTCAGCAATTCAAACCGCAGCTTTTTCCCTTTCAGTTTCAAAATGCTGGAAGCCATTTGGAGCACAGTCACAAGTCATCGTTTTTTATAATTCTACCTCATAAAATGTGCAGTTAAAACAATCCACATTTCTTTTATGGTGGCTTTTTAATAGTGATTCCCAAGTTTATATTAGTGCTGCACGCATTATGATGCATTATTACCATGGCAGTTCTGTTATACGGGCGGACTGTGGAGGAGAGTGACTGGTTTAGAAAACAGACTTGTTGGCATCTCTTATAGCTCACTTCCTGTTTTTCAGACTCCCCCAAATTCCTTGGAGGCCCCTCGCCATAAATGGCATTTCCTTTGGCAGACAGTGACATGGTTATCATATGACTTCATAAGTAGTGCAGCATGGTTAAATTCTGCATTTACAAGGTGGTGTGTAGTAATAACTGCAGCGGTTCAGAAAGGAGACGCAAACTCAGTAATTTCTTGCACTGTGTGACATGGGTTTTGCCACTGCCCCACCTTTTTAGGAGACATGTGGAATAGGACATAGTGGAAGAAGCTGCACAGAATATTCTGACATAAAATGGCATTTCTCAGATTTCAGAATTCAGGAGCAAATTAAATAGGATCTCTGTCTCAACAACATGCTCCTGTGAGATCATCTACACAACATTCACAGCATTCTGTATAAAATGGGGGATGATAGGAGTGACTACCGCTCAGGAGACAGGAAGTGTATAATATTTCAAGTAATTGGTGCAGCTTGTAATGTGTTTTGTTGTTCTTCTACAGGAGACTAAAGTGTGAGAAGTGTGGCCAATCAAGACAAGTGTGAACCCCTGGACCTTACAAAGAAGCAGCAACGTTGGCATCCACGCCTTTTTAGGAGGAGGGGATGAAACCGGATGGGGATACCATGGAAACCACGGAGCCCACTGAAGCTGCAGCAGCAGCAGAGCCCTTGTCACAGGACAACATAACAGAGCAAGCCACGTCACAACCACAAGAAGCTGCAAATGATGTGGCACCCGGGGCTGCTCCGAAGGCAAATGGCAAGCCAGCAGCAGCAGACCCCAAAGTCAAACCAAAAGCTGTTGCGACTAAAACACAGTCCTCAGCCAAATCTACAGGGCCCTCCGGATCACGGCCGGGTACTGCCTCTTACCGCACAACGAATGATGTCAGATCCTCCAACAATGCTTCTGCTGCTGCAGTCAAGAAAACATCAACTACAGCAAAAGCATCAGCAGCCGGAGCTGTACCTAAAAGACCGGTGGGTGTAGCAGCAGTTTCTACCACGGTCAAAAACCAGTCTAGAGTGCCTGACAAGAAGCCTGTTGGACCGGCCAGGACTACCTCTGTTGCTGCTGCCACAGCAACAAATGGTACCAAACCAACATCAGTGAATGGCATTCCTAAGAAGAGACCAGTAACTGAGACTGCTAATGTAGCTAGACCCAAAACAACAGGTACGTCTAAATAAGTAAAACTGAATTGAAATTAATAGTTTACTTATTTCTTGTTGTGTATAAGTTGTCAAAAACAGAAAAGCCTCATTATATATTTTCAGGCACATCATGTTTTCGTGGAATTTTTTTCTGCAGTCCGTTCATGTTCTTCCATTTTCTTTTTAGCTACTGGCAGCAGAGCGACAATGTCTGCTGCCCCAAAACCCAGCACTTCGACCACAACAAAAGCAGGTGGTGTCACTGGTGTTTCAAAGACCACCAGGTATGTATGTCTAACACAAAAAGGCAACACGGGTGATAAAGAAATGTTAAGGATCAGTGGAGCCATAGATTTCTCAAACAAGGCATTTAAATTAATTTATGTGGTTGGGAATCTACTTTTTATTTCACTGACAATACCACTCGTCATCCGCTTTTGCTCTCTGTGCTCTGCATTGTGTTTCTGCCTGTCATTCACACACAGCTTCCCCCCTCTCTGAGATCTGAACTTTTTAATCCCCCTTACAAACTGGATGAGAGGAGGACTTTGTTTATCTTGATACCCTGAAAGAGAGCGTTGGAGAACGATGTCCATTGTGGTCTTTGGGCCGTTATTGAGTCAGATTTCGCTTCAGGAGTGTGAGTCATGTTAGCAGAAATAACCTGAGACAGAGGGCCTTAACAGAGGCAGCGATACTGAAGAACTACTGCTTTGTCCCAAACAGACCCCCTGGCAGAAACCAGCCCCACCTCCCTAGGGCAGAGAGCTATTGACTTGGATCACAATCCCTCTATAACTGAGCTCGTGGTTTGGATAGAGGGGACTGTAGATGGAATAAACTTACTGAAAGTGCTGCTCTCATATGATCATTTTGGCTGTCATAGAATTTCATAGTTGACACGGTCGTTTACTGCCTCTTTTACTCTAAAGCTTTTGTTAGTAAAGACTTCTTTTACTTGAAAGCAATTCAAGGTATTCAGGTGAAATATAGCTTTTTATATGTTGCCAATCAATAAGCAGCTGTTGTTTTTTTTAAATGTTCTGAGTTTGATTACTGTGATAGGCATTTGTGCCAAATGAATTCTCCAAAGTTTATAGAGCATCAGATCTATATTACACCACTTCACAACATCTTTGCACAGGCTGTAGTGTTCTGTACTGAGAGGCCTGATTAGATTTTCTCTCCACTTGTCTTCCCTCTTAATGAGCTCTTATTAAATAAAGGAACAATGTGCTGTCCTGTGCTGCGTCATTCTGTTTTCTGAAGCAGCACAGGGTCATTGCATCCAATTCAACTCAATTTAACTGTTTTCATATCAGTATAAAAAATAGTAAAATACATTCTTTATTTGGTTTAAGAAATAAGATAAAAGCCTGTTTGTGTATACCCACACCCATTTCTATACCTCATCTCTTTCTATCATGGAAGTCGCAATTTCTTATTTCACACAGAGTGGTTGCTCTTGGATGTTTTGTACACTGTGTGTGTGCACGTCTGTCACTCTCTGTGTGGAAGGGTGTGTACAGAGAGACGCCCGTCTTCTGAATTAATCAGATGAGGCATTTCAAGTGTTGGAGTCTGATTACAGTAGCACATCATCCGTGTGTGACCGTTTCCTGGCTCGCTCCCTGGGACATGACATCAGGCACTTGCCTCTGCTTGAGACACGGAGAGGACAACAGGAGAACAGCAGCAGGTGTTTGCCCTTGTGACAGATAAAGCGTGCATTTCGTGCCACCTCCATGTGATGTCAAAGTCGGTGGCGTGTCGAATCCTTTGTGCAGCAACAGCAGTAGTGGTGTGCTTTTCAGTTTGTATTGGTGTTCGTGCTGGCTCTCTGGCAGTAACACTGACTAACCTTCTCTCAGCTTAAGCAGAGACTAGCATTAGTCATGACTCTGAGAACAATAGCACCAGCAATCCATAGCAACACATGCAACCAAATTTAATGGTGTTAAAGGATTTGGTAAACTACCAAATCACCAGCACAGTGGCTGCCTAGCCTCTTCATTGTACGCTGCAGCCACACTTAACAACAGACATCCAAAGTGTCACTCAGAAATGCACATTAACATTGTGTGTGAAGTATCTACAGGTAAATCTCTACAGAAAATGGGGGCCCATAAGGCTGGCATACACAACATGCCACTGAAAGTGTAGTAGCACACTCTGCCTGTGGCCAGTGTAAAGATCCGCCTACCTCATAAAGTATTAATGTTAATTGTCCCAGAGGGAGAAATGGAAACATATTGGGTTTTTAGAAAATGATTTAACTTGTAGCAGAGTCTCATTCAGCAAATGCAAATAAGATTTGGAGACTGCGTTCAGCTATGAGCTTGTGGAAATACAGTTTGTGCTTCGTATGTTTGGAATAAGATTTGATAGTGGGGTATGATAGAGAGGCGGTGAAGTTCTCGATCTGTGCTGAACACTTTTACTGTATGCAGTAATGTGGCAGGCCTTATTTACAGCATGTAAAAAAAAACATGCATGTGAGGGATGTGTTTTTTCCCCTGATTACAATTTTATTGAATTTGTATACTACTATATAAACTGTAATAAACCTACTGCCCCTTTTCCTCCCTCCCCCTCTCCTCCTCACACATATAAATCATCACTCAGGAGGATGTCTTTGTCTCAGTGGTCGATGAGAACCCTTGATAACTCCAGCAGAAGCCAAATGTTGTAAAATCTGCCACATGCTTTGCTCGTCTCTCCTCCATCGATGGGTTATGGTGTCCTTGCACTGACTGAGCAATCAGTCTTTGTCCACCCTGCCCCCTCTCTCAGTCTCCCTTCTCTTCCCCCTCGTCCCTTTTTCCTGCCGTCTGTGCATGTACAGTGCTGGGCATCTGGCCAGGATCTCCTCAAGCTCTCCTTGGAGCCCAACTTCCATCGAGCTGTCCCTATATTTCTAACTCATTCATCATTTAGTTGCATAGAGAGACTGTGAAATCCACAGAGCAGTTGTGTAACATGAGAAGCAAAGTGATTATGTTGCTATACAATCGGTTAGATGATTTATGTTCAAAGGATGCCCATTGGGAATGGACAGAATTGCTCGTGGATAGTACTTTTGGGTCTTTCAGACACAAAATGTCCCCATATTATTCAAAAACTGAATGGGCTGTAATGATGAATTTATCAAAATTACACCAGAACCATTGCACAAGCCTGAGAATAATGGCTTGGCTTTGCACAGCACACTTTCTTCTCTTTTTAATCCTGTCATTTTGTTCATTTCTCTCCCGCTCTCATCTCCCGTCATGTTCTGTTGGAGATAAAAATGTCCTTTCTCCCAGACTTGGTAAGGAGCAGGATTACTGTCTAACAGAAAAAGGCCCATGACATCTATCACAGAGACAGTGGGTGCCCAGGGCCTCATAAAAACCAACACTGTCTGCCATAGTATTGCTAGGCTGCAACACTTCATCTCAACTTCTCACAGAGCTGTTTCAGGCCTCTGCTCTGTATTGTCAAGGAGATAACTGTAGGCCCACACAAACCTTAGGAATGTGTGCTCCTCTCAGGAAAGAGTAAAGCAGCTGGTTTTGGACAGCCTACAAGCCAAACAAGGTATTGTTAGGGTGCTCCATTTCCATTTGTTGTCTTGGAGGGGGCCCTTGAAGAGATGAGGGGGAAAAAGGGCGAGGACAAAAAAATGTGGCTGCATTTTATTTGTAAGAAGAGCTTGCTGCAGCAGGGATAAAGTGTACCTCCTGGCCAAGCCCTCTCCTGTCTCTTTGGCTTGATTAAAACAGAATAATTTAATCTACAGGAGCGGGGATGCCAAGGGAGTCGAGCCTCCCAGCTGTGTTTGTAGAAAAAAGAGGAGGAAAGAGAGTTGTGGATGAATGGATGTAGGTGTGGCTTCAATAAAACCCCGCCCTGGCTCATGTTTACACTCTGATTTTTTGCCAAGCAGATGTTGCAGCTGCTCAGCGTGTTAATACCATGGGTGTGTTGTTTGCATGCGTTTCACAGGCAATATTGCCAAATGTTTACGATGAAGAGTGCATCAGTGACTTGTCCCTCTGCTGACCTTTGTCCTTAAGAGGACCGTGTGTTTGGTCATTAACGTCCTTTAGATGGCTTTGTAGTGCCTCTCATCCTGCCTTTGGACTGTGATTTGTATTGATTTCAACCCTCTGTTGGCAGGAAATGTAATCCATACTAAAACACCAACAGCAGAACCACCACCCACAGGCAGCGTACAGAGTTAAGGCTTTAGTGGGTTTGTTCCTCCATGTGCCGTCCCTCTGGATCAAACCTTTTATGAGTTATGACTCATCATAAAACAATGGAGGGAGGGGTCGGGGTTGTATTGTGTCTGTGACCTCCCCTTGCACTCTTTATTCCCATCCCTTAACTCTTATCTTCATTTCTGTCTCCCAGCCTAATTTCATCCTTCAGTCTCACTCTTCCCTCAGAGAAAGTCATTCACTTAATTATGTTTGTCTTGATTCCTGCTGTAATTGAGTGGTACTGTCAATGTTCATATTGTGCTTGGTTGCAGGAGCAGATTTAAAAACAGAGCAGAAAAACAATAATAGAGACGTTGCAATAAGGTTCAGACTTGTGCCCTTTTCTTCCATTGTTTGTTTGTCCTTATTTTTCACTACTTGGCATTTACTAAGGGCATATTTCAACTCTTAAATCACATTACAACCCAAATCTTCTGTCTGATAGCGGCAAATTACAATATCCCTATGAGTGCATGTCTGTACAGTGGTTGTCTGAACTCAGGGAAACAAATGGTCATTGTAATGGCTATTGTAATGTGGGAGCGGCATCTGTGTGCAGGCATGCTACTCTGCTGGAAGCCATTAAAGTCAGTATGTCTCTTTCAGTTCATGTCTACATCATCTACCATGCCGGCGGGCCAAGTCTCAAAAAGACTGTAATTGGTGGTGGGGTCACACAGTTTCTAAAGGCAATTAAATTTGTTTTATGAAGCGCTTGGTTGTTGTGAAAGTTAATAACTTTTAAAAGAAACAGATGTCATAAACAAATAATGTACAGTACTGAGATTTTGCATTGTATTTGCACGTCAGGGTTCAAGTGTAGAAATTATGGCTAGTACTGCCTGCAGCTGAAGACATGCTCATTTAACTGACTCACTTTGTTTGTAGGGTAGCCAAAGCAGCAGGGTATTGCAACACAGACTACGTCAAATTCTTGAAGCTTGACAAGACGATGTATTGTGTAGATATTTCACAGAGCATAGAATAGCACAACATAAGCAACATTCAGATTTTAATGTAGGTTACTGCTGCTCTTATCACTGCACTTAGTCTGGTGCACAGATGTCACCGACAAATCACTTTCACTGATCAAATTAAATCCTATAACAGCATGTTGGCACATGGAAATACTTCTTAATTGCTTGCTTCGGTTGATCTGCTCGGAGCAGGACTGTTTGTAGAGCAGGCTCCCTTCATGTTGAAGGCACTGCTTACTGCTTTGCGTAATATCACAAAGCAGTCTTGCCTCTGTAACATAAGATCCATACAACTATATCACATGTGCTACATTGCTGAAAGAAATGGACTATTCATTGTAAATAGCTGGCAGCCTCTTTTGCCCTGTATATCCAGTTATATATTTTATTTTGTGTGCCATAGGGTCAAATGTTTGGGAAAGTATGCTGGATTGCTCAGTTTCTTGTATGGTCAAAATAATGGAGAAGCCCAATATATTTATTCTCTTAGTAAAGCAAAAGAGAAATTACCAGGCAACAGATCCAAATACGTCATTGTAGCAGTCAAGCAATACATTTTAATTTGAATATTTAGATATACCAGCTCTATTACGACTGTTACATTAGATTGGGGTTTGGTCTGCAGTTCTGCTTCCAGATCTAAACCTGATGGGTAGTGGCAAAAATATCAAGTTACAGGTTCAGGCTGTTTTGTTGCATAATGGTGGGGCTTGGGTTTGGGTAGTTTCAAAGGTGGTTTCTAAGAATTTTTCTTCTCTCCCTGATTATAACAACCAACATGTGTGTGGTGAGACAAGCAGATTCAAATTGGCAATATCCAGGTGGGTGAGGGAAACTGACGGAGTGTAGCCAATGATTGTGTTGGACCAGTGACTGGTCAGTTATTGATAGGGGAGGGGGGGGAGCAAAAATACGGGTGGGTGTTGGTCTCAAATTTGGCACTTTTATTAATTTCAGTCAGTGATGGTGTCAAAGGGAAACTATTCTGACTTCAACAGGATTTGTGTTATTGCAGTGGTGGTCATATATGTAGATAAAGAGGATTAAGCTTACTTACTCCTTGCCAGCACCTTCTTATTTGCCGGCGAAGTCTGGCAGATGCCGCAAAATGCATTGCAGACGACATTCCCTTTAAAAATGCAGTGATTAGCAGGGTTCCAGACTCAGGACCTTTAGGCCCCTGTTAGAACCTTAATTTATTGACTTAAAAAACTCCAAATGGGTTCAGACCAGTTTGTTTCTGTCAGTTTTGTAGATCAGTTCAATTTTGCTAACCAACACAATGTATCAAGGCAGAAAACGCATAATTTTGGTCCTCTAGGAGAGGCACCTAATGGAAGAAGAGAGAAAGTGGGGGAAGAAGTTTTGGCTTGTCGTAGTCGCAGTTGTTGTGATTGAGTGGATTATTGCAGTGTCACAGAACTACTGAGTAGTACACCAGAGCTTAAAACAGGATTTTAAGAGTGTTTTCCTCCCCCACCTGCTGTATACGTTCTCAGTTAGAACATCTTCCTCTCCCTTTCCTCCTCTTTAACTATTCCTCCACTGTCCTCAATTTTCTTTTCTGTTCTCTCCTCCTGTTCTCTCAGTTTTCATGTCCTCTGCATTACCTATTTTCTTTGTAATTCTTCCCAAATTCAAGCTTTCCATTCCCCTTCCATTTTCAGTTTTTTTTTCTTTTATATGTCACATAACTGCCTCTCCTTGCCTCTTGGAAGTGATTGCAGAATGAAGCAGACATTACAGTGTAGCAATAGATGGATGGTGCAGTGTTAATGGGTTCCCATTGTTGAAATTGCTTTTGTGGTTTACATTAGGGCAGGTCATAATTTATGCTTGTAAATGCATGTAGAGGCAGGGCATCAAATGTAATGTTTGGATCCTTGCCAACAAATTATATAGACCACAGAAATCGAGCTATCAGTTTGTGTGCCACCTAAACATGTTTTTTTCTCTTCCTCCAGGCCTGCTACAGCTCCCTCAACATCTCGACCTGCAGCCACCACATCCAGGCCCACCACAGCTACAGTCAAGCCCTCCACCACTGCAACTGCCAAACCTGCTGCCTCTCGAGTCACCACAGCTCCCTCTACTGGCAGGACCACAGCGGCACAGGTTCCCAAAGCTGCTGCTGTCAAGAAAGGTAAGGAGTTAAGATTTGTTCCTGCCCGAAGATGCTCTTCCGAAGCCATGCACTATTAATATTGAGAATGAAGTGGTTGACTTTAGTACCAGGAATAAAAAAAATGTTTATTATATCATATATATATATTATCAGATGATTTGACGTTTGTTTTTTTCTCTCTGCACCAGATGTTAGTCGACTACCTTCTGCTGCAGTGGCAAAGAAGCCTACAACATCTGCTGCTACCAAAAAACCTGAACCCTCTAGACCCACAGCCGCCGTAAAGCTGAACTCTGCCTCCAAATTGTCCACAACAGTGAAGGCAGCAGACCCCAAGGTGCCGCAGTCCAAAACCCAACAACCTGTAAAATCTACTCCCACAAAGAAACCTGTAGCTGCTGTTCGCTTCACTGCAAATAACAAACAGCCCCTTGGTCGAACCCCACCTCCATCTCCAGCCAACAGACTTGCAAACAACAGCAAGCCGGCAAACAGTAGCACCCCTCGAGGAACCAAGCCCACTCAGGCTGTCCCACCTTTCACTGCTGCCAAGAAGGCAGGGGTTTCCAAGACTACCACACCTGATGTAGAAGCTCAGATTGCTGCTAGTGCAGCAGCAGTAGCAGTAGTAGCAGCTGCCACAGCAGCGGCTGTACTAGCAGAAACGCAAACTGAGTCGCTCCTACAAGGATCATCCCTTGCTGCGTCTGCACCAGAGGAGGTCTCTCCCCCAATTTTGGCACAGGATACCACACCAGAGATGGTACCTCAGCAGACTGCTCAAAGTCCTGCAGCTGCTTCTTCTCCTCCGCAAAGCCCTGTTAGGGCAGCCTTACCACAAACATCTCCACCCCAGTTAGAGAGCAGTGCTCCCTTAATAACAATGCAGGAGCAGACCCTTGCCCCGGCTGAGCCTACATTACCACCAGCGGCGTGTTCTCCAATACTGTCTGAGGAGCCTGTGTACCTGTTAGCAGACCAAACCCCCTCCACATCTAAAGCACTCCCAGTAGCAACAAATGCCATCCCTCTGATTGTTTCTCCCACTAATCTAAATGAGGAGGACGATGAAGAGGAACGGGAGGGAAGCCAGCTGGTTTCTGTGTCTGAAATGAGTGGAACAACACAGCCCACAGAGGAGTCTCGTCCCGGGTCGGCTGGACCGATAGGAGGGTCTGCTTGGAGGGCTGGTGGAGCCTTGCTTTCTGAGCTGGACTCTGAGGAGGTGAGCGGCAGCCAGCAGGGTGCGTCTGAACTGAGCGCTCCTGGTGTATTGGAGGGCACGGAGAGCATGGACGATCTGGGAGACGGCAGTCTCAAAGGAGCCATTGACATGGAAGGAGCCTCCGCGGGGTCACCTGACTTTGAGAAGGTTCCTGACATACCAGCTAATGACTTTGATGAGGACGAAGATGATTATGATGACGATGATCGGGTGTGTGACATGGATGTGGGTTCAGAGCGGGCAGATGAACTGCAGAGACCAAGGGATGACAATGATGTGGATGATGATGAGGATGAAGATGTGGAGATGGCTAGTGAGGGAGTGACAGAGAGTGGGCTGGAAAGCTACGGTAATGCAGATGAAGACGACTTTGCCGAGGATGAGAGGCTGGACAACTTAAACAGAGTGGCCGAGCCCCTTCCTCCTCCTCCTCTGCTGCCTGCAGCCCCAGCTGCTCAGTGGGACCAACTAAACCCCTTTGCTGATCCCTGGGCAGAACCTCTTCAGCCACAGCAAGTTCTCGAGCATGTCTCCCAGGCTGCAGGAGCTGTGGCAGCGAGCCCAATCGCAGACCCCTGGCAAGCAGACTCTGAGACCCCAACTCAGGCCCCAGCCCAAGCTTGGCTGGAACTGGGTTCTGCTTCTTTTGTTCCTGAAAACCAACAAGTTCCCCATCACCCCTCCGTCAAAGATGAGCCACAAGATCTAGAGGCCCAAATGTACCTGGATCAGTCCAGCCCAGCACCAATGCAGACCCTCGCCCCAGCTCTCCTCTCTGCTCCAGGAATGTCTCTGTCAAGCACCTTGAGCAGCGAGACCAGCACACCCGAGGAGCTCTGTGAATACAATCGAGACGGGAAGCTCCAGCCTCAAGATGTGCAAGCCCCACTGCTTTCCCCACAGCTGGACCTGGACCAGGAAGGAGAGGAGGAAGCGGAGGCTGAAACCCTGCCTGCTGATGAAGTTCTGGGAGGCCCCGCAACCGCCCCCACATCCAACCCCTCCTCAACCTCAGTAACGGAGGACGAGGCAAGCGACACAGAGGGAGAGGCTCAGTTGGATGATTCCTTAGAGAGTCCAGCCTTCAGCCACATAACCTTTGACAGCCAGCCTCCAGCCCAGCGCTGCCTGTCCACTGTGGAAGAAGGCGAGGAGGCTGACATGGAGGGTGGCGCAGGGGAAGACACCACCCCGCCTTCAGCGACATCCTTGGCGTCCTACGGCTTTGACACAATGACCACAGCTTCAAACTCCAACGCCCATTCCACAGGGGAGAGCTGCATCAAGAGCCCTGGCATCTTCTCCCTGGAGGAGCTGTCTGAGGAGGCCAAGGAGCCCTGTCTGATGCCGCAGCCACACGCACAGCCATGCCTCGCAGAGCAGCAGTACATCGAATGTGGGAAGCAGGATGCTGAGTCTGCTGAGCATGTCAAGGAGGAAGTGCCAGGGCCAGAGGAAGCCCTGGACCCTTCGTCAACTGTGAGCACTTTGCAGCAGCCAGAGGAAAACCCAGATGACATCCAGCCTCCCTACTATTCTGCTATCTGTGAAAAGACTGAGAACTCTTTTGCAGGTAATGTATAGTTAATCATCTCCCTAACAGCCCAAGTAATGTCCCTTAACTCCCCCTGGCCCCACTCCAGCCTCCCCACAATATCTCACTGTTGTAGCTCTTGTCGTCAGTGTTTGTCCTGAAATATCTGGGGGTGGACGTAATTACACATTAAAAGAAAAGAAAAAACAGAGAGCAAAAAAAGGGAAGACATAAAGAGGACAGCAGTGGCACTTCCCTCTGATATAACATTTCCATGTTGAGTATACGGCTTAAATTCCTGTATGTGCAATAGCTACTACTATTTACTGCTAATGTGTGAGTGTGCCTGGGTTTGGGTTTCTGTTTTATTTAACACAGAATCATATGTCCTGAACTGGCATGGATTTGACTTGTCTGTTTACAGCTCTTAAAGAGGGAAAACAAGAAAATTAAGCATAACAAAAGAAATGTGGAATGAACTGTGTAACATGTGTATTTATCCTAATACTTTTTACTGAACAAAACTGATCACTGACAATGAGTTTTGACTGTATATTCCTCTTTCATTTTGCTCTCCTACTTTACGATTACGTCAATCTTCCTTATCCCCGATCACTCCTCATCTCTTCTTGCACTTTAAAATGTACCCCAGCTTTTTCTCTTGTGTTTATCCATCTTTTGGAGTAATGAAACTTTAAAATGTTAAATAAAGATTAGATTTTTACCAGTATGTACTCTCTCACTGTACAGTTTTATTGAAATGGGGGACTTGGGAGTGGCATAATTATCCTCTGTGGATGTGTGTGCAGGACAAGTCATCCAACAGCTCAATGACAGATCTTAGAGACGTCCAGTTATTTACCAGTGGTGCTATACATCTCATATTGCAGACACACAGGGATTCATACATATATTATATTGTGGCCTTTCTTTTGAAAACTGGGCACAATGGACAGTGGAACTCAAGCCCGACCTCAAAGGCTTCAGCGGCCTGAAAACCATATACCATAACTGGAATAAATCTACCACCAGTTCACCATCCACGCCAGCAGAGCTTCTCCTCCATGGATCAACTTCAGCATCTCAAGCAGCAGCAGCAGCAGAAGCTTGACTTCCCATCGTCCAGCCTCAAGAACCCAACCCGGCTCATTCTGCTCCTTCTTTTATTTCCCTCCAGTCCACTCTGGGTGTGTTGCTGTCTTAGCTCTTTTCTACTATACATATATAATTTTTTAGCATTCTTGCTGCACTGTTCTACAGCGCTGTATTAATGTAAACTTATGCTTATGCATGTCACTGTTGCACAATGACTTTCATTACATTTCTTTGGATTGGTTTGTTCAGGGTCAGCCAAATAGCTTGGTTCTAGGACTCGATGTACTTGGTTGAGATAATGTCTTTAGGGTTCGTACAGAAGTCTTGAAAGTCTGAGAGAATGTCTCGGTTTGAACCGATATGTTTTCCAGGCCAGTAATATTCTTGTATTTCAATATCCTCATTGATCACTGCTTAATTTTCAACATACCTTATGTACTCTAAATCCAGACACCCAACTGGAGAGTTTAATCAGTTGGGTATAGTTCAATACTTGGAAAAACTAGCAGCACATAGTCCACTATTGGCATTTTTTTGATACAGATTAAGTTCATTTGATGATAAAACAAGAACAAAGCAAATTCTCTTTCCCACCACATATATTGCATGCATAATTGTTTTTCTTTATAATACCTGTTTTTAAGGAGCTGCAAGCTTTAAATATTCAAGGTCAAAACATGCAATCAAAGGTAATATTAACAGCTGCTAAAGTCGGTATACATTGCTTGCTTAACCATTATAATGGTTAAGAGGCTTCATTTTTGGTTGAGGTATGTTGAAAGTGCTTGAATTCTACTTTTAAAAAAGCTGTACGAACCCTACGTCCAGCCATCATTCTATTCCTTCTAAAGCCAAGCTATTTTTTAAGTTTTTCTTGTGATGCTGGATGTCTATAAATGCATGGAGAGCTTTTGCATGTATCACTGGTTGACTAACTATAAACTCACAGGTGACAACGGTTTAAGCTCGCAGTAAGCTTTTCTGTGGTTGTTTATGTCTCACCATAGTTGATAGTGATTGCATATACAGGAAGTTGGCTGCTTTTTTAATTTTTTGCACAAAAATATTTCTTTTCTGGGTGTCTCTTTTTTTTTCAAAATATTACATTAAAAAAAAAACGACAACAAAAAAACAAATATACACATTTGCTCTCTGCACAAATTTCTCGCCCTAGCCACCACCCCCAGTCACCTCACCTTGGGTCACTATTCTCTGGTGTGTTCACAGTTTTTACATAAACGCTGCGGCTCCACCCCTCTGAATACTTAGCCGGCTGTATCTGTCACTGCTGCACAGCTTTCAAACAATGTCCCACTGTCACTTGTTCAAAGTACAAAACCACAAATAATTGTCGGTCAGTTTGGTGCTGTAGGCTACTGGCAGACCTTTGGGCTTGGCTTCACAATGCTTCCACTATTCCTTCAGCAAGTAAGAGCCTCTGAAGGCCGCCCCCCTTCCCTCTACACCCTTCTGCTTGTACTCACACTGCACTGCTGTCACTGTCCTGCTGCTTGTGACCTGTTTTATAACATCACGCTACTGTAATCTTCCTTCCCGCTTCCTCTCACACACAGGCTTCACTGCACTACCGCACCCTCACCGCCGCGATCACTCGGCATACCCCAGAACCTACTGCGACCTCGTCAAACCTATCACCGCCGCCGCCACCCCGCCGAAGCTCACCTGTGCCGACCTCCCACCCAGGAGCTTTGGCCAGCAGGCGCTGAGCCCCCAGCTCCGCAGGCTGGAGCAACACCAGAGGCAGCTGCAGGAGATGCAGCAGCGCAGGGAGCAGCAGAGCAGGCCGCTGGAGGAGGCCGAGCAGGAGAGGAAGAGGAGGGAGGAAGAGGAGCAGAGGAAGAAGAAAGACGAAGCTGAGGAAGAAATAAAGAGGAATAAAGAGGAGCTGGAGAAGAAGATGCAAGAGCAGGCAGAGGTGAAAAAGAAGGAAGAGGAGGAAAAGTTGAAGAAAGAAGAGGAGCTGAAGCAGAGGAAAGACCTTGAGCTGCAGCTGCAGCAGCAACAACAGGAGCTGAAGGAAAGGCAGCAAATCATGCAGTGGCAACAAGAGCTGCAGCAGTCAAATAAAGGTCAGACAGTGCTGCTGTCCCCATCCTCTGGCCTCTGCACCATCTACGAAGCTCTTGAGAACAGTGATGATGAGGCTCAGGGGGAAGAAGAGGGAATAAAGGAGCTCAACACCGCTAAAGAGAAGAAAGAGCAGAGACAAAAGAAGTCAGATGAAGAGGTCGACTGTGAAAGGGTGACGTCAGATATAGACAAACATCAAGACTCTTCACCGTCCACTGAGAGCCCTCCTCCTCCTCCTGCCCCAGACTCCCCTCAGACCTCCAGCAACCACTCCCAGGATGGAGATAGCTCCTCCCCCTGCCCCCCTGAGTCTCCGGAGCGACCTCCGCCCCTGGACCTGGACTGGGGGAAGAAGGTGGACATAGTCCAGCAGCTGATCAATCAGACCCTGCTGCTAAACAGAGATGGCTGCTCCTCCCTGCTGCTGCTGCCAGGGGGCGCAGGAGGCACACTGAGCCCCCTGGAAAGCAGCCTGTGGCCCAGCTTGCTGCCTCCGCTCACCCCTCCCTCTGCCACTGTCACCTCTGTTAGTAGTTTCTCCCCAGAGGCCACTGGGAGCTCCCCACAG
This sequence comes from Serranus cabrilla, assembly GCA_903364295.1. NCBI lineage: Eukaryota > Metazoa > Chordata > Actinopteri > Perciformes > Serranidae > Serranus > Serranus cabrilla. The sequence continues at coordinate 165,809 of CAFUXE010000108.1, read as the reverse complement.
GGGGAGTGGACAGTGGTAGAGCTGGAGACACATCACTGAGGGACAGGTGTGTGTACAACATCGGCAGCAAACACTTACACTCATACATACACATACAATTCAAGACTGGATCATGAATATATAAATATATATGTATGCAGCTCAGCCCACATTTACTGCACTGTCAGTATACAAACAATTAGGCAAATTAATATTTACTTCAGGTGAACAGCTGTATAAACAGCTTGAAGTAAATATTTGGGCTGCCCCCCAAAAGATCACATTAACTAGAAGGAATTCTTTGATGTCAGAATATCTGTTAATGAAGACACACTAGATCACTTTGTTGACGTCCATCACATTGTACTGAATGATAGAGCGCTGATTTAAAGGCATACTATGCAGGAATCGTCTCTTACGGTTTGTTAACACCACATTCAAACTCCTCCTCAGTGGAGGTGAGTCATACGTAATTGAGACAGATCTCTATTGTGATATTTAGGAAAGTCCTGCATAGTATACCTTTAAACTGCCATTTCCATGTATTTCAGAAAGTCAACCTGAGAGACTTAGAGTAAAATCCATTACGGGATCAAAAAGATGGACAATGAATTATACTGCACGTACACACTGCCCAGGGCTGGAGGTGAACCCATAAAGCTGTGGTGCTGTAGGTCAGTGGTTCCCAACCAACAAGTGTCGAAAACGTGTTTTTGTTGCACAATGTTTTTTTTGTTTTTTTTCAAACTCCTCTCTTACCTTTGCTTCTTTAATTTTATTTTACACTACTGAATTCTTCAAACTACTGAAAAAAATGAAGTACTCAAATGCAGAATGCAGAAGGAAAAAGGCTCTTGAGTTGACCTGGTCACAATCTGTAGACACATGAAACAAAAGCTCTAAGGGGTCATAGTGTGAGAAAAAAAGTTGGGAACCACTGCTATAGATTAAGTGAAGAGAGGCAGGGATTTCTAACTGTACTGTTAAAACAAGCACATGCAAAACAGATACCAATGCTCGGTGGTGCTGCAGTTCAATTGTTGGCTGTTTCTCCAAGCATGTGTGCTGTTTATTGATGCAAAAAAACTTTCTTGCCCTGAGTCAAGACTCTGGGAGTGCTTACCCCTAGGCTAGCTTCCACTCCCAACACAAAGGAAATGGTTAGATTTAGGATTTAGGATGTAGAAAGTTGTCTGTTTGGATTATGGTCATGGTTTCAGCGAATCATATCCATTTTGTATGCAAAAGAAGGGCATTCTAAAAATACAGAGTCCAAGGTTTCCCCTATAAACCAAATTAACTTATTTAATTTTTATATTGTATTTATGTGTATTTTGAAGCCATTTCCACAACTTTAGGAATAAAACTCGGCATGCAGCCTCAGTCTAACGTAAGGGTTTGGTCACCTTCCTAGCCTTATTTCCTTATTTTATAATTGGATATTTCTTGACTTAAGACTTTAAACTTTGAACTGTGTAGGCACAGCTTTTTTTTTTTTTTATCTAGCACTGATTCATTGAGTAGTTCAATGTATTTTGTCAAATGAAATGAGAATTCATAGTACCCAAATTGACACTGATAGAAAGAACCAGCCCTCGTTTTTAATTAATTAATTGTTGGCCTTAAAGTGGTAGAATTTAAATATATTGACTGTACAATAAACATACTGGAATCAGCCTGTAAAATGTTTTTAATAGTGGAATGTAAACGGTAGTTTCAGGCTCCTAAAAGACCAAAATTCAAAAAACAACAAAATTACCAAGGACATGACCTCAGTGTCCTCAGTGGTTGCTATGACGTTACCTGAGAGTCTGTACTCAGGGCAGGAAAGTCTCATCTCAAGTAGACAAACACAAACACGACACCACACTGAAACTCAGCACCTTTCTCACAGCACACTCTACATCCGACACCTCTGCAAACACACTTTACACTGACTATTATATTACATTTCAGTCCTTTAAAACTGAAACACCTCAAACTGGAACATCCCATGATGCATCACTGCTACAGGGTTGGACACTTTTTTTTTAATGCCAAATCTCTGTGCCATGGGCGGCCACATACACACGCACAAACACACCACTGGTGCCAAATGGCCGCTATCACTCAAAGGTAAACTGACTGATAGATTTAGTTTTCCTTTTTTATGCCTCACCTGCAGCAGATTTAATTGTAGCCATGACTGTTTATACATGTTGACACACATCCTTACTTTGAAAGGAGAAAACACTGGAGACCTTTTGCTTTTGAATAGTGACAAAAAAAAAACACTGATTCTGTGATTTCTGAGATTGCACTTAATCAAATTAAGTCTTGTTATTTGTTTAAGTCTGAATATGTTGATAATAGAGACATGGACACTAATTGATCTTTAAATTGAAGGAACAGTTTGGATATTTTGAAGATGGGTTGTATGAGATACTTATCCATAGTCTGTGTATTACCTACAGTAGGTGATGGTCAAAATGCTCCCAGTTTGAAGAAGCAGACATTAGTACTGACACAGAGTCTAAGAAATGTATTGCGGTGGATGGAGGCAACAAAACATTTTAAAAGTACACGCTATATTTAGAATATTTTCCCCACTAAACCTTGCTGTCCTTTCCAACTGAAATAGTTATTGATGTTCTCTGCAACATCTCTCCAAAGTTATTGTGTGACTTTGGTGAATCCAAACTAAACCGAAACAAACCACCAGACTGCATTGAGAAAAACAGCACTTTTACCCTGCAGAACATTCAAGACCAGCAACTTAAGTATTTTGCAAGGTCAAATTACTGCTTTTGTCAATTAAATTTGGTAGCATAAACTTAAACTGAAACAGATCTTTTTTGTGATTAAAATGTGTTTTACTGCTGCACCCATCCACAGCAGTGCATTACTTAGCTTCTGTGCTGGTACTCCCACCTGCTTCTCCAAACTGGGAGAGTGCTGACCAGCATTTACTGTTGGTAATAAACTTGACTATGGATAAGAAATCTCATACAACCCCATTTAAAAATATACAACCTACCCCTTTAAGTCTGACTTACTTTGGTATAATTTATTTGATTGGAGATGATCCTCACGTTTGACTACATGGTCTCAGTCTGAGCTGTTTGGATCTTCCAGTTCTTTACCAAAGGTCAGTATGACATGGAAGTATTTCCCTCTGAAACACTGGAGTCAGGCACTCGTGAGGCTTTAATTATGTGCATTGAAAGGCTTGTTTTTGCCTTTTTATGGTCACTGTTCTGGAGCCACGTATTAACTTCTTCCAGATGTGTAGTTCTCGTGCTCACATTTAGATAATGTAATTTCAGTCACCGATTACAGACGGATGATAGCAGGTTATTACACAAGGCCTTCTGCACTGGTGCAGCACACACGTTACATTAGAAGACGGACTGAGGTTTAACCGATACTGCTGTGAAGGTCAGGGGGTCACTTTACTGTGTGACGTGAAGGGTTCAATATCAGGTTATTCTGGGTATTAATAATTGTGTTGTTGTTGAAACTGTGATGAGCAGTGGTACGCAAGTTTGTGTTGTAACTGTTTATGTCTGTGCCGTCTGTCGTGTGGATACTGTGTGTTTGTCAGTCAGTGTTTAACTGTAACGTCACAGGTTTTAAAAGGAGGACATTTTTAGGACACATTCTCACAGTTTCATGGACTGTAAATCTAAAAGGAGGGCACAAAAAAACTATCCGATAATATGAGATTTATTTCTAGTCTAGTCTGGTTTTCATTTTCAGTCATTTCTCAGCTTGCTCTTCAGTGTTAAATAGCACAAATGTTGTTTTTTGTTTCAGAACTGAATTGAATCTACATCCAGTGCTTTAACTTTTAATTTCTCTCCTCCCACTGTTGATTCCAGCGAAGAAAGTTCCCATTTTCACCACCCACTAATTTCTTATCAGAGCCGATGTGTAGCAGCTGGGAAGCAGGCAGGTGTTTACACTCGTGTGTGTTTGCTTTCCCGTCCTCCAGGTAGGACGCGTGATGCTCTCTGCATTTTTGACAAAGCTGGACTTTTTATTTGTGCTTTCTTAAACATGTCTGTGTTGTGTTTTTGTAAGCATCTGTGTGTATATTGTTTAAAAAGACTTCTCACTGTAATGAAGGGAAACTCCACTTTACTTTTGTACTTTAGAGATTTAGAAGTATAGCAGCCCTTTAAGAGTCTTATATAGATTTTTATTGAATAGAGGATGAAGGATGATGGTTGTAAATGGTAGATTTTATTCTTTGTTTTAGGTGAATTACCTTCTTAATGTCCGGTCGACTGAGCTGAGCTGAATGATAACGAGGTCAACCTGAACACAGTAGACTGAACTATGAGTGAACAAATTTGTTACTTAGGCTCACATCTCACCTTTTAGATGTTAATTTATTGAAAATGAAGTGAGGCCTTTGAGTTCTAATTTAAATGGCTTGATGAGCCTGTTGAAATGAAGTAAATGGGCACTTTTGCTTGAGAAGCCCAAATTATGGCAGCTTGTTTAAAAAATGTCTTTGTTTATTTGGACTTTCTTAAAGACAGAACTCTTTGATTGTGTGTAATTATTTCAATGCAATGTTTCTTGTAAATAAAATGTTTTTTTTTAATAATGATTCTGGACTTCTTTAAAACACAACAAATGGCTTAAAAATGTGACAACTGTTATAGAAACAATATATAAAACTTGAAATATTTACAATCTCTTATAAAATCTAAATACACCCTGAACAAAATAAAGTCACAACATAGTGTGCAGGAAGTCAGTAAAACACTCATAACAGTATACAGTATAAAACTTTTTTTTTTTTTAACATAACTCGTCTATAAAACTTTGAAACCAACACTGTGTGTTATAAGAAACAGAAGCCTCTTTGACTTTAAATTTAGAAAACCCAGCAGTTTCTGAACATATGGAGTCACTCTGGCTGAAAGTGTCACATGGTTTACAGTCATGTGATCTGCTTGTGATTTCTACAGAAACCCCAAGAGGCAAAAAACAAATCTATTGATACATTTTCTAAGTCTGACAGAAATGGTTTTCTCTCCTGTGTTTATGACTGTAGTATACCACTACCTTGTGTCTGTCCTATTTTAAACCTGGGGTAGTGACCTTGTGGCTAAAATGGGTATTACAATAACAAATACTGTTTTCAAAGGTGAAAAAACAACCTTTAAGGAACTTGGAAAGCTTAACCTGGAAAAAACCTTTTAACCCATTCTTCACCCCATTCATAAACGCAAAAGAAATCAGCCTTACATTGAAAATGGATTATCTGAATTTTTTTCACTTGCCTATCAGGGCTTCTGTAGACTTTAGCTGAGATGTTTCTGCTCAGACATTCAGACACATATACAACCAAAGAACCTCCAGTAAACTCTGCAACACATATTTGCTCAATAACAAGCCTGAGGATGAATCTGCACCGCCCTGTGAGATCTAAAGTGGTCCCGTCTCTGTCCTACTAACCAAGTATCCCAGAGATGGATGTCATATGTGTGCTAATATCATCACTCTGCTGTCTGGTGTGACAGCAGCAGCTGCTGCAGGTATTCTGTAGCACAGCAGCTGGACGGCTCCTTGCTGCCCAGAAACAGCAGTCTGTGATAGTCGGCTTCAGGAACCTCGCACACGATCCTAAAAAACAAACAAACCCAGAAACATTTGAGTCAGACAACCTAAGAAAACTGACGCACAGATATCAGACACAACGCTATTTAATGTGAGGAATGTGTTGCTTTTCCAGAGAAAACTGGGACATAAAAAAATGTTTTACAGCAGCTACAGAGCAAAGAATGAAGAAATGTAAATCAGTTTACCATTCATAGATGTTGTCTGTGTCGGGGGTCACCTGCACCCACTGACCGATGGACCACATCCTCACCACTTGGCTGTCACCACCAGCCTCTGCGTGCTGGTTGGGAATGTCCTCGTAGCACAGGAAGAAACTGCAAAGGGTGTTGGTAAAGAAAATGTAAAAATCCTAACAGTGCAAATGATGGGTGCGTCATATATGTCGGTAACGATGAAAAACATTCTAATGTCAAAAATGTAAAAACAGAAAGTTAAAAAAAGCAGAGGTATTTTCATGACTCACTATTCTATGTCGCCGACCATTCCTTCTTCACACTCTTCGTCTGGCTGCTGCTCATCTTTGAGTCTCTCTACATTCCAGCGCATGCGTTTGTACAGGCCCGTGTCCACTCTGGCCAGGTACGGCGTGGGCTTACAGTAGCGGAACGTGGTCACCCTCAGTGCACCGAGCTGACTCTGACCGATGCAGAAGTGAGACACACTGGGGACACAAACGGGAAAATGAGGAGAGTCAGACAGCGAGAGGATGAAACTGGATTGTTAGGGCAGCAACAGTGACAGCATCCAGCTGTTGAAAGAAGGAATTAAGCCATGCTGCCAGGATCAACTGAATCCATAGTCAAGCATGTGTTTCCTCTTCTACATCCGTCTCTGATGAATGCTTTATTGTAAGTAGGGGCTGGAATTAGTGAACACAACAGGTCATCAAGGAAGAGACAGACACCTGGCAAGAATTACAACACGCTCTTCCAGGAAAGGAGCACTGGTTTCATATTTTCAGGAAATTTAGTCAGTGGAAAAGATTACACACATTGCGACACTTAAACGCACCATGAGAGTCAATTTACATGATTTTTCATTTTGTATTTCCAATGTGTAAACAGACTGAAACATAACTTTAAAACAGACATTTCCTGACTGTCTTGGTAGCCCATAACTAAGTAATCATTCTACGTAGTGGTTATGCCTGAAAAATCCATTGAATGCAACATTTGTCCACCCTCCTGAGTGCCTCGCCTCTCTTCAGCTCTCCTGGGGAGTCCTTAATACTCTTTTTTTTTATAATTTAATGCTATTTTTATAGCATTATATTGTTAGTATTGGGTTTTTTTATTAGTATTTTTTCTCTCTTCCTTTTATGTTTTTTCCTTTTATCCTTTCATTTTTGTATGCCTGATTACACCATGGAGACTTTCTGTTCTGTCATGTTGTTTTTGTGGTTAAAGTGAGCAAACATGTATTTGTAGAAATGTGTGTTTGTCCTGTGTGTGTGTGTGTGTACCTGTTAGGCTTGGACTCGTCCAAACAGAGGAGATTGTAGTTGGCGTAGGTCAACACCAGTTGTTCCAACCTGTCGCACAGCTGCTGAGAGAAGTCCAACAGCTGCACACGCTACACAAACACACATACACACAGTGGACAGTCAAACTCAACTTGTAACTGTTAAACTGTTTTTATACTGTGAACACAAATGTCCATCTATTTGTATTACTTTTAAATTTTAAATAGTTTTGACAACAAAATCTATTACCAGAAAAGCGCCTGTTTCTCTGCATAGTCCACATATATCACTGCCAACTGATTTTGCAGATACTATTTTTTCAGCTGACCATAACCAAACCAAAACAATCAAACACATACCACTAAATACCAAATATTTTAATAAGTTGGGTGAGCCAGCCCTTTAAAAACATATACCCTTGTGTAGATGTCAAAAGGGGATTGCAACTGGGACTCCAGGTGGTTGAAGAAAGGCTGACAGGTGAACAGGAAACTTGGCACTGCAGCCGCAAGAGACTCTGTGTCTAAATGATCCTGTCTGCAAAAACAAACAAACACAATATTAAAAATAATCAGAAAGTAGCAGGAATATCCAAGTTACATTATGATGAGCCAGGAGCCTACCCATTGACAAGACAGTCGTGTAAGTCATCTGCTTTGCTCATGAGGAACTTGAGCTGCAGCTCCATGGCCTGGATGGTCGTCTCCATCCGTTTGACCTCCACACAGCTGCAGGCCTCACAGTCACAGCTGCAGGCCACAGGATCACCGCCGGGTGGCGCCAGAGCGACGGCAGCCAGCAGCGACAGTGGATCCTGCACCTCTGGATGAATGTAGTACAACATAGCCATAGAAAAATATCTCTTTATTTCCATATTCCCATTTCAAAATACAAATTAATTTAAAGTGATGGCGCATGGTGAGATCAGGCTTATTCTACTGTTTAAATAACACACAAACAACAGTAAATGAGTGGTCAAATTGTGTTCAATAGCTCTAAAAATGACATATAACGTTATGTTTTCGAAACGGATCATATCTGACCTCCTCGCCCGGTGTTTTGAAGACTCTCCGGGCAGTCTGGCTGACTCTCGTCGCTCATGTCTTTCTGCGGACCCGCTAACGACGGTGAGTTTGAGGTGAATTGGATCTCAACCTGAACTTCATAATCTGCCATGCTGTCCTCTGTAGATAGGTTGGTGCCTGTGAAACCTGTTGGAAATACGAATTCCACACTAGCTTATTATTTTGGAGCCTAAATGCACAGAATGACCCGACACCCGTTTGTAAGCGGTTAGCTAAAGGTTAACTAACTCCTTAAAAATTACGGTCAACGCTAGCTAACTAGCTAACTGTCGAGATCTAGCCACGTTTTAGTAAACAAACCTGAGATAATTATTGTTTACCAGTTGGATGATCCGGTTAATCCCGAATTAATCCAATTTATCATTAAATATTTGATTATGCCCGAGTCTGTTGGTTAAAACAGTTTTAATAGCAAATGAACTAACTTTAACGCAGGCTATCTAGCTAGCGGTTGAGCTAACGTTACCTTCTTCCGATCGTCAGCGCTCCCTCTGGTTCAAGCATTCAGGGTGCGAAGCCAGGGCGGAGGTTTAGTTTCCACATTGCGGGGTCTGTGTCTCCTCTGGGAAAATTTTGCTTTAACACTTCTGCACATTCACTTTACTTACATTGTGGATTTTTTTCTATTTGGTGCTATTTGCATCAACTTATCTTTGCAGGAAGTGTGTATCAGCATAAACGTAATCAAAAGCTTAATTTTTATTTCTCATTTTTTATTATTGAAGATTCACATAACCAACAAAACCCCCAAATAATAACAATGTCACTTTTCTAAAAAATATAATTAATTAAAAGCGGAACCGATTAATTTGGTTTAACATAAAAGATTTTTAATTTCAAATGCTTGCTTTTATTGGGGGTTTATATTATCAACAAAATCAGAACAAACAATAGCTTTTACTGTTTTTTTTATGTTAGCCCTGAACTAATTATGCTAGCTCCATTTATTGTCAGAAAAATAATCAACAAGTCGTTTACACACTGACATCACATCTCAAATATGAGGATTTGCTGCTTTTGTCTTTTATTATATCACTGTAAATTGATCTTTCTCCCAAATCTTGTAAAGTAAAGGTAAAACATGGAAAATATTAATTATATGTATTGTTTGTCTTTCAGATTTGCTCGTCTGACATTGAGAAGACTTGAGGCTGTCACAATATCAGAGTTTCACGATGAGATTATCATGGGAAAAAAAATCACAATAACGATAATAGTGCAACACTGATAGAACATTTTGTGAAAAAAGACGACATTTAAGTGTATCTTTACCTTAATTCATTGCTTTTTGTGTATTGTGATGACCCTAATGGGAATATAATGTAATTTAGGATGAATATCAAGGCTATGACCACCTTAGAAGAAAAAGACCAAAAATATTTTCTCTCACACAGCCATTACATTATTGTTGACTGATCTGTGTAGAGAATAACATATCAGCATTAAAACACACACCCTATTACATTTTAAAAGCAATACAAACATTTACATAAATCACTTTTTGACCTGCATAATGTTTTTGAGCTTTTTAAGATAACAGGACAATGAGACGGTTGTTTGAAAAGGGTCCTCAAATTAATCTGGTCACACTATAATCCATCTCCGAACCCATCGGCTATTGGTCTGATGACGATTTAGATTTGTGCATTCACATGCAGAATCTGTTTATAGAGATCGCCCTGTTGTGAATCATCACTAGCTTCTTAACACATGCCATCCACAGACTGAATTAATGTTTGTAATATATTCTCACAGTGTCATCTCCTTTGCTAGCCAGAGAAAGTTGAGTCATACTCAGTGCTGACTGCAAGTGATTCAGGGTTTTTACTTCTATTGTGAGTTGTGATTGTACAGGTCTGACATGTTATGTGTATATCGGATATGTCGAGTGTATCCTTGAGCATCGGGGTTACGATCTGTGTGTACTTCCTTACTATCCTGCCTTTCTGCTGGCTAATTTTCATTTTGCAAATCATCTATGCAAACATGCCCAGTTCAACTTCTCTGTCAAAAGACACCCACTCACGCCACCATCACCTAACCCTAATGAGCCTTTCTCTCTCTCTGCTTCTCTTTCCATTTCTGTCTCTCACACACACCAACACACGCCGGCTTTGTAACGCAATATTAACAGCTTCAGTTGTGTTTATTGGTGAAAATACGATTTAGCAGACATGACACTTCAGATTGAATACTCAACTTCAGTGGTATACTCTGTGCTTTCTGTCAGGAAAACCTTGTAAGTGTACCACACTGTCTTAACATTTTGTTGACAAATTAACTAAGTTTTACTTAGGTACTGTTAAGTGCAATTTTCTGTGACTTGTACTTGAGTATTTCTCTTTTATGCTACTTTAAGTCCCCTACACTTTTGGGGCAAATATTGTACCGTACATATCTCTGTAAATTCTGCTACATTTGTAAAATCTTTAGTCACTAGTTGCTTTGTATATTTAGTTAATACAAAATATAAGTCAGATAACTGCACATAACTTGGTGCATAAAATGTTCTCCCTACTTCTGGCAGCCAGGAAGTTAAAAATGAAGTTATATCTTAGAGATTTATGATATATATAGTTATTTTCACTTTGTATTGATAATATAGGGTCATTGGTCATTAAATCTATGTATCCTTACATCCCTACTCTAAAGTTTTGTGACTGCATCTTGCTGGTTGCCAAAATAACACGTTGACAAAATCTGTCCACAGACACATAAAAACAACTGCTTAAGTACTCAAAACCACCTCTGTTTTTATGTCCAGGATATTTATGCTAATAAATACAAATGTAATTATATCATTTGCATTAATATAAAATTAAAAACGTCTTAAAGTAAATAAACTGGGGAAGTATCATGGTGATATCTAAACGATTAACCACCTGTAGCGTCTGCCCTTAAAATATATTTTGATGCTAATATGTTTGTACTTTTACTTAAGATTCTAAATGCAGAACTTTTCCTTGTAAAAGAGGATTTTTTTGTGTTGTATTTTTATATTTTCCACCGCCGTGTTGTTGTCGTTAGACGCGACATGTTCAACAGTTGGTTCATTAGAAGTTACAGTTGACAACGACAACATAGCGCAGGTCACGTGACACATCCGGGCGCGCCCCCGCCGCCCAGCCCTTGACCAATGAACGCCCGGGCGGCATTGCTCTAGCGTCGGGAGCGCGCAGAGGGGTCTGGTGTACAAGTGGTATGTGCAGCTCCGCCGTCAGTTACCCGCTGTTTGAATGTGATGAGATGTTGTCTGCACTCATCCCGTGAACCGCAACGAAGAACGGGTTTTTTATTTTCCGCCTTTGAGCGTTTTTGACCTCAGCCAGCGGGGTATTTTAACGGACAGACTGGGTTTCTATTGTCCCCTCGTTTTGACTGTATGAGCGGCTCGTGAAGCATTGACAGGCGGCTTTTTGTGTGTGGCATGTGATAGAGACAAGAGACTGAGGCGTGTTCACGTTTCACGGATGTTACCGGGAAAGGCAGAGAGGGAAGAAGGGGCTTTCTTTCATTTCACGTTGCCCGTGGATGTCACTTTATCTCGGCTCGGGTTCAGCAGGACATGACGGAGGAGCGGTGGATTTTATGGGCTTTTTTGCTAGCTGCTGAATGGCAGGATGCACAATGACTGTTGAGCTTCTTTAGTTTTATTCGGATGCTGTTATGCGAAAGTCTTTTTTTTTTAAAACGTGCAGACGCATTTTATTTTGTGGAGTGAGAGCTAACGTTGTTTAAACACAGCACAGGGAGGATCAATTCAGGCGCGGCCAGGCAAACCAACAATGCGGATTACCTCTTGACTGTTTGCCTTTGTGTCAATACAGACTGTGTGTGTAAAGTTTGAGACAACGCTCAGAGGACGAACAACCTGTCCTTTAACAGCCATTTCATTTCATTGTCTTGGAAAGGAGACAATACCCTGACTCGAAGTACAGATCCCACATGTGCACAGGTTGTCTGTGAAACTGCAAACTGGCTGACAACAGAGCAACAGGGGCGACGATGGCGAACGACTCCATACAAGTAAGTTAAAGATAGATGAGATGTCCTGCAACCTGTCTGCATCGTTTGATTCAACGTATTGATTTGCAGTGTTTTGGTTTTGAACAAGATCTTGGGTGGTCCTCTGACTCTGACTCCCCAAATAAATACTATAAACCAGTGGTTCCCAGCATTTTTTGGCTTGTGATCACTTAAAAGGAAGCCATTTCTGTTGGTGACCCCTAATCACATGGCCTTAGTTGTAGGCAGTTCAACCGAAGAGTAATGTAAGATTTAACAGATTTTTGTTGGTCAATGAGGTAAAAGCATCCAGTAAGCAAAAGGAGATAAATATGAGAAAAAAACAATATGTAGAGCTGTCAATCGACAGGAAAATACATGCAGACTATTTTGATTAATTGAGGGATTGTTAGTAATTTTTCTGGCAAACATGGCAAAAAAAGAAGCTTGCTTTCTTTGTACAAATTAGTATATGGGGGATTTGACCAGAAATCGCCTTGGACTTAAAGAACTTGAGATCAACATTTTTCAGTTTTATAGACCAAATGATTAATCAAGTAAATAATTTGGAGATTAATCTAAATCTAACCTAATAAAAAAAGTAATGGTTGCAGCACTAATTATATTAAATGCTTTTGTTTCTTCTCTCTTAATCATTTTTATGACCCCTAAGATTCCATTAGATGACAGGTCTGTTGTGAAATATATCTTCGTGCGAAATGGCATCACTGTACAGTGATAAATTAACCTCAATGGGGGGAATTAAGTGAGTGGGTGAAATATTCCAGATTTTCCAGGGTGCTCCCTGGATGGTTCTTGAGGACCATTGGTGGCCCTGGGACCCCACTGTGAGGAAACACCAACCACTCAGTTGAATTGGAAACGGATAGTTTGTCTCTTGTTAATAATGTATGATGGGACACTTTCTGGTTTTGGAGAGGGCTCGAGCAGAGAGCTCTGACAGTGTTCAGTCACCTTGGTGCTGTGTGTGTGTGTGTGCGTGCCATGATGTGGGCCATACTTGAGCTTTGTGCCTTCAAACTGTTGTGTGTGTGTGGGAATACAAAGTATAGACAGGTGCACACAGTCAAAATAGTGGTGTTTGTTATATGCACATTACACAAACCATTCCCATCTCCCATTAGCTTTACTTGCTCATGATGCATTAGTGAGCAAAAAGGCTGCTTCCTTTGCATTTTACTAGGAATAGTTGCACGCTGAGGGAAAAGCACCACAATTCCCTGGTGTAGCCCATAGGCAATAGGTTATTTGATCTTTGCTTTGCTGTCACTAAGCTTAGAGCAACGCTAATAACATGTCAACATTTATTTTATAATCATTACAACAAAGAGCATGAGAAGGCGTAGGAGCTTCGTGAAATCCATACAACTGAACTTAGTGAGTCACAGTTTCAGTACGGCTTGAAACACTGTGACATTTCAGTCTCTGCAGGTTGTGTTTATCACTTGACCTATAAGTCAAGTGAGTCCAGAAATACAGGTGCGAGCCATCATGCAGGTGAAGCAGGTGTGTGTGTTTTACCTGTCAGTCAGCTGAGAATGCAGTGAAACATGAGACTAGTAAACATTAATATGCACTATAATTAGAAGTAGCCAAGTCATAGAAAGGTGCAGGTGACAATCGATAGTGGGAATTAGTTTTAAGCTGACTAAGAACATGCAGGTTAAAATGGGATTTTGCAGTGATGTTTGGCTGAAGATCTCAAGTATTTGCGCCTATGTGTGTGAGAGTCCCTGACGTCATAAAATGCGGACTAAACACTTAACACACCTTGTTTGCCCACATCTCTTCGCTCAACCATTGTAACCTTTCCTGTTGATTCTCTAGTCCTTTAGTGTTGATGGAAATCAGGGTTTAAGCATTTGTCTATTCAGTCCAGTATGAAAATCAACATGTTAAAACTGTAATAATCAGCCAGTTGGTTGACCAATATACAATTAATCAGTTTAATCTGCAAACTAATTTGAAAAATCCTTAGTTGCAGTCCGATAACATTTATCTCTGACATGTCTCTGTACGCATGGACGATGCCTCCGCTAACTGTTCCTTTATCAGTTTTTCCCCCTTTAATTAGTTTCAGGAAGTCGTGAACTCCAGCACGTGACAGTAATAAAATGAGCCACAGTCTGTGTTTAATTATGCTGCTAAAGTGCAGCATGTTATCTGACTGCTTTTCAACGCTTTATGACGGGTAAGTTTGCCACTTCAACCAGGTTTAATTCTAGCTTTGGTGCCTTAATGTCCCCCGGCTAGACGGCTTCTTTCGTAAACAGATGTAGAAGTGGCTTTTCAATCACTCTTTATCAGAAATCCTCATTTGGGAAACAGTCAGGGTTTGATAATCTGTGCCAGACAGATGCAGCTAAGTTTGGCTATGCCTCGTTAGTTTACTTCTCCAACGATAAGCTGGTAGATACGTCACTGATTGAGCGAACCGCCCAATGGGGCTGCAACTTGACTATGTTTATTTGCTGACAACAGCAGATTTTGCTGCAGCCCATAAGAACAACTGGATTTTAATTTCCTTAAACAAGGACTGTGATCATCAGCAGATCAACAGAAATACCAACGTGGACAAAAGCAATATTTCAGCACCTTAAAAGAGTTTTCGGCCGAAAGCATACCCTGCTTTATTATCTATTATACTCCAGTTTTGACAATAACCACGGAATGACCACCATACAGAGGTGATAAATGAAGCAAGAAGTAGGGTCACTTTCTCATAGACTGCTATAAAATCGGACTTCTTTTTGAAGCCAGTGGAGTCGCTGCCTGCTGACTATTAAAACTTACAGGTTAAAGGCACTTTTGCATTGGCTCCCCAGCGAGCCCCAACATCCATTAACAGCCTTTTTGTGCAGAATCGGTGGAATTCCCCTTTCAGCTTCTGTCATTATAGATATCAAGCAGGCAGTGGAGCCCCACACCCCTCCCATGGCGTGCCATTTGTTTGCCCCTACAGGAAGACGATGTTAAACAGCCCCAATAGGAGTCTGAACCCAACTGCGTCACACTTCCTGATAAAGGTTAGAAGGGGAGACAAGAATGGAATGGAGGGGGGATGTGTTGTTTCTGTACAATACAGTATACACAGGGTGTATATCTGTGGCGGTTTCTGCTGTTTGACATGTTTTCTCCTTGTTTGTTGGTTAGAAAAAGCCCAGACAACACGAGACACACTCCAGTGGTTTTCTCCAAAACGTACATGAGCACAAATGTTCATGTTCGCAAGTGCACACAGATACAACAGCTGACACACACACATACAGTCAGACACTCCAGGGAATGCATAGGAGTGCTTCCCATAAGCCTTACCATGACGTAAGGAGACAGTTATGTGCACAGAGTAGGCTTTTCTCAGCACTGCCCTGTGGCCATGTAGGCAGACAGAATCCACAATAATGCACCAAGGAACAGTTGAGCAACTGGAGACTTGGAGAGCAAATATTCTCATTCATTTTTCTCTCTCGGTTTAATGAAACAATATAGTCTAACACGACTTCCTATCATATGACACAATCTCTCATATGAATAATGCTATATTTAGGCTTGAAACACATGATCATAACCTCATATTGGCTTTACTGACTGTGTGCTTTATGTTGTCTGGCCCTCAAGGAAATTGCAGCATTTATATATAAACTGCTACCAGCATAATGTATAATGGATTAATAAAGCAACTGAACATGTAGATGAACGAAGCAGAAAACCGTCCAGTGGATTTTTTGAATTCCCATGAGATTATGATCAAAAAGGCTCCCTACATAGGCGGCGCTGAAGTAACAATCTATGTTGCATCTAAGTGTTGGACACAGTCGGGCTTCTGTCCTGATGATGGGCTCTATTCAGTGTCTCCATATGGTGTTCACATTACAGATGCTCATCTATGTCCCAGTCGTGGGCCATTTTCCAGAGCAGATCAAGTCAGAGTTTGTTCCAAGTTTTGTCATTCAATTGCAGCTAAACTGGAATATAGTTTGTTTGTTTTCAACACGTATCAAACAACAAAAATATAAACCTAAAGCAGCTTAAGTGTGAGGTTGAAATTTGCATGTTCTGAAGGAAATTCAGAAGTTGTCTGGAGAACTACATTTTACAATTTCCTACTTTTTAATGAGACTGGACCACAAAACTTTGGATTGGAAGCTGCTAATTGTTCCACCATGTTCACCGGCATGTCTCTAACTGTGTCTGTCTGCTGTTTGGTGTGGAGCAGCGAGTGTACTGTGGGTTTATCAGAGCTTTTACTCTGAAAACAGCTGACTGCTGTGGCCAAAAATGACGTGTCAGAGCGGCGTCAGTGTCTAAAGCTCCGTGAAGCAGAAGGAAGTTGCGTATATTATGTATTTGCATTATAGCTATGATGCAAATAGCTGTGGGAATTGTTTTTGCCATCTACAAACTTCTGTTTCTAAGAGAAAAGTGCTGACACAGCTTATAGCTGGCTGCCGACTGGGCCAGCTGTGCTCAGACATTTTCCCTTGATAAATTAATTCCCTCATGAATGAAATGCAGTTGTGCAGCCCTTTTGTTAGCTGATTGCATTCGTTAATGAAATGCATCGTGCCTAACCTTTTGCACTGTGACTTCTGCAGCCGGGTCTTTGCTGCTCTGATAGCAGCAGTTCACATGTGGGTAAGGCTTTGCTTGAGCCCGAGGGTGGAGGGCTGAGGGAAGGGGAGGTCTAAAGGGCATTATGCTGATGATGAGGCTCTACAGCCGCAGCACTACAATAGGTTGTATTGTCTGACACCAGCAGCCCAGATCACATTCAGTTCACTGTGAGTTCATTTTCCTCATCCTGGCTGGAGCATGTTGGTGACCACACCCTTACCACCCAACTAACCAACCCAGCCAGCTGCCCAGCTTCTTGCTGCATGTGTGGTTAATGCTGTTTGGGCTGTGTGTGTCTGTAAATGACATTTTAAAACTATGTTTGGGCTTCATAGTTTTTGCCCTCTTTCTTTATCACCCTTTCACGTCTCTCCTTCCCTCTGTGCAAATACCCTGTAATTCCCATGACCTCATAGTAATGTACCCCTGCATTCCTGCTTCACATGGACCCCTCCTTCTCCCCAGACACACACACA
>CAFUXE010000108.1:128201-145011 GCA_903364295.1 Serranus cabrilla | reverse complement strand
AAAACCCACAAATTTTTTTTAAAGAGTTGCTCATCAGCCCTCACCCACGGCCGTCACTGAATGATTGGCAGTTCTTAGCTGGCTGCTCTTCACAGAACCAGACACGTGGCAGTGATGCACTGTGGTACATCAGTGTTAAAGATGCTGCCACTACCAGCTTTCATTTATCATATTTCAGTATTTTTTATTGCTTCCGCTGCGACATTACAGAAATATTTTCGGGCCTCTGACCAAACTCCCCCTGATGAATAGTTGTTGACCAGCAGCAACAGTCGAGAGTGTAAAGTGATCTACTGTGTCGCCCTTCTGTTATTGTACTCCCCCCTGCTACATCTCCCTCCTTCCTGTCCAGGCTACACACCAGCTGCTCTCCTCCTCCTCTCCCTCCACAGCCCGCCCTCTTGTTTTCCCGTTTGGGTATGGTCGGACCTCAAGAGCCATCCTCCACTGGGGATAATTAGAAGGAAAAGACTTTTGCTTTTAAGTTGCTTTTAACCAGCCTGCAGCCAAAAACACCACACACTTGCAGGCTAAACATGGTTACCTCTCTGAATAAGTTATCGCTGTTTGCATCTTGCTAATTGTGTCATCACAAACCTGCTCTGTGAATATATATCGATGGAGACTGTTGGCGGTCTGGCGTATTTCCAGTCACATTTTATCGGCATCTAAAAATAAATACAGCAGATTACTGTTTGATGGCTTTGGTAAACAGATTAAAAATGCATTATGCAGTATTTCATATTTGTTTTGACCGCGTAAAGTTGGCAAATATTTGGAAGCATGATTTTTGATAAGATCTTCCATTGCAGCACAGACAGGCTTTGTCAAAGTTGATGTGTGTGTGTTTTTGTGCGTCATACACAGCGGGTGTGACTTGTAAGATATAAATAGGCTATGGGAGTTATTAAAGTCTCCCCACAAACAATCCCTCTCATTAGAAAGGCCTGGAGATCGAGTTACACTGATAACATTGGGCCCACTGGGAGGAGCAGCGACTCCAGCTAAAAACTCAGGCCTGAGTGGATGGCTGGGTTGGTGGATGGTTAGGAGGAGCTGCACTCAAATCACTTTCAATTAAATCAGTTCAAAATGTAAAGACACATCATTATTTATTTAACATCAGTATTGCAACTTTTGTTTCGTTATTACACATGTTGACCTACTCTTACCGGAAAGAACAGGAATTGAGAAGTGAAACAAACCCAGATAAACAAATTGTGTCTGTTTACACCACTTCATATTTTACTGCTGCTGAGCCAGACATTATTGATTATTGAAATTTAATTCAGAGTAAAAATCTTAACTGTGCTCAGCCACGTTTAAATATGGCTGCATATGTACCTTTGTCAGGGCTGTGAAATATGAAGATGTATATTATCAAAACCAATTCAGTTGCCTCTTGCATGTATATATTCTATATAATTTCAACTGTGTCATTTTGATGCTGTTTTGTTTTTTAATGGTCTCAGAATTGGTACAAACAAAATAAGAAAAAGTTGGACACGGACCAAAACCAATATTCTGCAAAACCATATAAGATCTTATTTCCCCCTTCTATTATGTCCCACTTATGTCATACATATGTAGGCATGTCTTATATTTACTTCTCTGTAATTTCACTTGAAATCATTACTAAACTTCATGATTGAATGAGTACAACCCAGATTCCAAAGAGGCTGGGATGTTCACGAAATGTAAACTAACCAGAATGCTATTATTTAGAAGTATATAAATAGTAAGTAAATCGTATACAAAAATGGTCTTTACCATGTGGTTATGCCAATTACCAGGAAACCTGCTCTATTGGATGTATTTTGAAAAGTGCCTCCCTCCCTGCTGCCAGCGCCCAGAGCTCCCCCTGCTTCACCCAGCGGGTGAGCGAGGAGCCCCAGCAAAACGGCGCTGTTCATCTGCATGCGCTGCACGCGCTGCAGTGACAGAGCTGGCGAAAGAAAGAAGAATTGGCAGGGAGCCAGTAAATGGCAGAGCTGTCGATTTCATTGCTTTATATTCATGTAATACATATACAAATGTAAATTAGGTGATAATCTGCAGAAATCGTTATAGTAACCATCCTCTAACGTGTAATTTAATTTGACCCAGACAGACATGATAATTATAAGCTGTATCATTTTTTTTATTCCACACAGTACCTGATTGCTTACATTACCCATGATGCAACTGCACCTCTGATAATTTGGTCAAACTCTCAGGTGCTAGCAGCTGCTAACAGCCAATGTAGCATTGAGCCGCTGGCCTGCAGCAGAGATGTGAGCAGAATATTTTCATTTTGACGCTGACTCAACATGAGCCTTCACACAGCTCCCTCTGGAGCCACAGCAGACTTTACATCACCTTATTTCTCCAATGCAGCAGTACGCGCCTGAGAAACAGACTGCAAATCTGTGAACTTCCCCTTTAACTTATTAATAAAAATCCTCGATATTTGCTGTGCTATACCGGTTTTGTAAGGAAAAAACCCAAATGTTATTTGCAGATCTTCGCAGGTTGAGGTGTTGCTGGGAAAACAAATTTAGTCAGGCTTCTTTAAACAGCACGTGTTTGCAGATGCAACAAAGTACCACATTATGTGTCCTAATGCAGTCCGGGCAGACTGCAGTCCGGGCAGACTGCAGTGTAAACAAACGAACGATACCGAGCCATAGCGAGAACACACAGTTGTGAGTAAATACTTTCCCTCTGTTTGTATTTCAACCTTCAGTTCGAGTCTGGACTGTGAGTTGTCTCCTTTGCAGCCGAAGCTCGTACAGCACGGGTCACTTGAGTTATTTAACACTCAGCCGCTATGACATCCGGCTTTGCCTTCATTCAGCTCCTGCTCATCCGAATGTCGGCAAGCCTGAGCGCAGAGGGATCAAAAGACAAATAGATAGCTGAGGAAAAGGAGGAGACAGGTGCTTCCTGGTTTGTTACCTAGAGGCTGTGCTGTCATAGAAACAGCTGGCAACAGGATGAGGTCATAGTTTTTCTACCTAATGATTTAAACACACACACACCTGGCTTCTTTTTTTTCCAGCCAAAGGTTGTCATATTTAGAAAGTCCTCACTATTTAAGTGACATGAGGCATTTGGTATTCATGTTTTTTTCCCCCTAACACCATTTACATATCACTATATTTTTTGGAAGCGGTAATGAAAGCGGACTCTCTCAGAGGACAATTAACTAAAGCGTAGGCTCTAAAATTATATTTGGCTATGTAATTAGAGATTGGATTGAAATGCTTTTCCCTTCCCACTTGATTAAACTGTTGATTACATTAAGCTTTGGTTACTCAATCAGGTCCATTATCCCCAAATACTTTATATAACCTGATTCAAACCTCCCCTGCTTTTAATTTAGTTAGATGGCCTCCGCTTCACGTCCATTGTATCTGGTTTATCTACAGTAATGTGTTTTTCCACACGTGCATCCAAAAAAAGTATTTTCTAAGCCCAACATTAAACTTATATCTGCTGGGAGCTCTGTAAAGCTGAGTGCTTTCAACAATATTAAACACGGGAATGCTGACAGATTTAACAGATTGAAGCTAAAGTTATGTAACAGGTAAAACTTAATATGAAAACAGCTGCTTGTTTATTGTACCAAACTGCTCTTGCACAACCTAGACGACAGATGCTGGATTACGTCACCTGGTAAATTTGACAGATGCAGAAGTAACGTACTGTATTTATCTGTCAACTGGGATAAACGCTGGCCATTTGATAGGTAGTTTGTATCTATTTTCTACCTTACTAAAAAACATACATTCATAGGTATAAAACTTTATTAGATTATTAATCTAGCAACAGCAAAGATTAGCACAACAAGCAGGTTGCCATGTGACTCACTCTATTACAAGATCGCACAATAACGCAGGATCACAAGATATCAAATCCATCTTATCAGGCTTAAAGTAAAGCGTCCGTGTCCCAACAGTCGGCGTGCTGTGAGGAGCTACTGGCAGCTACAGGTGTGGTTTATGGCAACATTCAAAACAACAATGCCCAGTGAATCATATATGGTAATTGACAGATGGGTCATCTGGTCATCTTCCAGTTATTTCTTTAGTGCCTGCCTAGTTTCCAATGAACTCTGACAACAGCAACAGAGAGTAAGACGAGGACGCTGCGTCCACGTTGCTCCATCGTTGTAGGCTGTGTTAATGGAAGTATGGAAATACATCCAACATGCTAACGCTCATACGAATGATCAGCAGGACAAGAAAAGAAAAATCTTCTTATTCCTGCTGTTTTTCAACCAGGCTACAGATGGATCGATTCAGGGAGCGAGAGAGGCTCTTTAAATTAACATTTAAGCTTGAGGAAACTATTTTATTTTATGGTGTGAAGGCATGTAGATCTTTTAAAAGACATTTACTTCTAAGTAAATATGCCTATGAAAGTAGTTGTGTCTGTTATATTGGTTTGGCCTGGTGGGCACATAATGCACAAATAACGGTATTTGACCTTATTTTATTTTTGTATATAAATTCCTACAATGAAAACCACATTTATATTTGATTGATGACAATTTAAACGTGCTCAGTATTGCTCATAAGGCAACTCACTTGTGATGCATCCAACTGCGACCACATAATCACTGTCGGTGAACTCAACTTGTTCCTGCAGGTCCTACACACACACACACACACACACACACACAGACCTGCTGCACTGGTCTCTGCCGCTGCTACTGCCACACCTGAACCAAACTGTCATAACCGTTAATGCTGTGACACACACACACACACACACACACACACACAGTGAATCTCCAGGGTGCTCTTCGGGCACATTAATGTGCACTTCCACGTCTTTCTCCGTTATATTCACCACGTACAGCCATGCAGTCTCCCATGTGTGCTCTCAAAACACATATGTGATGAACTCGTAGCCAGTGTCTCCTTCTACCCACATGCTCACACACACTGTGGCAAACACACACATTGAAACTTGTAGGCGTGACTTGATCGCAGTCAGCTGCTAGTTGTGGCTCAGCTGGAACAACTTATAGGCAACCAGCTTTTTAAAACGTCCTCGTAACTGAATATTTATGTTTATCTAATAATTTGGGATTTACAGAAGTATCATGCTTATTTGTTAAATTGTGTGAAGCAGGGCAGTCATACAGTCATGTTTACTTGTTAAATTAAGGTAAATTGTGATGTCGATAGTTGTCACTAAAATGACTTTAAATAACTGGTTCCAAAGTATTTGCATTGTATTCGTTTTCAGTGTTTTCTTGAATGTCTGGTGGTCGTTGTAACGTCCACAGACAGCTGGGAAATGTTGGAAAACTGATGGTGAAACTGGTATAATCATTATACCTGCTAAACATCAGCATGTTAGCATTAGCATTGTGAGCATGTTATCATACATTTAGCTCCATTGATCTGCCTTACTGAGTCCCAGACTGAGTCCCCCCTCTCTCTCTCTCTCCACTGATCCAGACGATGTATATCAGGTGATCACATGATTCTGCTTCTGGCTTCTTCTCTCACTCCGTGTTTGTTGGGAGGTGGTGTTAGACCCTGTGTGTGTCTGGCCATCAGACAGCTTAGAGTGTTAATCTCTCCAGCTAAACCCACTGCTTCACCGCCAGCGCTACAACTTTTCTCTCTCACACACACACACTCGGTCATTCCTTGGGCCATTGGAAGTGATTAATTTGTAAAAGACAAATAGCCGCGCAAATGATCAAAATCATTAACATGCATGCTCAATTTTAGCCGGATGTGGCGGCTGTAAATTGCGTTCTTTAATCCCATTTAGTATGACCACTTCAACATGTGTGTATGAAAAGGAAACTGTGCATAGGCAACGCTCCACATCCAGCTAAATATCCAACACAAATGTCTTGCATGCTGCTGTTTAACTGAACTGATTCCCTGGCCTCCCTCTATCCCTCCTCCTCCTCCTCCGCCTCCTCTCGGGGCTTTTTCCCTTCCTCCCTCTCCCTCGCTCCCTCCCTGGCCATCACACTCACCCCTGCTTTCCAAAACATACACAGTGTGACTTGCTTTTGCCTGAGGATGTCTGTAAGCATAAGTCATAAGTGTATTTTTAAAAAGACAACATTATGATTGTGATAATGAATTAGAAGTTGCGTGATAGAAAGATGATTCAAGTCTTAAAAAATGCAACAAAAAAAAGTGCAAGAAAAAAGAATTCCATCACTTTTTGAGTTGGGAATCACTGGAAGTGGATTTAATGCGCAGCTCTGTGTTGTGTGTGTTTGACTAGTTTACAGATGTAGCATTTCGCCAAATGTGCTCTCAATGAACTCTTCTCCTCCCATGAACACAAACTCTCCCTCCCTCCCGTCCTCCTCCTTCCCCTCATGAGTCTGTGTGTTTGGCAGTCAGTCTGGCCTCCCAGCAGGCTCTCACATGCTCTTTTATCCGTGAGTCGCCCCGGGAACTGTGGGTCGACCACCCTCCCTTTCTCCTCCACCTGCTTCTTCACCACTTTTTGGCTGACCATCTCTCTCCCACTCCTCTCCTCCCTCCTGTCTCTTCTTTTCTGGCTGTCTTGGCCTTTGTCTGTCTCAGGGGGAAGGGTGGTGTCTGTCTCTCTTCTCCTCTTCCCTGCAGTCTCACTCCTCCCTCTGCTTGGAGAGAAAGAGATGAAAAGGAGGAGTGTCGGCAAGGGAACCGAGATGCCGTGAAACTAAACGGGCAAAATTTCCCACCCAAAGGCTGTTTCAGTATCATCAGTGGGAGGAGCACAGAGAGTGTAAAGCAACTGAGTTTTGCTTTTAGCTGAGTTTTGCTGTGATCATTCTGCAGTCCAATCACCCTGACCTAATTTATCATGATATGCAATTTTATCTTGATAATTAATCTGTGCTAAAATTAGTTTAAACTGTGGAATTAGTGCAATAATGTGGTGGCTTATAACACTGACTTATTCATATAAGTTATGTATATTTGCAGAAATTATGTATAAATATAATTTTTTCAAGAATAATTTCTGTGTAAAACCATTAAATAACATATTAAATGTGTTTATAAAGCTGGAACTCAATCAGCTAGTCGATAGAAAGAGAAACATTGCAACATCTTTAATAACCAGGAATTTTTAAACTAATATTACATGCAAAAAATACCAACCATTGGCTGGTTCCAGACTTTAAGAGGGTTTGCTGCTTTTTCCTTTTATATAATTTATATTTATAGTAAATGTAATATTTTTGGGGTAGGGCTGAAGGATATGGAGACAATCAAACATCACTTCCATATCGATATTACAATGTTATTGTTGGGCTGATAATACATTTTTAGAATGATTATTATTATTAAATACTTAAGATAATTAAATTTAAAAAATGTATTGTTTCATGTCATCAAGACATTCAGGGTATTATATCGAATTTATAATTTTAGTATCTTGACAACACTACTTTTATTCCTTTTCCCAATAAATTGCGCCTCCAAATGAATACATAAAAAAGCAATGCACACTGAAAAAGTTTACAGTTTAAAGCCAGAAAAAATATTAAAATAAATATGCCAAATGTTCCACCTCTGACCCAGCACACCCAGATCGCGGGGTAGCCAATCACATGTCAGGGTCTTATCCTTTCGCTCATCCTCCTGGAAAATATCAGAACAGTTTCAGAATATATATGTTAGCTTATATCTTGTCTCCATATGCTACCACAACTCATTTTGTTTTTCACAAAGGAACAGACCGAGGCAGGTTTCACACCTGTAATTTGTCCAAACACTCAGGCAGGTGTACAGGGGCCTTAAGTTTGTCACACATACCTGTCTGAAGATATGAGGTTTCCACCTGGCATCACTCCTGCTTTGAAAAGGCTCAGTCTCATCCATGTGGTATTTAGCTTATGTTATATATCAGTGGAGACAGACTTTAGGGAGAGAGACATCGCTCCACAGTCTCTCCCTGCTCTCCGTTTACCTTTCCCTTCATCCCTCCCTCTCTCCTCCCTGTCTCTGCTGCCAGGTTGGCTGTTGTCACCGCTCAGGCGTCTCAGGAATGCCTCCAGATGTTTTCTTGATATGACTCAGCCACATGCACACACACACACACACACACACACACACACACGTACGCACGCAGCCTCATGGACACATTTCCTTTCCTGTTCACACAAACAGCGTGAAGCAGACATTGTTTTGACTTCAGGTGGAAGTCTGTATCTAACCTTTGCTCTCGAATCCCCGAGCAGTGAACAGATCTAGGAACAGCCCGTGTCTCCTTCTATTTTCATGCTTTTTTCATAAGGAGCGATAAACCTAAACTGACATCAGATCTGTGCTCCACCGCTGATCGGCCATGCAGACCCATTTCTATCTCTTTACTTTAGAGTTAGCACACACTCCGAGGAGTAAAATGCAGTGTTATCAGTGGAGCTCATGCGGCTCTGCAGGGCCGTCTTTCCATGCAGCTCATCAGATACCCCAGACCTGTCAGAGCGATTACCCAGACATCCCGGCTCACGCTGCTTTCACACACGCATGTAGTCTAATAACACACATACAGTGTATGCAGATTTTTATCTCATGAAATTTTCTAACTTGTCATTACTTTTTTTTTTTAACTTAACCAACATTTATTTTATCATCAGCATCAACCTCTTAATCACACCCTGAACCATAAACTCAAGACTGATGAAAACTTATCTCACCCTTAATCTCAGCATGCAAGAGTGCATCAGCAAAGCACAGAGGCTGACGTGAGGCTGGAGGGACTTGCTACTTTCGCTTCCTGATTTAAAGATATAAATACTGTTCTGCTTCTTCATCTATAAAAAGTGACATCATGGGCCAGTGTGTTGATTTTGTTTCTTTCCTTAAATCTGAAACATTTGCAACGTTTTAGATGATTTATTACTCAGAAATGTTACTCAGAGACATGAAGAATTAATCTGGTGACCCAAGTCAAACTTACTTTTAATACATGCACATGAGATATTATTTTTTTTTTTCAGCTAAAGACCCTTTTAGATTATAAGCTGTTGTTCACGTGGAGGCTGAATGCACTTATTGTAAATCACTTTGAGTCAAAGTGTTATGAGAAGCAGGGAGTTTTTAAGGAAGCATTGGCATATTCACTGCATCGTTCGTGAATTTTGTATTTCATCACACGTAAAAACTTGTTTTATTTTACGTTGTACAACAAATCACAAACATCTCTTCAGCTTGTGTTAACCACAGGACTTATTTCAAGCATCTAACCTTCAGCCCATTCTTTGAGTTACTTCCTGGCTTAAGAACTTCTATAGTGTCTTATTATTAAAAAGATTCCATCTGTTTCTCTCAGTTTTTGAAGCTGCTTCCTCAGTGTGCTGTAGTACTAGCTGGAGGATGATTGACAGCTGTAGGGGCATCCTCACTGACTCAGCAGGGCAGGGATTGGACAATGATTGATAGTTGTCTGGACCGCTCACTAAGCATGTCTGGGGCTCCTAGTGATTGACAGATGGCCTGCAGAGCTGAGGGCCCTCCCCCTGCTGATGAGGAAGATTAATGCCTCTGTGTGTTTGTTCTCTGGAGGACAGAGCAGTCGAGTGGCTGTTTGTTCCCTTCCTTTGCTTCCTTTTCTGTGTCTGTTCCAGGAAAGGTTCACTGCTCATGCATATGGAGCCTCTTCACCCTGCACAGACTGTTTACATCCCCACCTGAGGATGCTTGTCATTCAGACACCTACCTCTGACCACTGAGGTCTCTGTATGATTGATTCATCCTTTTCTCATCCTCTCGTCAGGCTCTCTGGGGTTCAAAGTGTGGGGGTGTCTTCAAAAATCCAAAGATATTAACTTCTCCATCATACACCGTAAAGAAAAGGACGCAAATGTTTTTACCTTTTTTCCAAAAAATAACTCTAATTTATAATAATCTTGCAAAAACAAGCCCCTGAACTGTATTTTGTCATCGTCAACAGTTGCCCAAACCCATTGCACACGTGATTGCTTTCAATGAAAGTATCAAGTTTGATAATGGGCAGGAGTGTGAGGGTTATGGGAGCGCAGATGCTAAAAATGTTTAAGAATTCGGTCCAACTAGTCCCATCTTCCAGTGCTATCTTGGCCTTTAGAAAGTCAAGATCTTCAGATGGTGAAGTCCTCTACAAGCTTTAAAATGAAAGCTGTTGCTCTGTTCCCCTTGTCGGACTGACTGATTTTAGTCCTAACCAACTGATGTTTTTTACAACCGACCCAAACAGGCAGCGGACCTCAATTTTCTCAATGTATTTTTAACATTCCTCCTTTTGTACTGAAGCTGAGAAAACCTGATAAATATTTTCTCTGGAATGTTTTGCACCTGATGCTGCACAAACATAATGATGGATTTCTACAGTGGTTTTTGTTTGTGTGTGTTGCAGCGTGTGAGCAATAATCCAGGTGTGCACCGAGCGCTCCGCCCGATGTTTGCATAACAAAACAGCAGCTTCCTGACATGCAGCTCAGCACATGTCAGGGGAGGGAGGGGAAGGGATGAGGGGAAGGGATTTTGTAAGCAGCCTCCCTGTTTGCTCCCCTTAGGCCAGAGGGGGAGTGATGCACATCAACACCTTCACGTTCCTTATTACAGGTTCACGCCTCCGTCTTATATTCCAGCTTCAATATGAATCAAATCATCTCAGCTGTTCTCTCTTGAACACATCTTCTGTCACTGTGCTGCATCCGGTGTGTAGTACTCGAATCAATTGCTGCACAACATGATTGCACCCGGCTGGTGTGTGTCGTCCCCAGCTTTATTTGTTTGTGCAAGGTGTCCTGTCACTAAAGAATTGGATGCAGCTCAAAGAATAAGTTTCCTCCACATCTGCCAAGCTGTCCGGCTCATTCAGACCTAAATCGAATAAGTGAAGTGGCCAATTGGTGAAAACAATGGCTACCAGGCCGAGCCAAGTTTATGAATAACAGGCTATTAAAAATGACAGATCCAGCTACCGTAACAGAAGAATGGGACTTTATTGAACACTGTTTTCTGCCACTTGTTTTGGGTTTTTTTTGGGTGGGGTTGGTGAGACTGAAGGTTGAACTTGGTGGTTATTGTGAAAGAAAGTATAAAGCGGAGATCGACAGGAAAGAAAGCCAGAGTCAAGGAGCCAGGGAGGTAAATGTAGGAGGTGATTAACAAAAGGGGTTAAAGGTCAGGAGTTTCCCTCATCCTCCTCTGGGTGAAGGTGTTTGCCAAGGATCAGGTCACTTTGTCCCAGTTTTAGCCATTTCAGCCATTTTCTCTCTCCTATTGGCTGTTTCTTTTTCTGGTGGGGTATATTATGTGTAGCTGAAACACTTATACAATTAAAAGTACCCCTGTTTACCATGTTGGCTAGCTAAAGGTCTTCTTCTTCTCAGCCTTTTCTGTTGCATTTCTTTCTTTATTGGCACGATAACGCCAACAGCTGTCAGTCAACAGAACAGAGTGAAACCAAACAAAATGTGAATCAAACCATATTAACAAAAAAGGGAACCACTCGTATAACATTACTACTTAACGTTACTATTGATTAGTAATTTCAATCATTTCTCAAGCAGAATCAATAAACATTCATATTTGAGCATTTGATGCTTTACTTCATCTAGCGTGATAGTGATTTGATTTTTCATTTGGCTATAACAAGCAGTTATAGTTATAAAGAGTGAATAGTCTGCAGATTAATTGGAAATGAGCTGCAACAAGTAGTCAAATAATGAATCATTTTGGTAATGTTTTTTCAGCAAATAAAAGTCCACCTTTTGCTGGTTTCATGCCTTCTAAAAGTGATAGTTGTATGCTTTTATTTCTTAATCATGATAATACATTGAAAAGTGTTAGATTTTTGGTCCGTTGACTGATCCGCTAATAATGAAAATAATCTTAAGTAGCAGCCTTGTCATCCGTTAGTGCTAAAAAAAAAAATAATTATTTAAAAATAAAAAATGGCCTCCTGTTTCTGGTGCTGCTGTGAAAAGCATAATATAGTTAAATACTTTACATGTTCACCTGAAGACAGACTGGAGAAAAATGCAGTTTATTTCTATAAAAACATAAACGATTCAGTCCGTAACCACTTTCCCCTCATCCATGAGCTCTTCTGATGAACACTCGACTGGCACAGTTGTTGCACATTGTCGTCGCGGTCCCGTTTCTGTTCTTTGCCCCATTTCTATCTCCTTTCTTTCTCTGCTTATTTGTTTGCTTCAACCCTGTGACCCGCTCAGCTGCCTCCTCCGTCTCTCTCCTCCCTCTCTTCCTGTCCCCATGCTGCCCTCTCTTTGTTTGCCTTGTCTGTCTTTCGCTCTCTTTCAGCCCGTCACTAACCACTTCTCTTTCTGTCTTTTTCATGAGCGTGACTGGATAAACTGGCCTTTGCTCTTGCCAGTGTATTTTTTCCGGTCTCCAATGCAGATTTTCCAGTTGCTGATGATGATTGTGCATTTGTATATGAGTGTTGCTGCACTGCTGGCAACAGACTTGTACTGTACCCCCCTAAAAAATATGATGTTCTTGACAAATGTGTTGGTTAATTTCCAGCTAAGCTCCGTGTATTTCCCAACACTTTGTTAAATCAACCTTTCCCTTGAAGAAAGCAGCTAATTTTTTATTTCCCTCTTCCTCCTTTTTCCACTCTGTCTTACTCTGTCCTGCTCCCTGTCCCTGCCTCTCTGCCACACAGTCAGTCAGTTTGACAGGAATAGGAAATGGTATTTCCCCGCAGGTTTGTCTTTTCAGCAGAAAAACACAAAGAGGCCAATGTGGCAGTGGAAGACGTCTGCAGGAAGTGATGTGAAAGTTACTGTAAAGCCATTAGAGAAGCACTTTGCAGACTCATGCTGCTGTCATGCTGTATGCAGCTCTCTGACTTGCAAGTCTTAATGATAGGTTCAAGTCAAAGGGGAACTCCAACAATTCTACACATCTAGGTCGGTATACTGGCAAGTACCCCTGACTATGTAAAGAACAAATTATACCGTCCAATGAAATGCCTCAAGTCATGCCACTTAAGTTAGTGTCCGTTATGGAGGACTATTTTAAAAGTAAAATTGAGAGCACCTGATCAGTGCCGATATTCAGCACCTTTCAGGTAGGCTGCATTAGGAAAGAAGTACAATAATGTAATGAAACATGCATAGAAAAATACAAAATACAGCATGCGTTCATTTCTTAAGCAAAAAAATACGAATGCACTGAAAGTGTGAACATGATGGCAATTTTGGAAAACCATCAAACTGATTAGCCTCTCATCAGTACTCCTTAACTGTTGCTGGAAGAGTCATCTAGCCACTGTGTCCTCTTGAATAACAATATAAAATGTCTATTGTACAAGTTTTTCTATTAAAAATTGCAATACAGCAGTAGATAAACTTTTGGCGTCGCTTTACGTTCTGATCCTTGCACAAAGCTGGAGTTAACCATAGAGGCACTGTTTTACTAACAAAGAATGGAAAAATACGCTTTCACTGTGTGCAAGGAAACATGCTGTATATATATCGTTATCTGTATGAAATGTCTGATATCTGGATAGGAGATTGTAGGTTTTTTTGCTGTAAAGAAGCTTTTCTCTCTTCTTCCTCCTCCATTGTTATCTGTGACTTTGTGCACAGCCAGAGTTCGTCTTGTCTTTCCTGCTCTCATGGCAGAACACAGTCACAGTTTTAAAGGCATTTTCACTCTGTGTCATCCTGGAACGAGTGAACTGGATCCGTTAGGAGTACACAGATCACACCCTCTGTAATAACACGGGCCTCGGCAGATATGGGCTGAGCTCTGTGGCCTCGCTCCCCAAGAGACGTGCCCTGGTGTTTCACTGGAAAGTGAGAGGGGTTTTTGTGAGTGTGTATTAGCGTGTGTATGCATCAAAAGTGAGTGTCTGTCCTCCTATTTTGGTTCATGTCATGCACGCCTGCAGGACCACGCCTTCCCATGACCTCCGTGTGAACACTATCTCTGCACCGAGTGGTCATTATCAGTCAGTAGGAAAACTCCAGGCATTGTCCTCACAGAGGAGGACATGCTAACACACACTACACTTTACCCATGCTCTGTCTTGTCCCCCTCCGTCCAGCCCTCGGCTCCTCCACGCTGCTCACACAGTCTGATTGAATTATACTCGCTTGGCGCCGTTATCTACCGAATTAGCCCGTCATTACTTCCCTGGACATCTCTGCTGAATGTTCCTCCCTGGGCTAGTTCACTAACAAGCTGCGTGGGATGAGTCATTCATGCCCGTGAGCTGTCGCCATCTTTGTAGTGTTAACACCGAGGCAGCGAGTGGAAGACGTTTTGTTATCGTCTTCTCTGTAACTGCTCAGCCCAGTTCATTGAAAAGGTGTCAGTCGAGGAGACGCGTGTCTTTTAGCAATGACTCACCTGGTGTCTTTGTCTCCCTGATGAATAATCTGGTGTCGCTTTTCTATGTGACGAACATGTGTCAGAACACGTCCTGTCAACATCTGTGTCAGTGGACACGTCTGTAACACACGTCGTGTTGGAAGTGACAGGAGACGTGTTCCCGCCGGCTGAACGAGTGACACTTCCTGATGGGTGATTGTGACGGGGCAGTTGGTTGCTTCTTTTGAGGGCAGAGATTGTGTTATTGTCTTGTGTAATTACTGAGGACCTGTTAAATGAGATTGACTAATAAACTTAAACCCATGTTGCAGCCACAGCCTTAAAGTCAAAGTCAGGGCGCAGCAAACGGGCAAGAAAAGTATTTACATAAGTATTTATTCTATGTGTATATTTAAGACTTCAGAGCTCAATAATAACACATTTTCTGTTAGATCAGGGACCAAATCTAACAGACTAAAGAAAGTGACAGCTTGAGTTGAAGCAAATCTATCAGCTTCTCCAAACAGCAATGAGACGTCTTACAGTCAGTCACCTCTGATGTTTCTGCTGTGTTGAACTGTGTTGAAATATACAGTACTGTATGAAAGATTTTAAGATTTTTCTTCTGTTCATTCACTTTGCATTTTGATAAATAAACTATTAACAATTTTATTTTTTAAAGCCTTCTTATTTTAGTAGCATTTTTTCTCACCTTCCGTAAACTTTTGCACAGTACTTTACTCTTCTTCTGTAGTTTCTGCTAAAGAATTGCAAATTAAATGAAAATAAATTGGTTTGCGGCTCTTATGTGTGGAGTTTGCATGTCCTCCTCGTGTCAGTGTGGGTTTTCTCCGGGTCCTCCCACAGTCAAAAAGCAGGTTGGGATAATTGGTGACTCTAAATTGTGATAGTGTCAGTCCTGTGATAGTGTGGCGACCTGTCCAGGAAGTGTCCCACCTCTCCAGCCGACACGACCTGAGTTTGGATAAGCGATTTCAGATAATTAATTATTTCATTTGATTAAATCTATACAGCAAAAAAGAGGCAGAAACAGTATATATTATGCATTATAATCTAAATGAATGCTGTGTGTCTGTTTGCATAGTTTGTGTTCTATCACATCACATTATATTGATACAAACCACCAGGCATTCATTCATAGTCTGACATGCCTCAAAACAGATTACAGCCAGTATTTGATTACACCCCTCTGATTACACACAGGACACCTGTAAGATTAAACCGTATGCTCATTTTCAGGTTGTTTGAAGATGTTTGAGGCTATCTTAGGGTGCTTACTCCGCCCCCTGCTGTGACTGTATCCCATAGTCTCTCTATAGGGGAAGGGGAACCACCACTGAGCTCTGTACGTAGATGTGGAGCCCAAAGGAAGCCCGAGGTCGAGCAGGCAGCAGAAAAGCGCCCCAATCTTACTCTCTGGCTTTGATCCAATACTTAGAAAACGCATCCTTCCCTTGTTTCCGCTCTCGAGATCATATCACCGACCCAAGCGAGACCACAAAAAAAAAAGCTGTCACAAATCCTCTTTGAGCCAGATCTGATTAATGCAGCCGAGGAGGATCCAGGAATGATTTACTGAACCTTTGAGGGTGAGGATGTGTCCTTGTTGTATAGAGTTTCTGTCCCTCTCTTCCCCGTCTCTCGCTCTCCACTGACAGCAGCGAAATCGCAGAGGAAACAGGAAAGGCCTGAGCAGCTTGGTGTTGGGACGGATATCCTCTTTCGGAGGCGTTCCCCCTCCTCCCTCACTTAACTCTCCCGCTCCCTCTCTTTATCTCTTTTTATCGTTTTTCTCCCCCGAACCCATTTCGCCCTCGGTGTGGCATTAGCTGTGTGGTCGAGCTCAGGAGCGTACCGAGGAGTTCTGTCCCTCCGTATTTCTTTCTGGGGGGGTCGTCATATCCGAGTGAACTATGTGTTGGCATGGTGACGAGGAGGATGAGGACAGCTCGGAGGTGAAGTGTTGTTGGCTTGTTTGTTTGATGTGTGTGTTCCTGTAATCGTGGCTGTGATTTCTAGTGATTGAGTCTCTCTCCTGCTGTGTGTCTGACTGACTGAGTCTGCCGTATCTCTGCTAGAAGGGATTTTTTTTAGGAAAGACACAGGAAGTGAGTAGTACAAGTAAATAATTGGGTTCCAGGCGGTTCTACAGTGTGTTTTTCATTTAAGTTGAGATGATCATGGCATTCCTCAGCCAGCAGAGAAGATCCGGTTCATGAGAAAAGGCTGAGAGAGGACAATGGACGGCACAGGTCATGGGACGGATTTGTAACTCACTTTGATGTTTGTGTTTAGTCTTGAGTTTTAGCCCATTAGCGAGGCAGACTATCGTAAAAATGGCATTCTTAATGGTGTTTCTGAACTTTATTTGACCATGAAGCTCTTCTTGTAAGCAGGTTATACATTGGAGATTTGTTTTGAAATATTATAAACACAGGCTGAACAAGATTTTTGTCATTCCTTACTGCTCCTCCTGCTTCCTTTTCTAGCATTTTCCC
>CAFUXE010000108.1:114139-128154 GCA_903364295.1 Serranus cabrilla | reverse complement strand
TCATAACCACATTGTTTAACTTCTTACTTCTCCTTTTCTCTCCCCCTTCTCTCCCCCTCCAGAGTGACCCAGGTGGGCTGTCGGTCCTGGAGCAGCTCGGCCTCGACCAGAACTCGGATTTTTCTGATTCCAGTGTGCAGCAGCTTCTGGACGAGCAGCGTGAAAGGATCCGCAGGGAGATTCGTAAGGAGCTGAAAATCAAGGAGGGAGCTGAGAACCTACGGAGGGCCACGACTGACAAGAGGAACGCACAGCAGGTTAGCCGCAGCTACACCAAACCACTCAAAGCCTTCAGCCACCAGGAGTCTGTCATGACAAGCAAAACAATGCTGAAGGATTTCAGTGTGACTGAAAGAATAGAGAAAGTTACGGATTTGACAAAAGGACTTTCCAAGGATTCTGTACATAAGAGTGCATCTTCCATTGACAAAAAATAAATAAATTAGTTACTAGTGGGGCGTAGAGGGAAGTTAGAGGGCTGCTAAGGCCAAGTCGAATCCAGTCGACACAGTACCAGTCACATTCAATGGTTTTTCTTTATTTTTATTAGATTTTCTACATTGTAGATTAATATTATTTAAAGAAAATCAGAACTATGATGGAACAAATATGGAATTATGCAGCAAAAAAGAAAGTGTTAAACAAACCAGAATATGTTTTATATTTTAGATTCTATAAAGCTACCTTTTGCTGTGATGGTCTCAAACACATTAAGAAGGAAGAAATTCCACTAATTAACTCTTAACGAGGCACACCTGTTAACTGAAAACCATTCCAGGTGATCACCTCATGAAGCTGACATCAAAACAAAAGGTGGATACTTCATGGAATCTTAAATATAAAACATATTCTGGTTTGTTTTAACACTTTTAAAAAAATACATAATTCCATACATGTTATTTAATAGTTATGATGACAGTATTAATCTACAATGTTGAAAATAATAAAATAAAGAAAAACCATTGAATGAGAAGGTGTGTCCAAACTTTTGACTGATAGTGTGTATCTGGATATATTTCCAAAACTATTAGAAGTGTTATTACAGCTGTGTCCATGTTACAGTTGTACCAGTTCTCCATTGAAACTACTAGCTTAAATGCTCCATAACAGCTGCTTTCTGTGTGGAGTTTGAGCAGCTACACGTGGATGCTGCCTCTAAAGGTTATTGTATCCCTGAATATGGATTGTTATATGGAGTCCTTTATTTCAAAAATTAGCTGTTTTTTCACTACTGAACTTTACTACCATGTACTGGATTTTAAGATGCAGTGCATTTAATCCACCAACGCCAAAATACCCTGTACTGCAGTGTTTCTGTATCCACCCTGTGAGTCAGATGCTAATCCTTCCTTGGCCCATGAAACATCCTTCCATTAAGTTTCATAAGAACTGGGCCCGTTGATTTTCCGTAATCCTGCTGATAAACAGACAGAAAAACAAACTGAAAAGATAACATCTTTGGCTGAGGCACAAGGCAAGATTAAATGATATGGTCATGGAGGAACTGTGATCTTTGAGTTGAAAGTCATTGAATTTTCCATTAAAATGACGGCAGGAAACCAGTAATGAGTGGAACAGCACCTGGCTGGTGAATCAGTTCACAGGAACTGGGTAGATAGGCTGGTATGTTTAGTTGTTATGCTGTTTGTCAGATCCTTCAGTGAGTTTATGTGAAAACCCTTTTTATATCTGACCAATGTTTCATCTTTATTTAGTTAGTTAATTCCCTTTCAAACCCTGTTTTTCCTTCAACGCTGCTGATCAAACATGTAAAATTTAGATCATCACTGTGGCCCTTTAAAACGTATGTAAGTTACTTTCATGTTTTGCTAAGAAGTATTTCCTAAACACTGTCTGCAATCTGGAAGGCTGATTCAAAGAGGATGCCTCGATCCTTATACTGACATGTTGTATTAAAGATAGAAGGCTTTAGTCTGACAGTTTCAGGATGTGTTGGCATAGAGCTGTTTTTAACAGGATTTTTCAAAGGAAAGGCACAAAAAAATTACACCTGTTTGATTTGAAACAGCTTCCCTCAACAGGCTAAAAGGCCGCAGTTTGTTTTATTGACTTCGACAGGTACCGAGGCAACTTGCAGAGAGAAAATCAACATCAAAACAAAACATTTCAGCACATTAGAACTGGTTCAAAGTCACAAGTTTGCTCTCTAGCTTCTTATGACTTTCCAACATGTGCTGCAGATAATAATAATAATAATAATAATGATGATACACTGGACTGAAATTGCACAATACTCAAAGGTGCTTAACAAAGAACAAACAAAAACAATACAAAGATAAAATAAAATCAGAAGCAGAACGGAGGATGAGATGTTTATTTCCATGCTTTGTCCAAAGTTTCATACTTTAAAATAACGCTGTTCTGTACCTGCCTGCAGGTGGACAGTCAGTTACGTTCTTCTAACCGCAAGCTGGACAACCTTCACGCTCAGCTGCAAGAACTGGATGCTCACATTGTGGTGAAGGGAGGAGAAGAAAATAAAGGTATGCAAAACTGTTATTTTATTAATATCTGGAGTAGAGGAAATGGCAACAAATATTATTTTGACATTACATGAAATTCCCCCAAGAGTGTTTTTGCTTTAGAGCGCACCGTGTGAACTCTCATCTCTGTAACCTTTCCCCTCCTACAACAGATGAGTGTCCTCAGTCTCCCGGGGCGGAGAGTCGCACGTCAGCCCACAAGGAGCGCATCGCTGCGCTGGAGAGGCAGCTCAACATCGAGCTCAAAGTCAAACAGGGAGTTGAAAACATGATCCCCATCTACGCTAATGGATCCACCAAGGTACAGGACACACACTTAATCCTCATGCACAGCCACACACCTTAATACAGCTCAGCAGAAGTGCATTAATAAAGACCACGCATTAATGTTAAGAGCATTTTGTACGGTATAGTACACGTTAAGCCCCTCCCCCAGCTAACTGACTCTGTGTGCATCTTCATGATCCACAACCTCGCAATCTGCTGACTCAGATGATCTGTAAATGTGTAGGACCTATGACACACAAAGCCGACACCTCATCTCTTGATTACCTCAAAGATCCCCTCCCCCTGTTTCATGCAGCATCTGTCTCACCTTGTCAGTTGACCTTGCTGTCATACCTCCAATCCCCCTTTGTTTCACTGCTGTAAAATACACATTTACCGCCAATAACATTAAATCAACAGAAAGAATAAAAAGGATTAAAAACTCCTCTTTGTTGCTCAAAGTTTTCCAGTATGATGATATTTCCCTTTCTGCTTCCCACTGTGTGATTTGCTCCTTTTCTCCACTCAGGATAAGAAGATGCTGCAGACGGCTCAGCAGATGCTGCAGGACAGTAAGACCAAAATCGACATCATCCGCATGCAAATCCGCAAAGCTGTGCAGGCCACGGAGCACAATGACGACTCGCAGGGTGAGTTTGTGTTCACTAATTGAAAAAAGCTGACACTTACTGTTATAATGCAGTATAGTTAGCCAGGCCAGAACCTCTCAGTTCATTTACAGTTTCCAAGAGGTTTTAAGCAGAGCAAATTAACTCTGAATAGACCAACAACCAATCAGAGAAACAAAACATATTGTGAGCTACGCATAGAAGTTGGGGAGGTACTTTTTCTATCTTCAGGCAGAGAAAAAATGGCGACCTGGTAAAAAACTTTATCAAATTGCAGCTAAACAGTAAACTTACTTCTCTGAGTTTCACTTGATGCCAAACATTGTATCAAATCCAACCCACGTTACAGTTGGAATGGCCCATCCAGGTCCTCTTCAGCTGGAAAACTCTCTGAACAGGAAGGGGACCGGACAAATCTTCTAGAGAAAATAAAACCTGAGCTCTGCAGATTTCTAATTTTTTCTTTATTCTATATCATATTAAACTGAATATCTTTGGGTTTTGGGCTGAAAAAAGGAGACATTTAAAGGCAAACTATGCAGAAATTGTCGATAACTGTTTATAAACACAACGATAATGAAAGCACACCCCAGATTCACATATTTTTTCATTTTTTTTTAGTTTTTTTCAGTGCTATATCTGCCTATATACGTCCCAAATTAGGGACAGGGCAGGGTCTCTGAATGATACAGACATGGTCACATACTATTTGGTCGGCCTATTTTTTATTCCTAGCCTGAACGTTTTTAGTTCACCTGTCAGAGGAAAGTGAGCTGGACTGTTAATTTCCGACGCTGCCTGTGATTACTCCGTGGTTTATGACAATGGTCAGGTGCTTCTGACAGGATGCTTTCCATCTCTCCATGTTCATGCTGTCGTCTTCTCTGCGTGTCATACAGTCTGTCCCGAGCAGCTGCAGACACACAGCAGCATAAACAGATCAATAGAGACCCGGCGCAGTGTTTTATTTCTGCCTCAGTTTTGTGGGGAAGAAGATGAAGACGGTTAGCAGTGATGCATGGTGTTGTGTGTGTGTGTGTGTCTGTCTGTGGGGTGGACAAATATGTGAGTGAGTGATACAAAGCCTGTGAAATGGCCCACCTGGCGCATTACCACAATCAATCAGATGCACTCAAAAAAAAAAACCTGCAACAAAAGGACGGGCAGATGAAAACACACTCGCTCACACACACACACAGTATTATCTGTCTGTGTGTGGAGGCACAGCACAAACAGGTGATTGTATTAAATGTGCAGAAGTGTGGTTAAACATGTGAGGTCCTCTCTTCTTTCTAAAACTCACGTTATTATGTCGTGGCAGAGCGATCAATGTCCTTTCAGGGCAGGTGAACGAGCTTCTGTGGAGCCGTGAGGGCTGCGAAACATGATGGCGTCTTAGATGGTTTGCTAAATGTTGGAGGGAGCAGGGAGAGAGGGTAGAAGTAAAAATACAGATTTTAAGGATGGTGTATTCCCGCTGGGGCTATATGTTTCTGCTCCTGCTGAGACGGAGGCAGTCGATGGCTCTTAAAGTGGGCTTTTAAGGCAAAATGGCCATGTGGACGATCCTTTAAGGGCTGTGCTTTATCCCTCTGTGTCCTTTATGTGGAAAGCCAAGTGGGTTAATGATTTGAAGTTCCTTCCACCGCTGTAACGTAATGAAAAAAATACTATTATCCATGTTGGTGACCAGACTGAGCAGCAATGATTTTGTACTTAAAGGGACAGTTTGGATTTATTGAAGCTGGGTTGTATGAGGTTCTCATCCAGTCGGTGTATCAGCTACAGATGGATCGACATGCCCCCAGTTTGGAGAAGCATGCAGGAATATCCACACAGGAGCTGAGCATGTACTGCTGTGGACAGGGGCAGCAGCAAAATGTATTTTAGTCTCTAAAAAAAAAATCTGTTTTAGCTTGCTATTGAACAGTCCTTTCAGCTGAAGCCTTTATATCTATCTATGCATTCTTTAAAGCCACCAGACTCCTTTCACAAAAACATTCATTTTACTTTACAAAAGCTGCAGGTAGGGATTGAAAACCTGTTCCAGTTGTAAACCGGTTCCGTCTGATCCTCTGAGCTTTTCGTTTCCTTTTATAAATTTGCCTGCAGGTTTTTCTGGCAGATTTGCATTGCAGAATGTATATAATGTCAGTTGGGCCTGAAGACCACAAGTTTAAAAATTCCCAAATCTGGGAATATGGTGTTAGGAAGCAGTGATCTTAGCAGGCCGTAGCAGTCTGCTCCTCATCTCTGCATGAGTCCAGCAGCTTCATAAGCCACTTCCGGAATAACACACCTGATTCTCTTACCAGAATTGTGTGTGGTTGAATTGCATTCTGGGTAATGTAAGTTATTTTTTCTTTTAAAAGACAGACAGTGTTTGGAAAGAAAAAGATGATTTGGTTCTGCTGCATCATTTTTTTTGAATTTTAACAGTGTAGATTTAGCTTTGCACTCCAATGACAAGTTTAATTCTACAAAACCTTAATTTCTAATATGTACACATCATATAGTGTGTGCATGCCTTTCTATAATTATATGGAGGTATGTCATGTGGCAGTAACCTCAGTATAACTCTCTTATTAACTTTAAACACTTAAAGCACAAATTTTCTTTTGTGCCGGTGTCCCAAAAAATCTCTGGATCTTTCTAGGTTCTTCTCTCTGTTTTAAATCACACACACACGCACACACACAGGGGTTAGTGTGTAGTGTACACAGACAGACAGTCTCCAGGCACCACACCCGGTGGAGGGGTCATCTAGCAGGGTCTGGGCTGCAGGCAGAACACCTTATTAGGAGATAAAAGCATCCACATCCATCTCCACTCCTACCTCCCCTTTTTCCTTTCTCTCTCGTCCCGTCTCATGGAGCGCTTTGAACGGCTCATAAGTCATAAAAATCATTTTTAATCACTCCCCTACGTCCTTCTGTCCTTCCCGCTCACTAGCCTGGCATTTGAAAGTCAAATGCACCTTTTTTGAATGCTACTTATCCCATTGTCCTTTTCCCTTTCTCACGCCTCGTCTCCTCTGCTCGTCTCCGTGTGCTGCACCGTGAGGAGCTGCTACTGTGCCATTAAGCTAACCACTTAGCTGTAATTGTGCTTCACGGGTGTTACTCAGAGGCTGACCCCATGTCTGTTTTTCTAAGTGAGAGCCTGAGTGTGTTTTCCCCTTTTGACAGATAGCATTGCACCTAATTTTCAGATTTGAACTCCGCTACAGTTACCAGGCTTTTCCATTTAAGGGGTGAAATATCAAATTGTGAGTGTTTTTATCAGTGGCAGGCTGCATTTTAAAGTGGGAGTCTAGAGTGGAAAATGGCTGGAAATAGTGTAAATAATGTCAAAAATACACATTTGTTTGTTTTTAGCTGTTTTTGTCATTTGGTTTAAGGTTGTTCCTTTAATTTTTGGACCAACCTTCATATTTAATGTCTCTCCTTGTAAAAGCATGTAAGCAGGTCTCGACCTATTAAACCACCTGCACTAATAATAACTTTATCACATCAACTAAATGGCTTTTTCCCACCTTATTCATGTTATAAAATCATAATAATTCCAGTCTAAACATCTGTATAATTAGAAGTATCAGTGACCTGTGGCAGCAACAGGAAATACTGAAAATATTTCATACTTGACAACCATTTATTGTTACTATAATATCCAATGAAAGCTTATTTAAGTGTTGATTTATCTGTGGCTTAACAAACTTGTAACTTAATGCCAAGATAAGTTAAATCAAATCTCTATATTTAACCAGACAACAAAGGAATTGTAAAAACAAAAGAGAGCGGGTTTGGATTGCTCTGTTTGCTTTTAAGGACGGGAATAAGAAATCCATTTGGACACAGACGTTGGAGCTAAAGTTAATGTTGTTTACTGGGGAACACTCAGAGGCTGCTCACCTCCCTCCGGGCGCTGCTAATGTTTTGTTTGTCTGACTCTTGTGTAATGCATGACATGCATTAAGGCATTAACCTAACTTAGTGCGCCCCGGGGAGTTCACTGTAACACACGGCTGCCAAAACAAAGCACTGGGGTCTCAACGTGCACCTGAATAAAACCTAAACTAGATAAAGGTTGCAATTAGAGCAAAGGCATATTTTAACACACAGCTTCAGCTGCATGGTTTGAAATCCTCTGGTCTGATTCACAGTGATGTAATCTGTCTGTCCTGATGCTGCAGGTAACCAGGACCTCTGTGGGATGGAGCTGCGTATCGAGGAGCTGAGGCATCACTACAGGGTGGAGCACGCCGTCGCAGAGGGCGCCAAAAATGTGCTCAGGCTCCTCGGGGCGAGCAAGGTCCAGGACAAGAAGGCGCTGTCCGAGGTCAGACTGCAAACACACACACAAAACTGCTTTCATTTGACCTCTACTGCTAGTCCAAAACATGTTCGCTCCTACAATGATCTCTTCCTTTCTCCATCCTGCACATCATTGTACTTTTACGCCTTAGTGATGTTTTTACAGCATCATCACAGTATAATGTTTCTGCATTTGTCTCTTTATGGGTCCAACGTGGACGAAGATAGTAAAAGCAATGTTGCACATTAAAGCCATTTCCTTTCACCTCAGATATTTTACACAGCAGCTTCATTAACTGTACGCCCTGTTTTCAAAACATTTGAGACAAATCTGCACTTCACAATGTTTTCTTTGACCGTTATCAAGTTACCTGGCATTTCCTCTTAGTATTACTATTTTATTTACGATTTTACGTTTTAATTTACCAGTATTGACATAAAAAAAATTTTTATTACGCTTGTTTTAGTTTCATAATTTTCGTTTTTTTTCATGCAATTACATATATTTTGCACATTTAAATTCAAGAGTTTTATTGGCATTTAATCTGCTTTATATGGGATCATCTCTCTTTGCATCTTAATTGTTTCTGTGGTTATTTCCTTTACTTAAATTGCACTTGCTTTATATGAGCTTCTATCCACATTTACCTATTTGTATATAAAATTATTTATTTTATCATATTATATATTATGGTAACAGCTCAGAATATCCATATATCATATACGATGTATCTCTGTGCTGGTTTTTGAACACAATTTGCTGGTTTCTTCATTAAGTGTCTTCATTAACTTGAAACAGAAACCCTTTCCTCAGTCAGAGTATGGTTTAAATAATAAATAATAACAATATTGAAATATTTAGAAAAGGCTAAATATCTGATTCTTACATTATTGTGAAAATGTGACTGAAGTAAGACAGTGATAAAAGTTCACTTAATGTGATTCGGTGGATGTAAATGTGTGTGTGTGTGTTTCTGCTCTGCAGGCTCAGTCCCGTCTGAGCGAGGCGTCTCAGCGGTTGGACTTGCTGAGGGACTCTCTGGACCAGCGTCTGGCTGAGCTGCCGGAGGACCATCCCAAAGCCAGCATCATCAAAGAGGAGCTCGTCCTGGCCTCCTCGCCTGTGTTCAGCTCCCGCCACGGCGCCCCCTACCTCCACAACCAGTACAGCACCCTCAACAAGCCCTCTCCTCTCACTGGTACGTCATAACAACAAAACAAAAAAAACAAGCCAGCTCACACCAGGAGACTTCGTTATTGATACACACACACAAATGCATAATTTAGACATGTAAATCAATGTATTCCATGATTTAGATGAGCAAAAGAGCCTTCAGGAAAACATAGAAGCTGGTGTTAAAATACTAACGTGCTGCCACTGACATTAACCCTCCGAACACAGCAGCAGGTTTGAAAGGCATGTTTTATTTTAAACTCTTTCTTTGGTATTCATCAAAGTCAAAAACTGTATCATTGGATTTTCAAATTTCCAGTAGTCCTTGAACAAATCATGTGTGAGTAAAGCTTTCAACTGGAAACAACATCATCTAAACCTAATAGTGATATTTAATCAGAATTTCTTTTAAACATTTTATCCTGTGAAATCATTAAATTCTGAACTCTTCAGCTGAACTGAAGCCATGAATGACTTTTGAAAAATGAGGCCACATTGTGTTAAATGTGACGGGAGCAAAAAGACTCCATGAAACCTCTTTCATGAGGTTTAGAGGATTATTGAGGTAAAATGATGAGCTATTCTCTCCTGAAATGAAGAGAGCATTTAAACAAGCCTAAACAGATTTTCAGCAACAAAAGACAAATTAAATGATTTGTTATTACTCTGTTTCAAATCATGTCCTGCTCTATTCATATTCATATAGTTACAAACTAATAATATGTGCAGAGGTACTTGTTTATTTGCACTGTAATACTTGAATTTTGAATAGCATTTGACAGCTTTTTGTTCTTAAGTTTTGCATTTGATATTCATAATGTTGTGAAGTAAAAGACAAAGCATTGCTCCACAGATCAAATGAACTTTTAGCATTTTGGGTCTTTTTATGTGGCGATGTGGTTATACTGCGGTGAAACAAAAGTGTGTGTTGCACCCACATCGACCCCTTTGATTGTTTTTACACCATACACACCTCAGTGCAGTGGGAGAAAAGTCTTTGTGCATGGATAGGAATTTTTTTTATTCTAGTGTGACTGGTTATAATTATAGTCTGTTCACATGATCTTTGTATCAAAAACTGCACATCTAATTTTCTGCTTGGAGGTTTTTTAGTCTTTAAGCCTGATAGATATTTATTTATGTTGGCCTGAGGTTTTCTGATCTCTAGTTGGTCGTTCCTGACTTGTCCCCTTCTGCCTTCAGGTACCCTACAGGTGCAGCTGCTGGGCTGTGTGGGCTTGTTGGAGGTGGTCCCGGGGCGCAATAAAGGGACGGCTGTCATGCTGCCGTGCTACAGCCCCGGAGACACCCGGTCCTTCATGAGAGGCAGCAAGGGACTGTACGGACGCAGCGGCTCAGTTAGCGGGAAGACACCCAGCAAGACGGACGAGCTCTCCTGTAAGTGTGTGTGAGAGAGTGTGTGAAAGCCGAAATGATCAGTTGATTAATCAATTGTTTTCAGGCAGAAATAGTGATAAAATTCCAACAATTCCAGCCTCTCAAACGAGAAGAGTTCCTACTTTTCTTTGTCACATATCAATGTAAACTAAATACTTTTGGTCGAAAAAAATATTGACAATTGACTTGATAATGAAAATAATTAGTAGTGGCAGCATCAGTATGTGAGCAGGGCTTGGTTTTATCTAAAAAAAAAAACTTTAATAATGGTTTTAAAAAATTAGGATTTTTTTTGCTTTTAGATTATTTCTATTTATCAAAAAATTGTGTCAGTTTTACATAAAAATAGCAATGAAGCAAATCTCTGTTAAGTATATAACATTATGTTCGATTCATGTGTGTGAGGTGAGGTACTGAGGGTCAGCGCTCACACATAATGGAAAAGGAACATCAGCACATTTAGCTGAATTGCCTCAATGCCCTGAGCAGACAAGGTGCTTTTTTTTAAG
Source organism: Serranus cabrilla (assembly GCA_903364295.1). Lineage (NCBI taxonomy): Eukaryota > Metazoa > Chordata > Actinopteri > Perciformes > Serranidae > Serranus > Serranus cabrilla. Next base: position 117,360 of record CAFUXE010000108.1, on the reverse strand, counting down.
GTTTTGCACTTTTTCTCATGTCTCTGAGGAAATTAATGACGATCATTAATCAATACCTCAGTTGCATTATGATAGCTTTCATTTTTATAGTGGCCAGTGATAAAGTCCCAGGTACAGGAATGTCACCTATGGAGGAAATAAAATGTGCTGATTGTGTGGGTGTGTGTGTGTAGCTGAGGTGAGTGCCGTGCTGAAGCTGGACAACAGCGTGGTGGGACAGACTCCTTGGAGGACTGTGGGAGAACAGGCCTGGGACCAGACCTTCACTGTGGAGCTGGAACGGGTCTGTAAATGCAGTTTACACACAAACACATCAAGTGCATTTAATTATCCTGGTAGTTAAACGGCTGCTGCTGTTGTCACCGTTGATTGTGTGTGTGTGTGTGTGTTTTAGTCGAGGGAGATGGAGATCGCCGTCTACTGGAAGGACTACCGCTCGCTGTGTGCTCTGAAGTACCTGAAGCTGGAGGAGTTCCTGGACAACCAGAAACACAGAGTTCAGCTGGAGCTGGAGCCTCAGGGCCTGCTGCTGGCCGAGGTACACACACACACACACACACACACACTCACACACACACACACAACATCAGAAAATGGGGAAAAGGGGGCCATCACACACAAAGGTGAGCACAGATGTCCGTGCAGATATGACACCTGTCTATGGAAGGACTATAAATACACACAAAGATATTCAAATGCGACGTGTACATCTGCCCACACACACAGGCTGACACACACATGCACCTGAGCTCAGCCGCCGCGCTTTGATATATCATACTTGAAAGGTTCAGTCATCTGAGTGCGATGTCTGAAAACACTGTGTGTATGTGAACTTTTCATGTGTTCATGCTCTGTGTGTGTTTGTGTGTGTGTGTGTGTGTGTTCCAGGTGACCTTCTTTAACCCGGTCATTGAGCGAGTTCCTCGCCTCCAGAGACAGAAAAAGGTCTTTTCTAAGCAGCAAGGTGAGGAAACACAGAAAAGTCTGCTGATGTCGGGAATAATCACAGTTTATCTGCTCTGCAGTTTATAATAATGACCTTTTGAAATGAACACACAGCAGAGGTGCTGAAACTGGTTTTTATCTTAATGAGAAAATGAACAGGAAGGGAAGTGACTGTTACTCAGCTCCCTGTTTAAGTTTATACCACAGCTCCATCTAGTGGTGATTAAATAATCATGTTTCTCATGTTTATTGAGCAATCACTGAAACAATGATAGAAAGTACTTCAATGAAACAAGATGTAAATCAGAGAAATTAAGCAGAAAAAAACGATTTATCCAAAAATCTGGAACTTTAATGAGGGACAAGGCCGTCTTTTTTCAATGATCAATGAGGTTTTGGAATATTATATTTCAACACTGTAACTCTGTCACAGTATGAAGTAATTACAATGTAGTAGATGTGCCTGAATATAACACGAGACAGATGTGGAGGCTCAAGAGTTCTCAAGTTCTCAGGAAAAATATAAAAATAATAATAACTGGGGCTCATACACAGCAAATACGTACAAAAGAAGAACATTTCTCCGTACAGTGTGATGATCTGCTCTGTGAGACGTCACTGTGTGTTTGTTTGTGTGTTTCCAGGCAAGGCGTTCCTCCGTGCTCGTCAGATGAACGTGGACATCGGGACGTGGGTGAGGCTGCTTCGAAACGCCATCCCGACTGTCAACAACTCAGGAACCTACAGTCCCAACGCACACAGCCTCACGCTCAACTCTGGGTGAGACGCACACACGCTGCGCACGCCACGCAGGTGCACACACTCCATGTCATTGTACCGGACTCAGCATCTCCGTGTGGCAGCATTCCTCGAACCTTTTTCCTTGTGTTTCCTGGCAAAGATTAAAGCACGTGATGCTTTCTCTGCCCCGCGTCTAACAACCCTTCTGTGTGTGTCTCTGTCCATCTGTCCGTCTGCATCACCATGTGCGTCCGTCTGTTTGTTCGTGTGTTTGTGGATTTTTCAGGGAGGTCTCAGTGGAGAAGTTGAGTCTGGACAGCGATTCTCCGATAAGAGGCGATTACAAGAGAGACACGGACGCACACACCCCGGTGAGACAGACAGAGGGGGAGGAAGCCCGGGGAGAGGGGGAGGGTGTGCTGGGGTAGATCCAAGGTTATCTCCCTATTTAGCCTGGAAATAAATCCCAAAGTCATGATCCACAAGTAAAGGCTAACTGTTCTATCTGCGGTGAATAAACACATCAACAACTGACGTTTTATCACTTTGATCAGAGGACAATGTGATGCATAATGTTAGAATTACAATTTAATTAAAGTTAAAGAGAGAAAGAAACATTCATTTAATGTTAAAGTCATTTGAGAACTTTGCTAAAATGAAACAGGTTTTCGTAATGTTGCTTTTATGTCACATCAGTTATCTTAATTAGCCGATTTCGATTCTCTCCTGTCAGCATCTTTGTTGTTGTTACTGCTGGGAATTTTATGAACGCTACAAAACATCTGACTTGGTGCTTAATGATAAATAAGTGCCTAAAATCAAAATGTCAGCCATATAGAGCACATTTCAGCAACAGGGCGATTAAAAGGGATTCACATAAAATGTTAAAAGCATCAAGGCAAAGTTTAAAAGAAGATGTAAAAGAGTGCAGACTTTAAATCGTTCCTCCCGGCTCCAAGAACATCTGCTTTAGTTTTGCCTGGAAAGTTCTGACACATCGAATCGTTGATGCACTTTCTCAGAGCTGGCCTTGGACCCGAGTATCTTTTTTTGTTGAAAGTCTTCTAAAAATATTAAACCCAATTGTAATAGATTTAATTTTACAATGCTAATGCACAGTATACTCAACCAACTTGCATTGAAACAGCTGTTTTTCAAGCTATCTGATGACATAGAAATATTCTCATTTTTACGGCCATTATTTGACATGAATTTGGAATAACACCGTTTTCACCAGACAGATTAACATTAGACGTTTACTTAAGGAAAAACTACAAAAATTTAACAAAATGTCCCACTGTATCCATAGTGGATCCAAAAAGCTCATACTGTAAAAGAGGCTTTGAACATTATGCAGAACTGTATTAGAACTGGATTTTCTGGTGTGTCCTTGTCTCCAAAATCAGAGCAAAAAGTGAGTCCTGCTCACTGGTTTGTTTGTCCCGTCCATCATGAAATCACGTGTCTCTTGACCTCCATTGTCTCTCTGCATGTCTCTCTGTGTCTTTTCCTCGGTGTCTCTTTCCTCGCATGTC
>CAFUXE010000108.1:89225-99886 GCA_903364295.1 Serranus cabrilla | reverse complement strand
CTTCATGTTGTGTTTTCACTCCCTCACATTGTGTGTGTTTGTGTGTGTGTTCTGTCCCCACAGTGCAGAGATCGACCAGAAATTGCAGGAGATCATGAAACAGACGGGTTACCTGAAGATCGATGGTCAGGTGAGATGTGACAGTTGATGAGCTTCTCCCTGCGTGTCATTGGATTTTTTTTTTTAGAATTGCACACTAACATACTGTTCATGCCGAACATGATGTATGAGTGTCTGTGCAGTGTGAGCTTACTGGAAATATTCAGATGCTTTGCTACTCTTTAGATTGGCTTTGATGCAGATTTTGAGCCAATCTAAAAGCTGTTCACACGTCACTTTATTCATTTTTTTGGCCATAAGCAGTGGTGTGCACAGTTTTGAAGGGCAAAAAGAAAAAAAGGGCACATACAGCACTTCTCGCCACTGAAGAGGACACTTTAGAGATTGTTTTTCAACAATTGCTGCAATATTTTCTCTCTGACAAACAACAGAAGATTATAAAAACTCCAAAACACTGAGATATGTGTTGTTTTTGTCTACCAAGATAAGATTCAGACTGACTGTTGGGTTGGCTTCATTTTGTTTGTCATTTCCTCCCTCCTCCAGCCTTCACGTCCAGTATCACAGTCAGTGCCAGTCAGTTCGAAGATGCTTGAGGGACTGATTTGACTCATCATCGCTGCACAGCAGATTGTCTTTGCTTCCTCTCATTAGCCCAGAGGGGTTGCTACATCAAGCACTCAATGAGACGTCACTCACAGCATCTCAGTCACCAGTGATTTAATTTTAACGAAGCGGGGAAACGATGCATCTTCCCACTGTGTGCTGGTGTTCTCAGACATGGCCGCTGGGGAAGCAGCTTAATTACACATCAAAACATTTGTTAGTGAAATGGCCCAGAGGGGTTTACTGCTGCCTCACGATGCAGGATGCAGTGCCCCCCTCATCTATTTTCAGCTAGGAGAGTTTGCAGAGGAAAAAAACTTTAACAATTTAACCAATGAAAATGTCTTGAGTGTGATCTGATGGCTTGTTTGGTTTGTGTTTGTTTACAGCGGTATCCAGCGGAGGTGACAGACCTGATCAGTGAGGGGGAGATCGGCAGCGGGACCTGTGGACAGGTCTTCAAAGTGCGATTCAAGAAGACCGGCCATGTCATCGCTGTCAAAGTGAGACGCTACTGCACTCACCTGTTCACGCTAAAATACAAACTTTAAATCCTGCTCAGAGTCACACAGAACAAATGAACAGGGAGGTGATTTGAATAGGTTGTTTTAGCTTTTATACATTTCCTGTGCACTGATTCGGTGGAGCACCCACAATTCGGCTGTTCTATTCTTTTCTATTCAGATTTAATGGGACCGAAATGTTTTATTCCCTTTGCCACAAGTACCTCTGCAGCACACTGAATTTCAGATAATTTGTTTTAGGTCTGAGAAGACGTACTTAACATAATTAATTAATTCACCTAAGTGATTGTCTGCAGGCTGCTGGAGTCTTTGGCTCTTATATATAATCTGCGGTAAAAGGAATTGAGAAGATGTGTCTCCTGATAAGCAACAGCAGCACAGAGAAAATGATTGTGTTTGACAGGGAGCCAGGATCAATTGGTGTGCCATCTCCTTAATATGAGCGCTGTGTTATTATTGCAGTTACTAATGCTTTGGGAACAAATTGTAACGTGTGGGCTGGTAAAATCTCCAGGCCTATTTTCAAACCCCAAGAAAAGGAATCCCTACAGAGTTCGGGTTATGATGAAAATACAAGTGGAGCTTGATGCTAACCCTGACTTCGCTCTCTGATCTTCTGTTGTGCTTTAACTGTGACCAGTTTACCAACACAGTGGCAGTAATAACCCCACACACCAACCCTCCTATTTAACAGAGGACTTAATGGTAGCTGTCTGAGCTGTTTAACTACTAGGCAGTCAGTCAGCTCACCAGAGTAGTCTTTGTTTTGTGATTTCTCTAATGACTTGTTTCTAACACGCCCATACAATCGAATGCTGTTTGGAATCTTAGACGGTTTTTTTTTCTGTGTGTGTCACCAGCAAATGCGTCGAACAGGAAACAAAGATGAGAACAAGAGGATCTTGATGGACCTGGATGTGGTGCTGAAGAGTCACGACTGCCCTTACATCATCCAGTGCTACGGCGCCATAGTCACCAACGTGGGTGTCCCCAAAATACATTACTGTCTGCGCTCCTAACATCAGAATAGTAGGACAGTCGTGATGAGAGCGCTTCCACAGCTAAATCCAGACACCCCAAACAAACTGCAGCCTCTGGTTTATTTTTATATGTCGACGTAATGTGACTACCTTTACTCTCTGAGTGCTAAAAGCTGGATGTGTTCATGTGTCGTCTATGTGTGCAGACGGATGTATTTATTGCCATGGAGCTGATGGGAACATGCGCTGAGAAGCTGAAGAAGAGAATCCAGGGCCCCATCCCGGAGCGGATCCTTGGAAAGATGACTGTGGCAGTAAGTAGAAGACACACACACACAGGGCGGTATATTGATTGACTGTGTTTTGTTCTTACATTCTTACCGTGTTTCTGCTCCAGATCGTGAAGGCGTTGCTGTACCTGAAAGAGAAACACGGTGTCATCCACCGGGACGTCAAACCCTCCAACATCCTCCTCGACGCTAAAGGTCAGATCAAACTGTGCGACTTCGGCATCAGCGGACGCCTCGTCGACTCCAAGGCCAAGACCCGCAGTGCCGGCTGTGCTGCCTACATGGCGGTGAGTGAAAACCCACTCACTCTAAACTTAAAACACTACCAGGAATCTCACACACAAGGTTCTCACATCCTGTCAACAGAAAATAAAAAAATAGATACCTGAAACACAAACTGATTCCTTTTTTTTTCCTGCAGCCGGAGAGAATAGACCCTCCAGATCCCACCAAACCTGACTATGACATCCGAGCAGACGTGTGGAGCCTCGGAATCTCTCTGGTAAAACTGCTTTCATTTTATTAGAATTAAAGAAGTAGAAGTAAAAATCATTATCAGAATTATTTTACCATTACTCATTTGATTTGGATTCATTGAGCTAAAAAAAACAATATTTTTAACTGTGTATTTTCTTGAACTAAAATGTCATATTAACTGCTGATGTTTTAAATGTTTCCATAGGCAACAGCACGGGCTGCCCTGCCATGGTCCTCGCCACAGTTCATTATACAGTTTACCTCTAGAAAAAGGTGGTTCTGCTTTATTGTCAATGATGGTAGATGTTAATGGGTACTTGTGTCCTCCAGGTGGAGCTGGCCACGGGACAGTTTCCTTACAAGAACTGCAAGACAGACTTTGAGGTTCTGACCAAAGTGCTGCAGGAAGATCCTCCTCTGCTGCCTCTCGGCATGGGCTTCTCCCTCGACTTCCAGTCCTTCGTCAAAGACTGGTGAGTGCAAATCTCACTCTTAAACTGATGGTGGCTGTTTGTCAGTAGCTGTATTTTCATTAAAGTTGAAGAGAAATGTTGAAATGTTGCATTAAAGAAATTGCGAATTAGGGACGTTTCCATCAGCTGGGTTAGAGCGGATAAGCAAAGTGTAATGTATTTCTGTCGGATAATCCGTCACTAAACAGTAGAAGAAGAGATGCAAGAGAGAAAACAACCACAACAAAAAAAGGTTGTTATTGGAAAACTTTGGCCACCCATGATAGACAATTGAGGGAAGACACCGACTGCTTCTTCTTCTACGTCAGAACTTATTCGGAAGAAACCTTGAAGGTCATTTTCGTAGGTTTTATCTGGGTTTTTTTTGTTTTTTTTAAACCTAACCTTTCTTATGCAAATCTCCTTTCCTCATGTCTCTGTGCTCTGTGTCCGTCCTCCTCTTCTTTATGTAACCTGGAAAGAGGACAGGCTAAGATGAAGGAACCTGAAGTTCAAAAATACTACATGAGGAAAATTGCCCCGCCCTCCAGCTCATCATTTAAAATTCAGTTTTTGCAGCTTCACTTAATTTGTGTGTCTCTCCACAGCCTCACAAAGGATCACAGAAAAAGGCCAAAATACCACCTGTTGCTGGTAAGCCCCCAGTCATCATGAGATACAAACATTTTGTTGAAATTTACCAATGTGACCCAATGGTCAGTTGTAACTAAACTGCCTCCCTCCCTCCCTCCGTATCTGTGTCCAGGAGCATAGTTTCATCCGCCGTTACGAGGTGCTGGAGGTGGACGTGGCCGGTTGGTTCCAGACGGTGATGGATCGGACCGAGTCGCCTCGCAGCAGCCAGTGTTACAGCCATCAGCACCAGCTCCACTCGCTCTTCAGTAGGTAGCCTAGCCCAGCCCGGCGTTAGCTTAGCCAGACGCTAGTCTTGCCTAGCTTTAGCTTTGCCAAGCCCAGACTCAGTCTGTCCTAGTCTAGCCCAGCGTTAGCAGCTAAGCCTAGCGTTAGACCCAGCCCACCTGTCCATCTGTCCACCGGAGAGCCTGAAGAGCCCGCAGAGGAGGGGGCGAGATGGAGACTCGATGGAGCGATGGACGGAGACATGGACTGATGGATGGAGGGATGGATGTCACAGGTGGTTCTGTTTATTGGTGTGTTGAATCTGGACAGGCAGACGGGGGAAGGAGGGGACAGAAGAAGGTGCACACTGTAGTTAGCTTCATTCGTTTACACACATTATCACATCACACTTACATACAAACTGTGTGTGTGCACTTTTGTATGTGTAACCTACATTTCATCAACTTGTCATTAGTTTTTCACTTACATGTGTGTCTCCAGCATTGATCCAAGCCGTTGGATTAGTCGACAGAGTAGTCACTACACACTGGAACAAAGCTTCTGCTACATTAGCAAACCTGAATCTCTCTTGTACATAAACGTTATGGAGGACACAACAATGTCCGGTGCAATTATGATTCTTCAGGTGTTTCTACTATCACACATTCTCAGGCTGAATCTGTGTGCATGTGTCTGTATATGTGTAACTGTGTGTGTGTGCGTGCGTGTGTATGAGTAAATGTCAAGACACAGTCACTGGTTGTTTTTAAAAGTGAGACTATATTTCCAAGCCGTTTATTCACCTTCACACTACAGCTGTAACACACAAAGCAGAGTGAATTCATCTGTTGGCTGTGCTTTGTTTTTTTTTTTAACATGTAAGGATAGTAACTCATTAACTTTGATGTGAAATATGTTTAGAAAACCCATCATTGTATTTAGCAGCTGCACAAATTGGAAAAACACGATGAAAAATGACTTACAAAAAAATTAGTGTTGCATTCTAGCTTTGTAGAAAAGTTGTTTATGGTTTTGTTTTGTGTGTTCAGGATGATTTGGATGGACTAAGAGAGATGGAGGAGAGAAAAGATGAGTTAGTGAGGAGGAGGAGGAGTGTGGGGGAGAAACACAGAGAAAGTAGAAGAAGAAGGGAGATGTACGCTCATTCATGAATAACTGTTACAAGTGTGAGAAACGAGAGGGAGAATGGAAGTAAAAATGGGAGGATTGGGAGTGTTTTTTCAATGAGAAGGCAAAGAACAGGAGCTTATCTTGTACAAAGAATATATAAGTAGGGTAGATCTTATTACCTGTGGAGCATTTCTTTACTCTCGGTTTGTCTACCTCTTCCTCTTTGTCCACCTCTCTGTCTGCCTCTGCTGTTTAGTGTCATGTAGTGCTCCACAGTGTTACCAGACCAAAGGCTGCGTGTAGGTTGTTGTTGGTGGAGGCCAAGAGATTCAGACCTGCTCCGAATATTTCAGACATAAAGAAACACACAGACACGTCTTGACTAAAGCACATGTTGGTGCTAGAGCAGGGGTCTCAAACTACCAGCCTGGGGGTCAGATGTGGCCCACAAGGTCATCAAGATGCTCACGTTTCAGGTCACATCACGTTTTAACAATTTAAATACCTCTGAATTGCAAATGATCTCCTAATTATTTTCTTAATTAACCATTTAGTCAGAAAAATGTCAGTTGTTTGTGCTTTTTTAAGACAAACAAAAGCAGAAAACATTCACTTTGAAATACTGAGCCCAGTGAATTTTTGATTGAAAAATTGTTAAAACCACTAATCACATATTAGAAGTGTTAATGGTTTATTTCCTCCATCAACTAATCAATGAATCGTACCATAATATAAAAGCAAGATCATGCAGGTTTAGCGCAGCAAAGCTGACATGTAAATGTAGTATTTGAACCCCAAAAAGAACCATCAAGTCACTAGTTGAAGTTAAATTTTTGGAAAATAATTATTTTCTGTGCAGTTTGATTTAAGTTTGAACTACGTCCCATCCACTAACATGGATTTATGGCTTGCTACCAGCCACCAGGGGGCGATCACAATGTTTTGGCTTCATCTGTGCAGAGAGCCTGGAGAAATCAACCTGGTAATTGGACTTTGAGACCCCTGAACTTAAGTTTGTTAAGATAAAACTGAGTGCGTCAGGCTTTACAAACCAGCCACATCTGAACTCATTGTGTTTGAAACTTTGATGTGTAAATAGACGTTATGAGTGCTATGAGGTCTTCAGAGACAGGCTGATTAGAGTCCTACTGCCTCCCCTTTTGACGGGCCACAGCCAAAGCCTGCTAGATGTGCAGACTCAAACCTCCCACACCCCGTCACGCACCAAACCAAATCACTGCTAGACACAGAGAACTGAGAAATGGCAGCGATGGAGAGAGGAAAACCGTTAAGTGTCAGAGAGAGCGATCCAGAAATGTTGTGAAGATGGCAGAGAAGATGAGTGAAAATTAGACGTCAGGAAACAGAGAGGAGAGGACGCAGTGAGGCGAGAAGGAAGACAGGGAGTGTCCGGAAAGTGGTTATTGGAAGATAAAGAAAAGTCAAGATGCAAACTGGAGTTGGACGACAGGAAGTCAGAGTGAATAATGAGAGGAAACAGAAGGGAAACATCAGCTCTGAGGCTAGCTGGTTATTGTGAAAAGCTTTCATGGTGTTACACCAACCTACCAATTATGATTTTAGCGAGTGAGTTAGCATGTTGTGATATGATATTTACTGTTCTGTTCAAACAATGTTATTTATTTACATTGCTACTGCTGCTACTTTTTATTGCTTTAGACGCTGCTGTCACTTCTTTTCCCCAAAGGACAAATACTTTTCTCTCTTTTTTTTTTAAGCCAAATAAGTAAAATAATGCAACACGTTTTACCAAATACAGAGCAAAGTCTGACGAGAGCAAAAGCAAGTGGGGAGATGGATTAGAAGAGAAAGTGCAGGGAGGTCGGCTTCACAAAAAGTACTAACACGAAATGTAAACTCACCTCACATGTAGCTGTGTAATGCAAGTAGTTAATCATTGACGCCACACTAAACTGAACTATGTAGATATGATCAGAGGGGGTGTCTGTCTGTCCAGATGCTTGTTTTTTTTGTCACATCCACCCTTTACTCCGTCCGTCCATCTGTCCACAGGTCGCCTGCAAGCTTGACAACCGTGACAGTTCACACCAAAGGTGTCCACAACTCAACAAAAATACGAAAGAGCGTTGTTGTTATTGTTATGACTATTGTTATTGACCTTATAATTGATCACTCTCAGCTATGATATATATGAAATCTCTCTATAGCTAGTGGGTGACGGCGGGGGCGCTGTGCTGCAGCAGTGCAGTGTGTTTGTGTGTGTGTATGTGTGTCATAAACTGTACAGAGGGAGACTGGTGCACTAACACAAGACAGGAGCCAAGCAGTAAAACCAGCTGGCTCATCATTCTCCTCACTGCGGGCCGTTATCACAAAGTAAATCCAACTCAGTCCGACTCTCTGTGGGCTTCACTGAGCCGCCGAGCATCCTGGGTAACTGGCGTCACGCAGCTGTTTATCAGCTGGCTCTGTTGAGTGTGTTTTTTGTTAAAGAGAAGATAAAATGGGACATTTAGTTCAGCTAGGTGGCATACTAAATAAACCAGCTGTAATCGTTCTATAGCAGCTTTTAAAGGGATATTCCAGTTTTTAAATAAAATTTTGCATGTTTATTCATTGTGTTTTAACCCAGTATTCTGCACAGTTGCAGATAAACATTAGGCTGTGTGTAGGATTGTTTCTGTGATCCAATCGTTTCAATCAACTCCAGATCGTTGGTAAAGTCCAAAAGTCTAAATTCATCACAAAAAAAAAGATAGATGTAATCATTTCCCGAAAATTAGTACGTTTATATCTAACAAAATATTCTGTAATCACACAGCTGTATTATTGATCAATGATTGGTCTAACAGCAGTTATAATCATTAAAAGTGACTAACTCATTACATCTGATGAATATCACCTCATTTAAATTATAATATAATATGGGGTTATGGCATCATGAAAATATTAAATATTTGAAGCTGAATTTAAAACCTTAACTAGAAACTTTGAAATAAAAAATAAATGACAGCCAGTAAAGCCATATATTTTTTTAACATTAAGACACTGTATGTGTCACGTGTCTGTGTTGGTAAATCTTCAGCGATAAATCTTTGTTTCCAGCGATCTGATTGGTCAGTAGGCGATGTGTTTGCAGGTTTAGATCCCCTGCCCCCGTTAAACACAAACCTGCTCTGTGAGACCAGCCAGCCTGAGTTTAGCCCACAGATAGTTTAGTGTCTCTTCGTGTAACAGGCCTCTGAGCAGATGTGACGGTGAGCCGGCACAGCTCCGTTAGCTCAGCTTCTGTTTGATTTTAATCCGGACACCAGGCTACGACCTGGAACTGATTTCCAAAAGTCAAGACTTTTATTGTTGCAAACTACAGTTGACAGGATTCAGGGCGGATCGTGACAGATCTGCTCTGTGACTGTTAATGTTTATAGACCTGGACCTGGTGCTCAGGTGTGTACTACAACGTTCACTGTTCAAACTCTCGGCCCACTTGACCCAGTCTCCCACTGTCCTCTGTTATCAAACTGGTGTGTATTTTACCAAACACACGCGCACACACCCGCTCTGCCGTGTGCATTTCCATCCAAACACCTGATTGGGTGACGTTGCCACGCTACACCTCTGTGAAACCAATCAGGTCAGGTGTGCAAAGAATGACTGTCAGTGTGTGTGTGTGTGTGAGGAAACAAAACATATGATTACTAATGTACACACACACACCAAATGTATAGAGTTATCCCGTTCTGCACAGCAACGCTGCCAATAGTGGCTTTATGTGTATATTAGCTCGCCAGGTGCAGCCAGGGGTGTAAAAAAAACAGCTAGTTCATAGCGAGTACCTGCGCTGTGCCTCGGCACTGAGGGGGAGCGTGTGTGTGCGTGTGTGTGTGTGTGTCGTAAACCCATCTGTAATTAAACCAAATATCATTTTCACTATGCAGTCATTCAAACCATGTCAGCTTGCTTCGATGAGGGGGAAATAACCTCCTGTACATACACAGATTTACGGATAAACTGGAGTTGGCGACAGTGTGTTTTTCTTTTCGAGCCCCCCCTCCCGGTGTGATTTAACATCACCGCCTTCAGACAGTTCACACAGAAAACAGAGAGAGAGCAAGAGATATGTTTTGAATGAGCTGACAAATATTTAAGGATTGTATTGGGGTCGGGGAGGGACGCGGGGGTTAGACCGGGGTTTGTAGTTTGGGGGAGATACAGATCAATGCTGTAAAGTATATCAATTGCATGTTATTGTCACCGTTGTAACTGCCATTGTTTTGTTTTTGTTTGTTTTTGTTTTTTTTCTTCCAAGACAACGGTTGGTTGGGGCGGGGATGCACAAAACTTTATCCTTATTTATAATTTTTACACATATAGTCTGTATGTTTGTTTTGAAAATGTTGAATTATTGTGTACTTAGGAAAAGACACTTTTTTTTGCCTTTAAGAAAAATGTCAACTTTGCAATATTTTATTTTATTTCTTTCACTTTGGACCCGTCACTTGTCGTCGTCGCGGAGGAGGAGGAGCTGTATCATTATTAGCAGACAGTGTTTGTTAGAAAACGTCCTGTTTCCCCTCATTCATGTGTCTTTCTTTCAGTTAGCTGTGTGTGCGTGTGTGTGTGTGTGTGTGTGTGTGCGTGTGCGCGTGCGAGCAGAGAGTGTGTGTGATTCGTCTACCAAAAGTCTTTATTGATGGTGATTATTATTATTATTAGCTTTTATTTTTGTCCATTGTTTTTTTTATTATTATGATTACTATGATTACTGTTTTTATTATTCTTATTATTATTTTTGTTGTTGTTATTATTATTATTATTATTATTATTATTATTATTATTCAGGGCAAAAAGATGACACCAAATTGAACAAAGAAATAAATGGGTGATCCCAGACGGAGCTGGACAGTGTTGTCCGTCTTTCTGAAGGTTTCTTTTACTGGCGAGGTGGAGCGATCGTCTTTCTCACCGTTACGCTGTAGTGTCTGTCCACCTTATTTAAACCGCCACATAAAGACAACCTCCGAACTGAAAGGCTAATAGTATTTTTTTATTATTATTATTATTATATATTGTTTTCCTTTGATCAGATATCATGATCGATTTATTTCTTGTTACCCCAGTTTGGGTCATAAATTGTGTGCTGTTATTTAATTTCTTCTTTTTTTTCCCACCTCGTCCCTGCCCACTGCTTTTTGATTTAGTTTTTTATTCTATTTCATGGTTATTATTTTGTATTCTTTCTGGTTTGTCTGATGCTGTAGTTGTGAGCTGATTGGTCAAATATCAGAGCTTTTTTTT
>CAFUXE010000108.1:53927-68526 GCA_903364295.1 Serranus cabrilla | reverse complement strand
TTTTTTACTGCACATGAAAAATATAACAAAGGAGAATGCGCTTTTAGACAAATATTTTATTTACTTTTTTATTTCTTTTATTTCAGAGCTTTTGCCAAGAGGCAGCAGCAGCTGACAGCCATGAGAGTCATCCAGAGGAACTGTGCTGCTTACCTCAAACTCAGGAACTGGCAGTGGTGGAGGCTGTTCACCAAAGTAAGACATTAATAACGTTTCCTTTTCACCGTTGTGTCACTAAAGCTTCAGACAAGCTAGAAAAAAGAGCATCCAGGTTAATATGTGGCATAAAAACATGCTGCTTGTTCTTCTGTTTGACTTGAAAATGAGATTTTATTGTAAAATGATGAATGTGGGACAAAGCTGAGCAGCGATTTCTGTGCTGCCACTAAACCAAATTGCAGAACCATCGAGGCACTGCCTGCAAAATCATTATTAGGTCTTTAATATTTTACCCTTGATAATTAATAGCACATAAATAAGTAAACTGTTAAGTTAACTAACTTAACTATTAAGCTTCTAGTCAACTTGAAATGTTCAAATTTTCAATTATGCAACTCAGCCAACACTCCAATTTCAAATAATTAACAATCTGTGCAGCTTAGAAAAAAATGCTTGATTAGCTTGATTATATTTATGAATTATTGACTTCTCAGTAAAGAATCAAGCCTTTTATTGTACTGAAGCTGCTCTAATGGTAATTCTTATTTTTTCTTAATGTTTTTTTCTAGGTGAAGCCTCTGCTGCAGGTGACCCGGCAGGAGGACGAGATGCTGGCCAAAGAGGAGGAGTTGGTGAAGGTGAAGGAGAGACAGCTGCACACTGAGCAGCAGCTCCAAGAATACGAGTCCAAGCAGCAACAGGTAGGAGTCTCACAACAGCTTTGTTTCACGTGGGTTAATTAATTTGTAGATTTGTATCGAGTCATAAGTCTGATTTCACTCCGACTTCCCGCTGTTAGCTGAACGCCGAGAAGTTAGCTCTTCAAGAGCAGCTCCAGGCGGAGACAGAGCTGTGTGCAGAGGCCGAGGAGATGAGATCCCGTCTGGCCACCAGGAAGCAGGAGCTGGAGGACATCCTTCATGACCTGGAGTCTCGCCTGGATGAGGAAGACGAGAGGGTCACCCAGCTGCAAACGGAGCGAAAAAAGATGCAGCAGAACATCACGGTCAGTCTGGTGCCGCAGGATGGCCTGAACTTTAATGCAACTCATTGCAATTTGCAAATTTAACTGAACATAATAATTCTAATGAACATGATGCATTTCAAACTTAATTATTTCATTAAAATGAGCCAGCTGAATTGGTCATTTTTCATGTTTTATATTGTTTTCTTGCCAGATTATAGTGTATAGATTATGTTTTATAGTATACCTGCTCTTCTGCCTGCCTGTCTACTTTCATAAATGCTGGCTAAAACACTGCAAACTGTTGTTGATCCAGGACCTGGAGCAGCAGCTGGACGAGGAGGAAGGAGCCAGACAGAAGCTGCAGATGGAGAAAGTCACCACTGATGCCAAGCTGAAGAAGCTGGAGGAGGACATCATGATAATGGACGACCAGAACAACAAGCTCAACAAGGTCTCATACAACATGTTACCTCAGCACTGATTCATGAACATCCAGCCAATGTTCAAAGAGGGGAAATTGGAACTTTTTTATCATGTGTTGTTGTTGTTTTGTTACCTCAGGAGAAGAAGCTGATGGAGGAGAGGATCTCTGAGTTCACCACCAACTTGGCCGAGGAGGAAGAGAAGTCCAAGAGTCTGCAGAAACTCAAGAACAAACATGAAGCAATGATCACAGATTTGGAGGGCAAGTATCTATTGTTTTGTGTGTATTTCGTTATAAATTTCCCCCTAAGGAGGAGTCATGAAGAGCAGAAAAAAATATTTATGATGCATAGGATTTATTAATTAGTGCTTCCAAACTGATCTTACTTTTTGCATTCGATTCTCATCTTCTGGTTTTCTCTCAGGCTGTCCAAAAGAATCTCGTAACCAGTAAAATGTATTTCCTTAAAGCAAATGCGGAGGATAATGTACAATATATGAAAGGTGTTGTATGAATTTAAAGAGCGAAAAGCCACAATATACATGCACACAGACGTCTTCTGTTACGTTAATGAGACTTTATGTGTCTTTTTACTCGTTCAGGAGTGAGAGCTTGAGAAAATGAAATTGAATCCAAAACACAAGTTAAATAGTTTTTCTCCAGACGCCTCCGTGTTCGTTTAAATATCAAAGTTGCGTTTCTCTGTCTTCTCACACACACAGATCGTCTACGAAAAGAGGAGAAAAGCCGTCAGGAGTTGGAGAAGAACCGTCGTAAACTTGAGGGCGACTCCACCGAGCTCCTCGACCAGATTGCAGACCTGCAGGCTCAGCTCGAAGAACTCCGAGCTCAGTTTGCGAAGAAGGAGGAGGAGCTGCTCGCTGCACTGGCCAGGTCAGATGAAATAAATGCATCTTTAAATTAGATTTAATATCTCTCAGGAAGTACCTGCATGTTGACTCTTCTTCCTCTCCCCTTCAGGATCGAGGAGGAGGCCGCAGCCAAGAACGCGGCCCAGAAGAAGATCCGCGAGCTGGAGGCTCAGATCTCTGAGCTGCAGGAGGATCTGGAGCTGGAGAGGCTGGCGCGCTCCAAGGCTGAGAAACAGCGCAGGGACCTGGGAGAGGAGCTGGAGGCGCTCAAGACGGAGCTGGAGGACACTTTAGACACCACCGCAGCACAGCAGGACCTCAGGTAACAGTCCGTCCCCAGGATTATGCAAATGTGTTTATATTTTATGTATCTTTCTTGTGTCCTCACATCATTTACTTCTCTCTGGCTGCAGGTCCAAGCGCGAGGCGGAGGTCACCCATTTGAAGAAGAACCTGGAGGAAGAGGCGAAGATCCACGAGCAGCAGATGGCCGACATGAGACAGAAACACAACCAGGCGTTCGATGAGATCAATGAGCAGCTGGAACAGGCCAAGAGGGTAATGACGGGACGCTCAGAGGCTCGGTGCTCACAAGCTAAATTAATAATAACACCAGTAACACGAGTTGTATGTGCCGCTCCTGCAGAACAAGGTGTCGGTGGAGAAAGCCAAGCAGGCCCTGGAGAGCGAGTGGAACGAGCTGCAGATCGAGATGAAGACGCTGACACAAGGAAAGTCCGACTCTGAGCACCGTCGTAAGAAGGCCGAAGCCCAGGTTCAAGAACTGCAGGTCAAGTTTGGAGATAGTGATCGACAGAGGCAGGAGATGAGCGAAAAGATGACGAAGCTGCAGGTACGGCGCGGACAGAGGGGAGGTTTCTGTGTGGAGGCGAGGAGAGGCCGATTTTAACTGATTGTTTTCGTCTCGTCCAGTCGGAGCTGGACAACGTGAACGGCCTCCTGAGCGAAGCAGAAGGCAAGAACATCAAATCCAGCAAAGACCTTTCCTCCACAGAGTCTCAGCTGCAGGATGCACAGGTGTGTTTATGAAGCCCAATGCAAGCGGTCTGATTAATCGCTGACTTCTTCCAGCTTTATTTAAGATTAAAACACAGTTTATATGTAGTTTTGACCAATTGTTTCATGCATTCAGTTTTAAAAATTAGTTGTAATGTACATAACAGAGCAAAAAGGTGAAGGAATTGTTAAAGTGACAGGATAAAAAACTGAAACACACACACACTAATATTTAAAGATTAATTGATGCAGTTTGTCAAAAAGAATAAGTCTGCAAGTTGCATATGAGGAGGTTAAAATCTTAGATTAGATTAGATTTATCAAAGTCCAGGAAGCGATGCAACATTTCACACTCCTTTCGTTTCATTATTTCTTTTGCTTTTTTTTCCTTCTAGCTTTTCATTGTTTGAAACCTTTCTTTCTTTTCTTTTTTTCTGCTTGTTCGAAATATAATTTCAAATACCAAATAAACCTGAATTTCTCTAGATTACCTTCATTAGACAGAACACATGTGCCCAGAGTAGCAGGGAGCTTCTTCTAATGGTCACAGTAGGACGTATTTTGCCAAGTTTTACTCTGAAATCTAGTTTTCTTTTTGCTCAGTTTTGTGGGTTTTTTTTCTCTTCTCTCGCATCAGGAGTTGCTCCAAGAGGAGACTCGTCAGAAGCTGTCCCTCTCCACCCGCCTGAGGCAGATGGAGGACGAGCAGAACAACCTGCGGGAGATGCTGGAGGAAGAGGAAGAGAGCAAGAAGAACGTGGAGAAGCAGCTCTCCACTCTGCAGACACAGGTCGGTGCTCCACGTCACGCTGTTATATGTATAGGTGTGTAAAAAGAGAGAAGGACTTCCTCCCTACTGTAGCCTTGATTTATAATAATAATAATAATAATGCATTATACTCAAAGACACTTTATTCAATAGCAGTCCATGATGGCCCCCCAACAGGCCCACATTTCATTCTCTTTTCTTGCACGTCTTTAGCTGGCAGACATGAAGAAGAAGCTGGATCAGGAGGGCTTGTCCCTGGAGGGGGCAGAGGAGGGTCGCAAGAAACTCCAGAGGGAGATGGAGAGCGTGATGCAGCAGCTGGAGGAGAAGAGCGCCGCCTACGACAAACTGGACAAGACAAAAACCCGTCTGCAGCAGGAGCTGGATGACCTGTTAGTGGACCAGGACCACCTGAGGCAGATCGTCTCCAACCTGGAGAGGAAGCAGAAGAAGTTTGACCAGGTAGCAATGACACAAATAAATCACTTAGTTCTTTCTTTATTTGACAGTCAGATGATATAATACTTACTCATAACCCTGTGTGACTGACCCATGACAAAGTAAGAAAAGAAAATCACAAATCTGAAAATTAGGCAGCAGTTAATAGAAAAAAAAAAAAACTTCACTTTCACTGTCACTATCATTTCCTTAAAAAAAAGTGTTTTCATTACCTCTGCTGGTCTCTCCTTTCCCTAGATGCTGGCCGAAGAGAAAACAATTTCTACTCAGTATGCAGAGGAGCGCGACAAGGCCGAGGCTGAGGCCAGGGAGAAGGACACTCGAGCACTGACGCTGGCCAGAGAGCTGGAGAACATGACGGATCTAAAAGACGAGATTGACCGGGCCAATAAGACGCTCAAAGCCGAGATGGAAGATTTGGTTTCCTCCAAGGATGACGTCGGCAAGAGTGTAAGAGACGCTTAGAGAGGGTTGGATCGGGCTCTGGCTTTACTAAAAAAGACATTTCTGTTGTTTCATCGAAGCGATAAAGTTCGCGTCATTGCTCGCAACCGTTAACAAAAGCATCCAAACCTCCGTGTCTGCAGGTTCATGAGCTGGAGAGGGCAAAGCGTGCCATGGAGCAGCAGCTGGAGGAGATGAGAGTTCAGCTGGAGGAGCTGGAGGACGAGCTGCAGACCACCGAGGACGCCAAGCTGCGTCTGGAGGTCAACATGCAGGCCATGAAGGCGCAGTTTGACCGAGACCTGCAGGCCAGAGACGAGCAGGGAGAGGAGAGGAGGAAGCAGCTCGTTAAACAGGTCCAAAAGAAGAACCTGAAACTTCAGCACAGGGATGTTTGATTGACTAAATCACAAGTCAAAAATAATTGTTTTCTCTCCTCCAGGTGCGTGAGATGGAGCTCGAGCTGGAGGATGAGCGCAGGCAGCGTTCCCAGGCGCTCTCCGCCAAGAAGAAGCTGGAGTTGGACCTCGGAGAGCTCGAAGTCCAGATCGATGTTGCCAACAAGGGCCGCGATGAAGCCCTCAAACAGCTGAAGAAACTGCAGGTATTCACTTACACAAACACGAGCAAATGTATTGACAAAGGGAGCCTGGCTTTTCTGGCTGATCTGTAATTTAATTGCTAGTTTGACTGAAAAATTTCACATGATTGGAAACAAAGATGAGTGGAAACAACATAGAAGCCTCATGTTCCAAATTTGACAGGTCTTAAAAAAAACTGCATCCAAACTGTATAGTTATTTATGGCAACAAACAAAGAAAACATGACTGTCTGCTCTCTTCTAAACATTGTCAAATGTGCTCACATACAAATCTGCATCCCGTCACTATGCTGGGTGTGTAACTGCTGTCTGCTCGTGTGCTGTCCAGGCCATGATGAAGGAGCAGATGAGAGAGCTGGACGAGCTGCGTCTGTCCCGGGACGAAGCCGTCAATGGCGCCAAGGAGACGGAGAGGAAGCTCAAGGCCATGGAGGCAGATTCACTGCACTTCCAGGAGGTATGAAAACGACTCGACTTGTTTTAATGCTAAGCGCCCCAACTGTATGTGATGTATTAATGTGTGTGTGCTTCCTCCAGGACCTGGCCACCGCAGAGAGACTCAAGAGACAGGTTCAGAACGAGAGGGACGAACTCCAGGAGGAGATTAACAGCAGCAACACCAAGAAGTACGCACCAAAACGCAGCATTTCAGTCAATGATGCACCCATAAATATAGACACAACAGCAGAAATCTAAAAGTCTGTGTCTTGTTGTTTCCAGCTCTGTGCTGGCAGATGAGAAGAGGAGGCTGGAGGCTCGCATCGCCCAGCTGGAGGAGGAGCTGGAGGAGGAGCAGCTCAACAGCGAGATGGTCAACGACCGCCTGAAGAGAACGGCTCTGCAGGTACGGACACGCAGCGGCTCAGATGTGCTGATCACAGCATTAATCTCACCTGTTTTGTTTGCAAGTGGGAGAAAAGAAGAACTAGAAATGTTTCTTCTCCTTGGTCCTGACCAACTGAACCGAACTTCAGGCGTGAAAGCTCCCTAACACTCCCTCTTCACTGTGTGTGTATTTTTAGACCGAGCAGCTGACCACGGAGCTGAGCACAGAGCGCAGCACCTCCCAGCGGCTGGAGGGGACCCGTTCCCAGCTGGATCGCCAGAACAAGGAGCTGAAACTGAAGCTGCAGGAGCTCGAGGGAACCATCAAGTCCAAGTATAAATCCTCCATCACCACCCTGGAGGCCAAGATCGCCCAACTGGAAGAGCAGCTGGACGTGGAGTCAAAGTGAGCTTTTTTTTTAAAGCATTAGATCCTTTATAGTAGCTGTAATTGTTTGACAAGAGATTTCCTTTTTTTTCTTTCGTGTTACAAAACTTTCGATGCTGAAAGTTTCACTTCTGCCTTCGACTGTGTTCTGATTCTTCACTGCATTTGCTTTTCCTGCTCATCTCAGGGAGCGCCAGCAGGCGTCCAGGTTGGTCAGACGAACGGAGAAAAAGCTGAAGGAGGTGCTGCTGCAGGTCGACGACGAGAGGCGCAACACGGAGCAATACAAAGACCAGGTAAAGAGCGGATAATTAACCCACTGAGCCCTGAGCAGTTTCAGTGGGTTAGTCATTTTTCACTGCAATTTAAAAGTCCTTCACTTCTGTAATAATAATAATTCCAAATAAAATGGAACCAATATATTATCCCTCTATATATAATTTTTCTCCACATCTACATGTTCAACTATTTATATTTTTAAAACCTCCTGTCCGCTCCTCTCTGCTCTGCGTAAACTACCTGCAGCTCAGTCAAAGTTTCCCTGAATCTGATCAGTGCAAATGGTTTATTTTTGGCAAAATTTGAAAATGAAACGAAGAGGATAAAGGGATGTTCACTCTTTTGAGATTTGATTATTTTTCCCGACAGAAGCGTTTATCACATAATTGATTCAGGGACCGAGAGAACTTTGAAAATCCAACAATTTCTCTTTTTACGCTTTCTAGCTATAATAGATGGTGTAGTCTTTTGGGAAATTTTAATCAAATTATAGTTTTTTTTAATTAAACATGCCTTTCAATCCTTGCTGTTCTGCTTGTGTAGTTGTATTGTTGTTTTTGGGTTCCTCCGTCTGTGTCCTCCACACTAAGTGAATTCTCTCGGTGCAGGTGGAGAAGACAAACAGCCGAATGCGTCAGCTGAAGCGTCAGCTGGAGGAGGCGGAGGAGGAGGTGACGCGAGCCAACGCCTACCGCAGGAAGCTGCAGAGGGAGCTGGACGACGCCTCGGAGTCAGCAGACGCGATGAACCGTGAAGTCAGCACTCTGAGGAGCAAGCTCAGGTAGAGACCGCCAACAGTTTTTAGTTGAAAGTTTAAAGGGAACTACATACATTTTTACACCTAAAAGTCGAATCTGAACAAAATAAGCTGAGTGGTGTTAACAGGGTTCTCAAATGCAAATGTTTGATGGAAAAACGACATTGCTTGCTGTGGATGTGAGTTTTAAAATTACTTACGCAGATAAGATATGCTGAAAAAGTTTAATATGTAACTTTTAGCTTTAAAATGTCCAAAATGACTCACTGAGTTGTGTAATGATCCCAAATGTTTTACAACAATTCTCAAACCCAGCTAAATCCCTGATTTGAATCAAAGTATTTTCATTTAGTCTATCCCCTTTGTGCAGGTGTCAGTGTGGTGGTTATCTGACCTTTTTACAAAACTCTTTTTTAGATCTTTGTTTTAAATGTTTAATTAAAAATTTATTTATCATGTTTCTTTTATTAAATCTTGACCTGAAAGGTAACTAAAGCTGTCAGCTTAATAAAGTGGAGTAAAAAGTACAATATTAGCCTCAAAATGTAGTGGAGTAGAAGTATAAAGTTGCATATAATGGAAATACTCAAGTATGTATGTCAATGTATGTCAACACATGTCTAAATTATAAAAAGGCAATACATATATTTTCATTTGATTTAGATTAATTTAGATTTTAGTATTAAAACATTAAGTTGGCCTGTTTAAAATATCACTTTAATATTCTATTATTACTGTATGTCACATCTTTTCTACTTTTTCACCTGGCTGTGTCTGAACCGTTATTTGCTTGTTTTAAAGACGTGGGGATTTGCCTTTCAACATTCGGCGCACCATGAACCGCTCCGGCCTGGACAGCGATGAGGAGGTGGACGTGAAGCCTGAAGCTCCGGAGCCTGCAGCCGAGTGAACGGCAGGCAGGAAAATAAGGAAATGACCGCAGTCAACATGCAGATATAGTAAAGAATTAGCCATGCAAGCTGTCAAGTAAGACTTTTTCTGAGAGGATTTAGCCTTGTAATCCCCTTCACATTCAACGTATAGCCTTATTGTCACTTTCCATATAATACATTTATATTTGGCCAAATATTTGTATTCATCTCAGTAAATGTGATTGGTGTTTTTCTAAGACTTTACACATACTTTTCATGGTCTATTTTTCTACTTATTGGGTATATCATAAAATATTGTGCTTGTAACAAGCCACTGCAGTTTCATTTTATCTGTGCTTAAGGTTTATGCGCTGTTAGCGTGCGAACACTGGACATTTTATGCTTGTTTTGCACACAAATATGGGTCTTTTGGGAGTTTTGATGCAGTTCCAAGCGGTGGGTCACATTTTCTAGTGTCAGTATGAATCTGTACTGTATGCTTTTCCTCTCACCGTGTCATCCTTTCACGTTATTACCTCAACCAATTTTGCACAATGCCAACACAAACAAAAAAAACGGACACAAGAATGGAGATTGTTTGGTTCATCGGACGTGGTGTAGTCGAAATGCAGAAATGTTGGTGAAAATGTTGGTACAAATATCGTACAGTCGTCTGTGGTCGCTTGGTTGATGTATCATCTTTCACTGGTTTTACACTTCTTTGCTTGGTGGTGGGTCATCGTGTACTAGCTCTCACTGTTGGATGTTCTGCGCTATGCTTTGCACAGCAGAGGGGATTTTCTATTAGCACATTAGCTGGAATGTTTTCATGCATATTTTAGATTACACTGTATTATCAGACAAATTACATGTCCTATTGATGCCAATATTTTAAGGCTAATCTATATTTTATCAAAGGCCTTAAATGCAATAAATTGACAAATTATAAAATGCATCTGATGTCCTTGTATTTTGTCTGAGTTGACTCAATTTTAAGTTATTTGCTTAAAAGATGCATCTATATTTTTCCATTCATGACAATCTTTTTTTTTTTTAATCTTTGAAACAGAAACATGATCCTAGCATCCTCCCATCTGTGAAAAAAGTTTTCTTTTTATTCTCGCTGTTATGACTGTGGTCATTTTTGTGCAAAACTACTGTGAGTATGTGTGCCCTGCGTTGTGGATTTCTTTTTTGTATGCAGATTAGGGTGTGCCATAGCCGCTGTTCGATTGGTGGATAGGTTCCACGCCCTGGCTGTGATTGGCTGCAGCCGGAACCACCTGCTATAAAATCAGTCAAGATAGCGGCTCCCAGTGGCAGCAGGCAGCACAGCGGGCATTCCCCTCATCCTCCTCCTCTCCCAACCGAAACCCTTTTGTATTAGTTTTTTGAATAGGTTCAGTTTGAATAGTAAGGGTGGACTGCCAGTTTTGTCATTCCCCTTTTCTCTTGTTTTAGTTAGTCAGGGAGGTAAATTTGTTGTCATTTGTTTTATCAGTAAGATTTCTGTTTGTTATTTTGGCCTTTGTCCACCCTGAAGCCTAATAATCTACTTGTATTAACTTGAATTATCTTTGTGATAAATATTTTCTGTGACCTTTGAGCCAACAGTTGTTTGTGGCTACTTGGGAGATGGGGAAGATGGGGCTCCTTCATGATATGTCCTAGCCCCCCTAGACTGGGGCATAACACTCGCACTTGTTTCTCAGGGCATTCAAATATCAGGCATTTGTTTACAATTATTGGATTCTAAATGAAATAGGTTGCAGATCATTACATTTACAGTTTTACTGCCAGAATTTGACATTTTTGTCGACCACCACTGACTCTTAGCAGGTTAAATAATAAAGTATACATAGTTGCACATGTTGTCCTTATTAATGCACAGTATGTATGACACAAACTGCATAACCGGTGAAAAGATACATTTTATGATAACTACTTTTAGTATGTGAATAACAGAAGTCCACAGCGACACCCTGTGGTCACTGTAAGAATTACACAGTAAGCGTACCGGCTTTTCTGCTAACAAATTCTAACTGAAACAGCAGAATATGAGCTTCATATTCAACATTTATTTGTACCTTATAATTCAGATCTTGCAGTGACTCAAATTTTTTCACTGCCAAACCAACCAGTGCACCCTGTGATTAATAATAATTTGCTACAAGAAAGTACTAACTATCACACCATTTAATTTAACAAAGAAAGAAAATAATAGCATGCCTCTTAAAAGTAATATAAATAGTAACACATTAAAAATGAAAAATAGCGATTTTGATGAAAGACCACTTCCAAAAAAGGAGTACATTTTAGCTTCTGTCATTTCTGACAAGGCTGTGATAGATATTTAATTCAAAATAACACCAGTTTTTAATTTAGGACCACTTGATGGGCCTGAAGTGAGAAATTAGGCATCATTACCGCGACATTTCCGTTAACAGTAGTGCATACATGTTATCACATTTAAAAATGAATTCATGAATTAAATTAATAATAATATATAAACCTCAGTAAAAAGTGCAAGTGGTGTTTTATCTTTCCACATTTAATACAATATGTGCAGCCATAAAACGGATAAGTTTTACTTATTTGTTGTTACAGTGTGAGCTGTCACTGAGTGTGTGACAGGAATGATGATGGTGTATTGACGTTTCACTAGAGGTGAACTTTGTTAGCCAGATGCTAACAGTCGCAGCAGCACAGCAATGAGCGTTAACTTACAGCAGTCACTGTTGTATGACAGATATTACTGCGGTTAAATATTATTTCTAAAGAAAGCTACTTTTGGGACTCGACCCACGGCAGGACTTAAACAGTGTCACATATTCAATTTAGAGGAGAGTCGTTACTAAAGTTGAATAACTTACTAAAGCGAGCTAACACTGGCGTTAGCTAGCTGCCGAGCATCACCTGAAAGTTCTGTATTCAGTCAAGTGTTTGCTCTCATTAGACTCTGAAGAGACCTTCACGGAACAGATTACCACTGCAAATACTAAACATGGGCTTCCTGAAGCTGGCAGGTGTGGCCATCACCTTCATCAGCCCTTAACACACTTCAAAGTCAGGTAAGAGGAGCTAGCATGCTAAGTGCTAACTAGCTAGCCTAGTACGCTAACGTTAGGGTGTCGTTATCTGGCTAAGTGAAGTTATTCAAAACAAAGTGTCCATCATACATGTGATGTTTTGCTGTAACCAGTCGCTTGTCGCCATATCTGATTTTATATTAACCGGCTTGTCAGTGTTAACGTGTCCTGAGAGGCTGCTGTCACATTTCCTTCATCATAGCAAACTCTGACAGCTAGTTAGCCAAATTAGCTTGCTGCTGCTCCAGACTTTACAGCAAAATTATCTTATTATTGTTTTTGAAATGTGACTCATGGCTGCCATCTGACTTCCTCACTTTAGTAACGTTGGCTGACATTATCCAGCTTCAAAACGGCAGCACCAGGGGAGAAGCTGGACTCAGCATCCAGGTCAAAGATGGAGTTAGCAGCGGTGAGTTGCACCTGCAGGCTGCTGCCACTGTTGTAGTCATATAACTATAAATTTATGATTTTGGTTATGGTCATCGTACAGCCCATGTGCTCATTCTGTCAGAGAGTGAATTAACTTATATTTTGTCAGCAGTTATTTTCCCGCACAGATAACACAGTTCTTTTAACACCCTGACATCATTTAAAACTCAGTCATTTATATTAACCATCACAAATATTTATTCAGAACTTATTGCTGATGCTTATTATACCCTCCTGTAAACTCATGTATGTTAATCTGTTGCATCTCACGTAAACCGTGCTTGCAAGAAGAAGTGTGTTAGATATTTCTCAGTTCATTGATTGAAAGCCCCAAGAAGAGTGCTGGAGAGCAGCTGGTCTCAATGCAGGCTGGGTACACCATGACATAGTTCAAGCAGGATCTCAGTCAGAATGCACACTAATCAAAACAATACCTTACATTTTATCTTCTTGGGCAGCTAGTCCTGCCTCGTACAGAGGTTGGACTTACACACAACCGAGTGTTATCATGTGCAGCATTTTTGTCGGAGAATGTAACAAAGCAAATTGTGTTTGGGTGTTCTCTAGGCGGCGAGGGTAAGATATTGAAAGAACAGCTTGACCAGAATAGTTGATTAGCATAATCAAAGTACAGTGGTGTGTCATATGAAAGATACAAAAGCATTCAGGGTTCAGCTATGTTCATGTTGTGGCTACTTAACAAGGTTAAACAGAACACTCTATACTGGCATACAAGAATATATTCAACAAATGAATGGTAAAATCTAAATCCTTAACATGTAGCCTATAGTGGAATATCTCAACACATATCAGACACTAATAAGGAAATTAATGTAACAAGTGTAAGCTGCAAACTAATTGCCTTACTTGGGATCAATAAAATAGTCTGAATCTGAAATACAGCCAGATGTTTTTCTGTTTTAGTGAGTGTGTTGTGACCGTACAATAATTTTCTCCAGTTACACATTTTCACCTTTAACTATTTTACTGTCCAACCAAGATACTG
Organism: Serranus cabrilla; assembly: GCA_903364295.1. Classification (NCBI taxonomy): domain Eukaryota; kingdom Metazoa; phylum Chordata; class Actinopteri; order Perciformes; family Serranidae; genus Serranus; species Serranus cabrilla. The sequence continues at coordinate 55,166 of CAFUXE010000108.1, read as the reverse complement.
GTCGCTGATCAATGATTAAAAAGTATCTGGTCCAACTTGATGGCAGCAGTTAAAAAAAACATGTGGGCAACACTGATAAAAAATCCTTTATTACGTCACATATTGTCACATATAAAATGTTCTGGAAATTCAATAATTCTTGTGTAAAAACCTGACAAACCAGTGACTTCAACACATTGTCAGATTCATACTATAAACTTATATTACGTGAATTGGTCGTAGTTTTTGATTTGCAACAATGCCCACAATTACCTAATACATCTCAAATATTGAAAGGTACAGTTTCTTGCTCATCCAGAGCAACACTGAATGCCATACTTCTGGATTATGAAAGACGTCTTTTGCACATGGTAACGAGAAAACTATGTGGTTTAATTCTAAATAAATAAAGTCAGATTCCTACCAAAGATGGCACAGAGCTGATGTGAAGGGCATTATTGAAACATGTAGTGTAGTGGCTGAATTGTTGACCTAGCCCCCCAGACGACGCACACACATACACACACACACATACACACAGAGCCACTTCATGACTCATGCTGTTTGACAAAGATGCAGTTTAGCAGTGAGCTTTGCAGAGGGGGAAATACAGATGTGTTGGTGTGTCTGAAAGATAAAGATAGAAGCCCATAGAAAAACGCAGGCTGGATTAAGCTTCTGCTTGGCTGTGGAACGGGGGGGAGGGAGGACGAGAAGCAGGAGAAAGCCATTGTGGGTCGGCAGCAGAGAGACAGAGAGAGAGAGAGAAGGAAGGAAGGAAGGCTTGTGAGAGAGATGGATGTTTATTTTATAATATGCTGTTTTTAATAGCAGCATCACAGAGAGAGAGAGGGAGGTGAAAGAGGGCAAAATGCAGGAAAAGCAGGATTCTCAGAGTCGAGCCCCGGGCAACCTGGGGAAGGTAGGAGTGTGTGTTTGTGCGTAATGTGTGCATTCAAGAGGGCATGTGTGTATGTGTGTGTAGAAACTACATATAGTATGTTCTGAATGTTGTGTGTGAAGCAGGCAGCTTTATGCTGCATATTTTTTTAGGTTCATTTGGAGTACTTGTGGTTATCATTATTGCCTTATTTTAACCTTTTTTCTCTGAGTTTACATGTTTGTTTTGCATAACTGTTCAGTGTCTGTCTGCCCATGTTTATGTCTCGTTTGTCCATGAGGCATATAACCACAGATAATGTCAAGTCTCACTTTAATTCTACCCAACAGCCCGTGTGTGTGTGTGTGTGTGTGTGTGTG
>CAFUXE010000108.1:28142-43128 GCA_903364295.1 Serranus cabrilla | reverse complement strand
AATCTCGACACTGGTTTGCAATTCATCAACCTAAGTTAAGCCTCCATTTCCATAGGAAGTTCTGCTTAGGATGTTGATTTCCATTTGACCTTGAGAAACAACTGGTGAAAGTAGCTCTGGTTTGAACTCACATTGTCCTGCCTGTCTTTTTCTATTGAACAATTACATAAAATAAATGACAAAAGAGTATTTTTCAACAACAGCTTGATTTCCTCAGAGTTTCTGAGGTGCACCTGAATGCACCATGAAGTCCCTGTGGTGCTCACAAGCAAATATTGCAAGGTATGCCTGGTTGTACTAGCATTGTTGGCTTCAACACCATATCCTGCCTGTTTTTTGCTATCGAACATTTACATAAAATGCATTATGTACTGTTTTAGTAAAACAGCAAATGATTGTGTTGCAATTAACTCTGTGACCTATCAGATTCTGTGATGTCAGAGGGTTACTATCTAAAAAGGCAGGAGGGGTTGAAATAATATTGTCAGGCCCTGCAGATTTACTGTTTTAGAAAATGCCACCAGTATAGCATGTCACAATTTGTGGTAACAGGAGTGAAAGTAGCACATAGGTTAAGATTGTGATCATGATAAAACAAACAAAAGATAACAAAGCAACACATGGTCTGGTCACAGAATGCAATCGGTGAAATGTTGTAAAATCAGAAACAATAGATGGTAACCTAGAGATACTTGTATGTTGTTGACTCTCATGTACAATCTGCTAAGTGGATTTAGTTCTAAGGATAGAGAACATGCATGTCTGTGTTTATGCATGTTTTTGTTACCCCTGTGGGACCTTTTCCAGTGTCACACTTTGGCACCCACCCCCCTACTTCTGGTGCCCTTGTTCAGACCCCACATATACTTAATCTTGGTGTTCATTTTTATATCAACTGCACACCTGTACAGTTTCGTAAATCCTTTCTGCTGATCTCAATGACAAAACCTGTCTGCAGATAGACAGACAGACAAATACTTACCGTCTGTGGTAGTTACTGTTAAAGTCGGTGTCTCCAGGACCACATTGTGTCATAATCACACACACAAACACAGACACACGTAAGGCCGTACTTGCACAGCAGTGCTTTCAGCTGGATGCTCATACTGGCATGATATCCTGCTGATATTTAGCAGGTATAACGTTATTCACTATCTTAGTTTATTGTGTTGGCACCAGGCCTGGTACTTCAGAGGGTCGCCGTTCACCCACAGCCAGCGGTCCTCCAGGTAACGCAGGCAGACCCACACCGGCTCAGTGATCAGACCTTCCTGGACCTCTCTCTGGGCCAGAAGGAGTCCGGTCTCAGAGAGCAGGCTGGTGAGGTTAGTGTTTTGCTCTCTGCAGTGCTCCAGAGCCTCCTCCCAGGACTTCTTCACCTCCACCACGATCAGATCCAAGCAGTAGAAATTGTGGGTGGCGTAGTTTCTCCCAACAGTCCATCCTTGCTGCTCGCTGTACCAATAGCCATATTTATTATAATAATAAGAGGAGGGGGATGATGGAGAATACCAGTTTAGGTAGGTGGCGTTCGCGCCTCCGGACCACTTCCATCCAGTGGGGCTGCTGTCATCACTGTAGAGACCCATCCACTCGTTCCTTTTGAACACCTCTTCCTCCAGCTCAGTGGTGAGAGGCGACAGGTCAGTGTAGAGGCTCCTGCAGTGACTCTGAGCATTCTTCCAGGTCATTTGACTTGATATATAAACATGTTTTGCAGACAAACTGCACATACTTGTAATAATGATGAGCGCTCTGAAGACGGACATCTTCACCCTGGTTCAGAGTTTCTCTGGCTGGAATGAAATTGTAGATTTGTTCTCTTCCTCTTGGTTTGATTAAGGGACAAACGTTTGCATGCATAGAAACAACAGATGAGAATCAACAATTCAAATAATGTGTCAACAAAACCAATGTTTAGGACGGACGCACCCAGTTTGCTTACCATGTTGAGACCAAGAACAGATCTTTTCACAGTAACTTTTAAGAAACTGATTAATTAAAAAAAGATAACTTTGATGACTTACTTTGAAACAAATTTATCATTGAGCTTTGTCATTTATTGTTGTTTGAATCGATATTGGTAAGCTCTTTCTTTTTTTTAATATGCTTTTTTAACCATCCAACAACATAATACAATTAATAAAACAAAAAGACAGACACACGACAAGAACCAGAGCATATCAGACAAAAAAAAAATTAGAATAAAGAATAAATAAAGAATAAAATAATTAACTTAATTAAAAATGATACAAAAAAAAAATACAATGTTTCATTAATGGGAATATATAAAATTGACTAATTACCTACACACCTGGACGATAAAAACACAGAAACTGTCTTTGATTTTATCTTAACTGATGAAATTCGAAGACATTCCTTAAATGAAGGTTTTTCAGAGCTCTCTCAATATGTGAGGACTAACCTTTATATTGAAACAATTCCAATATATGCATTTTTAAATTCTACCTAACTATTCTGCTAGTGATCTTTTAGCACTTTTGTTCACTTCTTAGTCGGCTAATATAAATACCAGTAGACCATTATTAACCAAAATAACTATTTTACTGTCCTGCATTAGGACATGGATTTATAAACTGTAGAAAACCCCAGTTTTACCTGTTTTACTCTATATACTTTATTTTCTCTCGGAGCATGTGAATGCACCATATGCCTTGGTGGGGCTCTGTCCTCTCTGAGTCTATGATGGTGTGAGTCTGTTAGAAAAACATTTTCAGTTCAGTGTGCTGCTAAAAGAGAAAACTGTTGTAACCATCCTGTTTTTACTGTAAATGTACAACCTACCAGAAGTATTGCCTTAGTGATGATAACTATGCTTTGTTATGTATCCTTATTAGCATTGATTTCAGTGTGTTGAATGAATGTTTTGCCACTGTGTGAAAGTCTGTGATGTACCTGACACGTTTATATTAAATTCAGTCACGAGCTCCTTTTGTGTGACTGGGTAAACAAGACATCAAACGGCAGTGACACATTCAAATCCTTGTGTCTCTTAAACAAATTATGACACCATCACTTCTCATGTAAGTGAAGGATTTCATTTAGCAGCTGCATCAACTCCTGTGTGAGGTTATACTGGTGCAAAAAGCTTTTGGAATCAAAGTGTTTGTATATTACACTTTGAACTTATTTAGATTTTAAATTCTGTAACTTTTGTTTATATTTTAGATGTTAAATGACACCCTCAAACAGGAGTTATTATGATGATCACTGCTTAGAAAACATAAATACATTTGATGTAAATAAAGATATGTACGAATATAAATAAAAAATACAAATATAGAAATACATTTTATGTAAATAGAGATATAAACAATTAGAAATATTAGTACATTCAGATATGTACAAATATGTTTATAAGCAACAACAGTGTAAGTGACAGATTGAATAATTGCACACAGTTTCTATAGAAATTCTGTATTGCACAGATTAATTATTATAAATGAAGTTATGAATTATGTGATCATAGCTGCTGACAGTGGTCAGTCTGTGAGTCAGGGTGTCTGACACTGAGGGAGACATTAATGGTTGGATGGGCACAGGTAGGAATGACTTCCTGTGGCGTAGAGTGGTGCATCTTGATGGGATCAGGCTCCTGCACTTGAGCAGAACGCCATGTAGACGATGTGAGACACTATCTGAGGCGTTTAGATTAGACATCCATATTTTACAGTGAATATGAGATGGAGACAGTTAATTAGGAGACTACATAATTATTGCAAGTTACACTGTACTTACAGCACGTCATGTGAGATGATTAGAGAAAGCTCAGACAAATTACAGAATGTTAATTTTTTCATTTCTGCAGGTTTCACTTAAAACGGTCCACCCCAGATGGGACTCGAACCCACAATCCCTGGCTTAGGAGGCCAGTGCCTTATCCATTAGGCCACTGGGGCAACTTCGATACAAACTAGGTCCAATACAAAATTCAATACAAATGTGGTGTATATTTGCTAATGAATTTCTCAAAGTGTGCTTCATGGTTGTGTCTTGTTGGAGAAATGTATATTTGTTTAAATCATTTGCGGCGTGCAGCAGCCATTTCTCTCTCTCTTCCGTTGCTAGGCAACGAGGAACAAACCACCTTATCAAGTTTAACACAGAAGAGTCGAGCTGTTTCCGGTTGAGAGCTCAGTTCGACGTAAAAATAAATGTAATGTGAAATATGCATTCCGAAACGGTTGCAATGTCCTAAACCTCAATTTAATTGTCAACCACAACCTGGAGTTCAGTCCGCTTAGAGGTGTACAGAGGAGTGATACGGTAAGGGCTATAAACAACAATATGCCCCTGAGGTGTTTAACCGCCTCACTACATTGGCAGGTCATTTGCTCATGCCTTTAATTTGAAAATTCAAGAGCGGAAGAAGAAATATATGCTGCCGTTAAACTATCATGTAGCAAACAAGATCGCACATAACTCTCCAGAGGAAAAAACGTGTTGAATTGTAGTTTTATCACTGCCACGTTAGTCGTAAGAGAGTCCAGATCACGCTGGTAGCGTTATCTGGCCTGTTTTAATGTAAGATAAAACTAGATAGCTAAAACTTGACGTTAGATAGCGAGCGTAACAGCTAGCTAACGATAGCTAACAGTTTGTGTTTGCGTTGATAGGGCGACTTAACGTTCCCTAGGTTAGTGATAAACAAGTCTTAACCATCCTGTTTAAGAAGACTGGTCGACATGGTGAGTACATGTTTTTTGCACATCTCATGTCCGGCACATTATGCTGTCTCTTAAGTTATCCTGATTCTGAAAATGTCGTGCAGTCCTGCGGTAACTTGAGACATTCAAATGTTGTTACACCTTGGCAGATCCTCTCTCGCGTCAAGCCAGCCGTGGGAGGAGAGGCACCGGTGAGCATCGGTGAGAAAAAGAAGAAAAACAAAACAAGGGTTCCCCCCTTGGAGGAATACCTGCAACAGAGAGACTACCTAGGGGCTTTGACCCTGTTAGAGGTACTTACCCCACATGGCACATGATCATGCCCTCTGAAACCCAAGCAGGTTCAGGGCTTTTGTTTTTGTTGCTCTTTTTACATTTCAATGCAATATAAAGGTCCTGTAGCTCTATGGAAAGTGGGATCAACACAAACATGTATTTTGTGCAGTATTACACAGGTATAATAAAAACGAATAAATGCAAGTCGATTTTCTCTGGAATTTACACTTTACAATTTTCTAAGTGTCCACAACTATCATGGATATTGGGGATAGAAATGTTTCCCCATGCATCCTCTACTTCCAGTACCTCCTGTCCTCTCTGCTCTTTGTAAACAGCCAACAGGATATATAGTGTAGCAGATGAGGTCAGATGATTTAAATTATACTATGGAGAGATAAACTAGATTATTGTGAAGTGGTCACACTAGGAATATTATGTAAATGCATTTCAGTATAGGTGCTTGACTGATATATATCAGCCGATGTTAGCTAATTGCAGATCTAATGGTTTTGGTGTAAGTTTAGGCCAACAAGTATCAAGAAATCCAAAGTAGGTGTGATATTTAGAAACAGTGACAATTACTTAGTTTGTCCACCAGAGAGCACTGACAGGTTTATTTTTTTTAACTGAAAATGTCCCTCATACCTATGACCACACACACACACAAAACATCCAAGGCTCCATATTAAGATTGTACAGTTTGTCATTCTGTTAAAGTAAATGGCCAAACTGTCTTTTGCCTGCTTCTGATTGATTATTAAACCTGCTGAAATATTATGTTCTTTTTCTATGATCAAACCATGATTATCTTTTACTAATTTCAAGAATAAAGCAGCAATTTCCTGTCATAAAAATATCCAATTGTAATAATTAAGGTGAGTGATTCAGTGAGACTGATCTACTGGACTAACTTGCCCCCTCTGGCTAAATAAATGATTGCTGTACTTTCATAAAGGGGTTATTACTAATTTTTTCAACTGCATTTCCACCTGCAGATTATCCCGTGTCGTGCCCTGGAATTAATGACTCAGAAATAGAATCACTCCCACATCGATGCTCCAGCCTGCACTGTATTACTGAATGCTGCTGCTGATTTGTTGCTGTGTCATCTCCAGTTTCAGAGAAGTATTGGCGAAAGGGGAGCAGGAGGGGAGCATGCAGACCTCTGGATCGGCTACTGCGCCTTTCACTTGGGTGATTACAAGAGAGCTATGGAGGTATTTTTTTTTGTAGGAATGTGTGTCTGAATGAGTTGGTGTGGCTTGGCACAGAAAACTTTAAATAAAGTACCTTGGATGCAATGTTTAAATAATTAGTCATTCTGAATAACTGTTGAAAATATGCATATGGTTGTGACTGCTTTTTGCATATTCAGATTGCATGTGTAATATTTCCTTCTCATGCTCTGACAGGAGTACAAGTCTCTGACCATGAAACCAGAATGCCCTGATGAGGTGTGGGTCTTCCTGGCCTGTGCTCTGTTTTTCCTGGGGCTCTATAAAGAGGCCGAGGAGGCTGCATCTAAGGGTAGGCTGTCAGCTGTTACATCCATAGATTTATTCCTTTAGTGTATGCTAACACATGCACTCAACCCACTTGCTCTACAGTACACTGTAGCACTATTCAGCATTTGATTAGCTCATCAATGCATTATTAAGATCTGAACAAAATGTGAAATCTGCATATCTGAGTTTCTCAGTTCTTTCTTTCAGCCAAGGACCCACAAATAAAACTGAATATCACAGTGACCCCCTCACATTTGTCATAATGTAGTTTTAGTTATGTGAAAGATAACACAAAAATGTATTAGATTTTTATCTAATATAATAAAGATTGTAGACATTTACTTAACATATTTGTACATTTTTAGAATGATTTATGAATGTTCATATTCAGAATTCAAGATTATTTGTTGACCTATGAAGCCTTTTGTGAAAAAAAAAATCTTTTGTCACGATTTAAATGAATGAATCTAGACATATATTCAGTTTAGAAGAGTAAAGAAACTAGAAAATGTACACAAAATCAGAATTTTGACTCTTAAAGCCGATAAATGGATTATCAAAATAGGTGGTGTCTAATTCATGAATTAACTTATTATTAAATGTGCCTGTTATTGGCATGTGGTTTGCTGTCTAACTAAATCTGGGTGTGTTTTGCTTTCTGTAGCACCGATGTCCCCCCTCCAAAACCGACTGCTCTTCCACTTGGCTCACAAGGTTGTAAAACGACTCTTATTAGCTTTTACTATTGTGTGTTTAATTGTCCTCTCTGCCTGCTTGATGACAAATGATTCACTGCTGTGCCACCCTGCACTGCACATGCAGGTTTATGTGTCAGATTTGAGAGAAACCTACAGCTCTGTATTTATGTCGCTATGGATGTTATCTTGTTTCCTCTCAGCACAACCATGAGGAAACCTTCATGGTATTTCCAGTGTTTGTGAATTCATCTCAACACAGACCTGATAAAATCCTTTGGGTTACACTTTACTTTTCTGCTGTTGTATGAGATGTATGAGTATTTCCAGTTTTTATGAGCTGCTTGTTCCTCAGTTTGATTCATGTCTTCTTGCTTCCCCCCCAGTCTTTTCAGCTTTTTGTGTCATCGTGACCACATTTCTGAATGATGCATTCTTTCATTGCCCCTCGTCTTCAGTTCAACGATGAGAAGAGGCTGATGGGTTTCCACCAGAACCTGGAGGATGTGACAGAGGACCAGCTGAGCCTGGCATCCATCCACTACATGCGCTCCCACTACCAGGAGGCCATAGACATCTATAAACGCCTCCTTCTGCAAAACAGGTCTGTGCTTTTCCACTGCTTTTACTCTCCTAAATTGGTTTCACGGTCCTGCTGCACTTGGGTGCGTGTGCCATCACGGCACCGCCTTGACAGGTGTGAGTTGTTAATTTGAGCTTCACGCCTTGCGAAACCATAAAGATAATTCAAGTGTCAGTGCAGCTGATCTGCTGAGCTAGCTTCCTCTATCACTGATGTACTGTATCTGAAGAGGCGAGGGCAAGAAAGTGAAAGACTTTGATTTCACTGTGCCACTTCTTCAGAGATCTACTCGTGGCTTTGTGGCATCTGTAGGCCAAGGTGCAGCTGAGGTTTAAGGTTTTTTTCAAAGTTGACAGCAGTTTAAGTTACATGCCTCTGCAGCAGCTCTGAGCACACTTTTTGTTGGAATGCAAATGAGACTTAGTGCTACTCATCTATTTCTCTCAAATGCTAACAGAAAAATGCAAAAGTTAAAAAATACCCTATGCAAACATTTCTCTTTTTTGATTGCTGAATAACAGGCCCATTTTCCTGAAGCCTTATGTTCCTTTTGTTTGCTAGCTTGCAATTATTAGCTCCTTAAAAAAACTAATTTCTGGCACCCAGGTGTTCAGATGTGTAATTAAATCTGCATACACACTACAACATCAAGCAAATAAATAATAGTGAATTATGAAATGAATAGCTCGGTTAACAATTACAACCTGTTTATGTTGATTTAAAAAAGATAAGTGTCTGATAGCAAAGGAATAAAAGAACCACTGATGGTGGTGGTAGGTGGGACAGATGTTGATTCTTTCTTACTTTAATTATGACATATGGATGATAATGTTTGCTCAACAAATGATAAAATATAAGAGGGATGGTTATACTTTTGGATTTGAAGTATAGCAATATAATGTGATGTTTGCCCTAATTGTCATTACTATTGGATAAGTTAATAGCTGCTATGGGTTCAATGACACTTGCCCTGGTTGCTATTATTATTATTGATATATATCCTATTGTTAAAGTGGTACAGGAGTGATAGCAATATGATGATTTGTTTTATGTGGTGTTACCTCTTTTGAAAAGCAATAAAAAGTCAAATTGCAAAAATAAATAAAAGCCAGTAATGTTTTCTCTCCTATAATAATTCTGTAATCCAGTTTATAACCTCGTTGTATCTTGTTTTTCAGAGATTTCCTCGCCCTGAAAGTTTACGTGGCTCTGTGTTACTACAAGCTGGACTACTACGATGTGTCCCAGGAGGTTCTGGCCGTGTACCTGCAGAGCATGCCGGACTCCACTATTGCCCTAAACCTCAAGGCCTGCAACCACTTTAGACTCTACAACGGCAAGGCAGCCGAGGTACTCAGTGTTCGACTGCGGCATATGCTGGCTGATATTTTTGCTGTTCTTTTTATGATTTGTTTTCACATTGTCACACACAGAGCTTGTGTAAGGTCTGTCGCTCTCTGTGTAAGAATAGATCGCCCTAAAGGTTAAACCTGCAGTGCAGAACCTTTCCCTCCGCCTTCTGGCAGTGGGAGTAAATATGATATATAGCTTATGACCTATGCCAACAATTCCAACAAATATTATAATGGGCAGATATTTTGAATTAAAGCAACAGCTCACAGTGAGAATTAAGTAATTAAATGTATTTTTAGCGGTGGTAATGTACAGTATTTCTTTTATTTAGCACTGCATGCACCATTACAGCTGAGTCAGTAACAGCTCGTCCTTTCCATTACTTTGAGGAGAGTAACTGGTGGTAGGTGTGACTTATTTATGCTCTCTCCCCCTCTTAGGCTGAGTTGAAGAACCTAATCGACATCTCTTCCTGCTCCTTTGAGTTTGCTAAGGAGCTTATCCGACACAACCTGGTAAGCTCTTCACAAGCTCTAACTGCGCGTGTGTAGCCGTGTGCTGGCGTGTGTGCGCACACCGGTGACTTACATGCTACTTTTCCACACTCTGAATCCCTCCCGTGTGTACCGCAGGTGGTGTTTCGCGGTGGGGAGGGGGCATTGCAGGTGCTGCCTCCTCTGATCGATGTGATCCCCGAGGCCAGACTCAACCTGGTCATCTACTATCTCAGACAAGGTGTGTGGCCGTGGCATTGCAGTATTTTGGAAATAGGAAAACAAGGAAAAGATTCTGCGTGAAATGCCTTTGTATCTGAAGATATGTCCGTACACATTTCTATTAAATGTACTCTCTAATCAGTAGTCTATGAATAATACAATAATATATGACACAATGAGAGCACACTCTTTTATTTATAACTGCTTTAATTATAACATTTGTTTAAAATCATTGGGGTGTTCAAAAAAAAGCAACAAACTGTAAAGATAATTCTCTTTTTTTATTAAAGGAATAATTCAGATTTTTTGCAGTGGGGCTGTATGAGTTACTTATCCATAGTCAGTGTATTACCTGCAGTATTTTGCAGTCAGCACAACTCCATTTTGGAGAATAAGGCAGGAGCACCAGCACAGAAGTGGAGCAATGCACTGCTGCCGATGGGGGCAGCAGCAAAACTTTCTTTAGCTAAAAAAAATTAATCAATATTAGTTTAAGTTTTTGCCATATTTTAAATATTTTCACTACTTTTTTACCATCTTCAGTGCTGTTTGATGAATGTTTGTACTGTAAGGTGGGAGATAGCAGGATGGAAATTGCTGTCACTGCAAAACTCATCCAGCTTATCGGTGGCCATTTTTATTTTATTTTTCATTCTGTAATTTGTACAGAAAATAAGCAGCCTTTTTGCCATTTGGGAGGATTGAAACTTTTTTTTAGGTCGTTCTGCTCTCTGCACTTCTTTTTTTTATGTGTTTCTAATTTTGTTAAGAATGTGTGACTCTGCAAAAAAAGTCTGCAGGTACAAATACAGAAACCTGAACCTTCCTGTCAGACAGCTCTTAACCTGGCAGAACACTGGACTAGCTGGTCTACTGCTGCCTCAAACGTTTAGTTTATTTAAGTTGTTGTGTGACTTAAGTGAATCCAAAGTGAACTTTTAAAACACCAAAGTCCCTCAATAACGATCAAAGCCACAGTAGAAGAATGACTGTTTTTGTCAAAGCAGTCTGGTTGATAGATAATGGCTTCAGTTGCTTGTTGGAAAGGGCTGTCTGATGGTGAGGAAAAGCTGTGAAAATATTCTAAATATAGCGGACACATAGCTTCTGTGTCCGTACTCCCACCTGCTTTTCCAAACTGGGGGCGTGCGGACCGCCATCTATTGTAGGTAATACACTCTCTACCTTATACAACCCTGTGTAAATACATCTGAACTTTCCCTTTATGTCCTTAGACTGTCAGATTTATCATGCTGCATTTAATTTAAAGGCATCCTCCCTGTTGTTACTGTTAACAAAGTAAACAAAGTGTCATATTTCAGGATTTTTATCCATTTTATCCTTGCAGACGATGTCCAGGAGGCCTATAACTTAATCCAAGATTTGGTGCCCACGACACCTCAGGTAATGATTCAAGATGTAAATATTTGCTCTCAAAAAAAGACTCCGGATCTGCTCAGTTTAACTTAGTACAGAAAGTATACAGTAGCCACAAGCAGCGCTAATATTGACCACTTCTGCTATCAAGGCTTTTTTGGTTTAAAGAAAAAAAGTCCAATGAAAACCAGCATCATGGCAGATAAAATAAAGCCTGTTAATAAACCTCTTCTGCTCGCTCCGCTGGTGAGTTCCTGAAGAGTCTTTTCTTTTCTGTCACCAGTTTAATTTTCAGAAGCACCTCAATATTGCCTGGATCTGAAAGCCTGTGAAATTGATGAAGTGTTTAGTTTGTTTTGTTTATCTTTTATGCATTTGTTAATGTGTTGGAAGTACATTTGGAAGCAGTGCTGGAGGAAAAAAAGATCAAATGATTGATAAACCCCTCTGTTTATAAAATTGTTTCTATTTTTTTCCCAGAAGTAATGGCTTTTAAGTGTATTTTTCTTTCACGTTCTCTATCAAGATAATCAGTGTTGCCTTCTGGTCCCTTCAGTGAAACAATTTGCAAAGGGAGGAAGTGGAGTTTTTTTCTTTTTTTTACTTTGATCATTTATTTTCTCAGGAGTACATTTTGAAAGGAGTGGTAAATGCAGCATTGGGACAAGAAATTGGATCAGTGAGTATTTCTGTCAAATAAATAGTCACACACAAAATAAAATGGGATAAGAGCGCGTCTGAGTGACAAATGCTCGTTACTGTGCTTTTATCTTTCAGAGAGATCACTTGAAAATCGCTCAGCAGTTCTTTCAGCTGGTCGGAGGCTCGGCCAGTGAATGCGGTACACTGAGAAGAAATTTGATCAATACGAGCATTTAAAGCAACAATGTACGAGGACGTGTGTGTAACATGTTTTTCTCACTTTCAGACACAATTCCTGGCAGGCAGTGCATGGCCTCCTGCTTCTTCCTCTTGAGGCAGTTTGAAGATGTTCTCATTTATCTCAACTCAGTCAAGGTTAGTGTTGCTCAGCACAAGGCACGCATTGTATGAAGTATTCCAGCGAAGAGTCTCGGTGAGATTACTTTTACTGAGCTATCAACATGTAAAATGGGGATTAAAAAAGTCTCCCACACACTGGATGACAAGTGTCACTTCAGATGACGAGTGGTGCTTCACAGTACAGTATCTTTATTCAGGTGTGTGCTTTTATGTGGACACTTAACCTTTTCGTGTAGGCATGATTGTGCTTTTTTTATTTTCAGGGTTACTTCTACAATGATGATACGTTCAACTTCAACTATGCTCAGGCTAAAGCAGCCCTCGGCAGCTACAAGGAGGCAGAAGAGGCACTTTACTTCATGATACAAATATTACACAACTGCTTGTGGCAAACTTCATCAATTCTGAAAAGTTAATGACTGATTTTTATGACGCATATTTATATTTCTGTTAGGTTTTCCTGCTGATTCAGAGTGAAAAGATCAAGAATGACTACGTTTACCTCAGCTGGCTGGCACGATGCTGTATGTATAGTCGTCGTATCAGTGATGGTTTTATTATTGGCAAAATCTTCTGCAAGGCAAATTTATTAATCCAGCATAGTTCATCTTGAAGTTATAATCTCAAAGGTTTTGATTTGAATAAATGTGTGTTAAGCCCTTGTATTTGCAACAACAACAACAGGATAAATGTGGTTGAATTCCTGTGAACAGGACAGAGTTACTGACCGTTTTCTATCATCCAACAATTATTGGTCTGACAGAGAGTGCAGGCAAAGCTAATACAGCCCACTCACTCTTCAGCTAACTGTTTTATCTGGTGTCTGGTAGCATTGTAAGCTATGGCTGTGAAAATGCGATGACAACAGATGATGAATCTCCAAAAATACGTGACAATTAGAGCCAAAAACACCTGCAATTGAAGCTTTTTGACACAGATGCCGCCAAAGGTACTGAAACAGATCTTTGAGATTGTATCTTTAACACACATTTAAATTTTAAAAGGAATTGGAAACAACCTTTTAAAAGAGTAAATACACAATAAAAGAACATTAGAATGGAATAAAGCAAGGAAGATAGAAAAAATAACAGTTCACTTATGATTTATTTATTGATTAATTATAGGATCAAGTTAGGCAAGAAATGCAGTTTAGTTGAGTAAGAACAGGAGCTCCAACAAAAAGCAAACATATATGTATATCAGAAAAACAAACCAAGCAATAAGAGTTTGTCAAATCAAATGACTGAACAAATCATCTCAGCAGGGACGATTCCAGGATAAATAAATGAAGTGACACAGGGTGGACCAAGAAACAGTCAGGGGGCCCATGGGAAATCAGGAAATTCCATCAGAAATAAATATAGTGTTGAAAATTGACTTTGAAAAACATTGGGCTCAATTTTCAGGCTCCTATGTCCTAATACAGGTGGTAATACATGAATTACCGCTGGTACAGCCCAGTGGTTGAGCTTTGGTATAGAGGATTTATGGGTAATTTATGAAATGTGGGGCCCAAGTTGGTTGTTGCTGTTAGAAAAATCATCTTAAAATGAATCCTCAATGCAACAGGCCGCCAGCCTGTCCAGTTCCTTTGTGTTCTCCAGCAGCTTTCCTGCATTTGGTAACAGCTGAACAAGGTGGAGGCTTTTTAAAGTCGATGAAAACAGTTACAGGAGTCTACACCTGATGAGTTAACGGCATGAAAATGCTCGCAGGGATCTTGAGTTGGAGAAATCAACTGAGGAAACCTTCATACTTGTTCACTGAGGCTGAGATCTGAATCAAACATCGCTGCCAAATTTCTAGCCTCGGGTTTGTAAAAAAAAATATGTAGGTTCGCTCTTGCACCGCGCTGGTGTCACGCTCAACAGCCAAGAAATAGATATCTCCATTAAAAGATTTTTCTCTCCTTCTTATCTTAATCCACATCAATAAGATCTGCCCACAGGCATTTCATATTTTCCAAATCTGAATCCATAAAAGTTGCTGAAACTGCCTGTGAATGATGGATTATTGAGCACTCGTCTTGTTCTTGTCAGACATAATGAATCAGAAGGGTCGGCTTGCCTGGGAGCTCTATCTGAAGATGGGCACTTCTTCCGATTCCTTCAGTCTGCTGCAGCTCATCGCCAACGACTGCTACAAGGTAACAGAATCCTCTGTTTTCTGCCTCACAATCACCCGCCCTGAACACTTAACTCAGAAAACATGCGCGGATGTATTCATTACTTCTGAAACAAGTGGACTGACTGAATTAATCGCCATATTTCAAGCAAATGTCACACAATCTGTCTCTGTCATCCGTCACAATTTCCACAGTTTTCAACTGAAAGTATAAGCAGACATATTTTGTTCTGTATAAATTCTTCACAGTTGGCTCAAAATGTTCATGAGGTTAAGAGATTGTTTAATGTGTTGTTTCAGATGGGCCAGTTCTACTATGCAGCCAAAGCGTTCGATGCACTGGAGAAACTGGACCCAGGATCCAACTACTGGGAGGGCAAGAGAGGAGCATGTGTCGGCATCTTCCAGCTCATACTGGCAAACAAGGAGTCAAGGTATGTTAATCATTGCACATTTATGAATGTTTTTTAGTAACCTGTGCCCAGGAGGTTATGCTTTCTGTCCGGTTTGTGTGTTTGTCCGTCAGCAGGATAACAGAAAAACTGCTGGCCCTGAGTTTCATGATATTTTGAGGAAGGGTGTAGCTTGGGCCAAGGAACAATGCGTCACATTTTGGAGCAGATCTGAATCACAGGGCGGATACGCAAATTATTTCAATTTTTTG